>CM020029.1:4300000-4385000 GCA_009769605.1 Bucorvus abyssinicus
GAATCAAAAGCCCAACAACTATTTGCAGATAAATTGTATGAATTGAAGTGAATAGATCTGAATATTAAGATTCATAGATTTAGCAGATGATTTGTTAATTGGAATAAAAAGGCCATTTACTGGCCATTTTAACAATAGATCAATCGGAACTCTATTTATCATTTAACTCGTAGCGCTTAAGGATTGAAATGAAGAATAATTGTGTTATTGTTGTGATGTGATACTTTTCTGGAGAGGGACGGGGAGGGGTGGAAGTCGCCAAGCTTCCTGGGTCCGCCTGCGGACCGAAGCCCGGGTCGGTGGGTGCTCTGCCCCACGCGGCTCCGTCGAGAGGTCTCGGCGTCGGAGAGGTCTGGGGTCTGCAGCAGGACCTACTGCCCGGTCAGAAAACGGGGGTAAACCAGGGGAGACAATGGGTATGCGAACACGGTGATGGGCAAGTGGAAGGATTCCAAATTTGAACTTCTATCCAGCAAACTACAGGGGCATTAAATTCTGATTTTACTAATTCATGATCCTGACAGAGGTTTTTCACAGGGGGAAACGGCGTGCTCAGAGGATGACTCAGATTGCATCTTGGCCCGCAGTTTTGGTTTAGGGAGCTGTTCCTTTTTTTTTTTCCATGCAGACGATATAATTAAAAAGCAAATATTTTAACATAACTTAGTGATCTGAGCTATTACTGAAATGTCCACAGTTTCTCTCTTTTTTTTTTTTTCTCCTAGATTAAAGAAAACTTTAAAAATCTATTTGCTTTGACATATGACACAATATTTAAGAACTGAAATCATCAATTAAATCACACATCAGAAACATTTCCCTTTGGTAAAAAATATAGTGCTAGACGATGTACACTTTGAAATTGTTGTTAATGTTTAAAATGCAATCTGAAGTGCATATGTTATTTAAAAAAAAATAACATAAATTACAAATTTTAAAAGTTTGGGGGGGGAAAAAAAAAAACGCAGCTTAGCAAAAGCGTTTGCAGAGAAATGTGTATCGCCGGGGGTTGTGGATACGTAGAGTTTTCTAGCGTGAAAGCCGAACGTGTTATTCTTTAATTTTTTTCCTGTTTAAAACTGAGTAGATCTAAAGCAAAGCCAGTTCCTTCTGGGTGCCTGCGGTAAAGTACCGAACCCGAAATGCACGTGAAGGTAGCGAAAGCCTTTCGGATTGTCACTGAAAATAGAAGAGGTGAACGGTGACAAGATTTCAGCGATTTTTTTTTCCGGGGACTGCGGGAAACTGAAGTTAAAAATAAAGTCCTCGTATGGTCAACATGTTGGAGGAAATTCAAAGACTCTCATCAAATAAACATATTTTAAGAAGTGTTTTGAATTTCACCGTGTAATTTCTGGCCAGCAGAAATTACAGTTGTGTCTTTGGAGGGACATTGTGTCAGACCAATGGTCATTATGCAAAAAAAAAAAAAAAAGGCGAAAGCTTGATGCCTTTACCCGTTCAGCTAATAAAACA
The DNA here is from genome assembly GCA_009769605.1 of Bucorvus abyssinicus. Taxonomy (NCBI): domain Eukaryota; kingdom Metazoa; phylum Chordata; class Aves; order Bucerotiformes; family Bucorvidae; genus Bucorvus; species Bucorvus abyssinicus. Next base: position 4,301,477 of record CM020029.1, read on the forward strand.
CAAACACGGAGAGGATCGCTTGCCTTCAGATTCACTACTAGAAAACTTTGTGCCCTGCTGTTGCAGCTGTAAAATATTTGGGTTTGCCGTTACAGGAGACACGTAAATGGTGAAAAAAAAAAGCATCGCACATGGCAAAGGCATTTTATCGGTAGTTAGTGAAAAATACAACCGTGTCCCCAAAAATAGAGGAAATAATCTGTAGCGCATGCATAAGCTAAAATACCCCAGCAAGTTGTCCCTGGGCTGTATTTACCTGTAACCTCTGGAGTCTGGAAGGGGAATCTCTGTTCTGCCAGGTAAGGGCGGTGGTGCACGGCTGCGCGGCCGCAGGCGCGTACCCCGGCGCGCGCACGTACGCCCTTGCTTTCCCGCAGCATTATTAAGAAAAGCCGTCCATACTTCACCATGTTGTTACATGTGTCTGTCTGCTGATTACAAAATGTGTTAAGCAGTATTTAAAAAACAAAAAAATGCAGAGCTGCGCTTTGATTTATTCAGCGAACAAAACATATGCTCGCTGTTCTGTTCTATGTAATTCATATGATCAATAAAATTTTCTTTAAAAAGAGCAACTTTGGCATTTAGGAGGATTGTGCTGCTGAGGAAAAAACCGTTCCGCTCTCGCTGTGTGTTGTCAACCTCAGTGCTTTTGCACCAAACGAAGTTTTTGGCCCGCTAACGCCTATTTTTATTTATTATTTCTGATCTTCAGGGTGGAAGCTGTACATTGTGGCTGCTACCCGCTGTGTCCCAGAGCCTTGGTGTACCCAGAGATATTTCCAGGTAGCTGCTTCGGTGCACATTCTTTTTGCTGAAACGTGATTCATGCCCAGACAGAAAGTTTGAGAATAAACTTGAGCAAAAGCAATTGTTTATTTGGCAAGCCGACATGTTAGTGTTAAGGAAAATTTTATGTGTTTTAATACATTAGTCGAAGTTTATATTTGCCATCTGTTCTTTTAAGATAACACAAAAGCAAGTTTTGAAATAGCATTCTTCATTGTTAGCATACAATTTGTTAAAAGGTCAGTGATGCTGCAATGGTTTGCAGATTTTTTTTTTTGATACGCAGGAAAAAACCCCAAAAACCGAGGCCTGAAAATCACACCAAATTATATAAACAATTTAATACTTAATAGTATGCAAGTGCGGTACAGGATACACGCTAGCGTAGTACCAGCTCTTTGAAAAATCTCATCACTAAATGTATCACATATGCATTGTGTTACATTAGAATAATGTATTTTAATCACCCAAAGGAGATGTCTAAACAGCACAACTACACAGTCTTATTTAGCATTAAACATCCTTGTGAGCTGAGGTAACCTTATAAAATCATGCTTAAATAATGTAAAACACGAGGCGGCACAGAGCAATATGCATTTTTAATTAGTAAAGTGACTAATATCGAGTGTGTGCTTTGAGGTTTTTGTTTCATTAAAAATGTATCTGTTTTTCCTGCAGCTGAATATCTGTATTCTACACCTGAACAGCTTTTTAAAAGGCTTCAGAATTTCTGCAAGAGACCAGATATTGTAAGGAAACATCTCTATAAGGTAGTTGTTCAGAATAGTTTTACATGATATAATGCTGGATTGAAGTACAAAAGGGGAAAAAAAAAAAACCCTTAAAAAAACAACATTTAATTAACATACTAATGTTTAAAGGAAACATGCGAGGGAGGGATATTAGTCGTTACACTAACAAGGATTAATTAAACTAGATGCCAGTTGTATTAACCCAGGTCTTATGAAATACGTGCACTTAATGCATGCTACATGCTTTTTTTTAATTTATTGTTTTCTAAAATGACTGTCCTTTACATTGGGACCCAAGAGGCTTATAAAAATGAACCTGGATTAATGCAACTCATTAGTTTAAAAGGAAAATAAAAGAAAGATCCTACAATTATACTAATGAGGATAAGCCTACCTTCCTAATTTAATCTTCAGTCCTCAAAAAATACAGGTGGCTGGTAGCAGGTAAGATTTCTCTGCCTATTGGAATGACTTGAATTATTTTCGTAATTATTATTAACTCTTTGCTTTTTAAGTTATGTTGAACAGAAAAATGTTTATCGGAAGCGTAATTTACTGGCGTTTATCATGTCCCATCCTTTGCAGTTACTTATGTAGAGAAAGTACAGTCTCAGTGGCAGATCTTCCGTTCAAGTTTGGGTCGAGGGTTCAGTGCTAGACCACCTTGCACAGTTCTAAGAGGTGTGTTTATACTGCTAGGAGCCACCCTGGTTTTGTTTTAGATGACACAATGGTAGGTGAATCACTAAGTTTTGTATTCTTGCAGTGAAGAGCTCTTATTGCACGATGCTGCCTTCAGAAAAAAATCACTGCTATTTTCTGCATGCTGATACGTAAATTTTCAGCATTTTCTGACAGTCCTCTGTGCCATGGGCCAGTTGGATACGCATTACCCCTGCATGCCCAAGGTGTTTCAGGTTGTAAAAACCCCTGAGTTTGGCTGAAAGTCCTTAAAGGAGCGCGTAGAAATGTTCATCGCGTTCCCCGTGCGATACGAATGTGGTCGTTCTGGCGTTCCCAGGCGTGCCGTTAATGAGCGAGCCGAGCGATCTTCTTCGTTTGGAGGCTCGTGCTGCCAGCAGACCAAACCTCATCTCTCCACCTTCCCCTCTCTTGGGTCTTGCTGCGTGTCATCTGCCTCGCTCCCCCTTCCCGCACACGTGCAGCGGGAGGAGCGAGGGTTTAGCCCGCGCCTGCCTTTTTTTGTGACCTAAAAATAGACATTTCCATAATGATACATCAAAGATGGTGTTGCTTCTGCAGGAAACAGTTAAACTTCAAGAAAAAAGGAGAGAACCAAAAATGCAATTTAACACCCAATTTCAAGCTCATTATCTTTCATTGTCTATTAACTTGGCAATGGTTCAGAAGGTAGCTCATAATAGTTTAAAATGCTGACTGAACACTTCCAGTGTTCAGCATTACTTCTTGAGTCAATAGTATCGCGTAGTTATACGTGGTGCCTTCAAAGGGAAAACAGTCCTTAAGTGTTTACCTTGACATTTCCCAGTGCTCCAAGCTCAGCTAGTCATCGGGTTCACGTGGATCTTCTCTCTACCTGTGGATCTCCACTCCTGGACAGAGCCTAGACACAAAAAAGTGGAAATAACGGGAGAGCAAACACTGATGGAAAATAGTTTGGGTTTAAAATAAGCCCCATACACAAGGTGTTAATTTGCTTGAAGGTTTTTTCTTTTTTAAAAATGGTCCCTTGGGGTGATGGGCAGGCAGAAGCTGAAGGTGTTTATCCTACCCCTCGTACATGTGCCCTATTGACAGTGCAGCCCCGTTCACATCTTCTGAGTGTTTGAACCGAGTGTCCACAACAGGTAGCAACTGAGCTGAGTGGAGGATCGATTTAAAGTGAGTAAAGCAGAGCCTAATCCAGAACCTGTGAGCACCAGGGAAAAGATCCCTGTTGTCTTTAATAGGCTTTGGATCAGCTCGGAGAATACTGTTAGAGTTGTCTTTTTGTACCTACACCCACGTATGCCGAGCCTGCCTTCCGTGATGGAACTACCGCCAAGCCTCCTAGAAAAACGCGACCTTAGACGCGTGCTGTTAATGTCGTCGTGGTTGGAACGGTGCTGCTTTTTAGGAAGCTGAAAAGAGGGAAATTGTGAAAGGGACGCTGCGGTTTGACCTTTTTCAGATCAGTATAGTACTATATATACTATAGTGGAATAGAAGAGGGACCCCGGCACAGCAGCACGTACTGAGCAGCTGCTTCGCTTTCAGCAACCTTCCTGACACGCTCCCTGCCTGAAGTTCAGAAAGTAGCTGTGGAGTCTTCAAAGTCAAAATGCCTTAAAAGCAAATCGTGCTTTTCTCTGCTATTTGGGGATTCTGCTTCCTAGATGGGGAAGTGATCACCATCAGAAGTACCTGGGCTTATCCTTTGACATATTGTTGGGGTTTTGTTACTAAGGTTGTCCGTAATAATGAGACAGCGGTGTAATTCAAACAGGCAGTTTATTCCTTCAGTGGTCCTCAGTGCTGTCAAAGTTAGGGGCAAAAGGGAGATAAACGGCAGCGGGGCAGTCAGGTGAGGGAGCCAGACACAGGGAATGTCCCTGTGAAAAGGCACAGACCAAGACGTTAATCTGCCATGGCTTACCAGATCTCATTTGTTATCCATTATTCTGTTCCAGTTTGATGGACTCAAACATTGTTCTCTGGTTCTGGGTATTTGTGGTTGCCAAAGTAAGCGCCAGAATGAAGCGAGTAACAGCACCAGGGCATCGGTTTCTGTCCAAGTTCACCAGAAGACCTGTCAATGTCTGCAAGCTCCCTATCTAGTAGATATAAAATTTAGAAAAAAATAAAATAGGGCAAAGCATTTGTTTCTGCATTATTTTCTGTAAGTTTACCTTTCAGTTCCCTCACTTCGGTTTCTTAATTTAAAACAGCATGAATAAAGAGTATACAGTGGAAAGGGACAAGAAGTGTTGCCAAAAGCCAGGCATGGAAGGAGCTGACAACTTTAAATAATCTCTCCCAGCCCTCCCAGCTGAATGAGTGCTGGTTGACATGCTGTCAGCTTCAGTTCCTACAGAAAAATCCTACTCTCACTCATGCTTGTTTAACAGAGAAAAGAATTTGGCCCACTTTCTGACATTCATCTTCTCATTTCCATCACACTACAGAAGCTCACCTGCCTATGAAAAGACACATGGCGTGATTTTTTTTTTCTTTCTTACACCACTGTAGCAGGAAGTCTGCTGAATTCAAAGGGATTAAACTGCTGTAAAATCAAATTAAGATCCCAGTTAGACCGTAGACATCTGAATTGTTTCCAGTCTCAGGATTTGGCTGTGTAGGGCACTTCTAACAAAACTTTCTTTTCTTCTTTTTTCCTTCTCTTTTTGTTCTGATTCGAGATAAAGCGATATCTTGGGTATTGCAGGAAAACACGTAGAAGGGAAAAGCGCTCCTGGTCCAGCTTTAATGTTTAGGCAGAGCCCGGAAAGGAGCAGGAGGCATTCCCAGCCCAAGGATACAGGGTGCTGGACACGTGAGGATGCAGGGGAGCCTCATGCCAGATGTCCCACCAGCCACTCAGCCCTGTTGCAAGGAGCAGTAGTTGTTCATAGTCCTTGGACAGACCATGTAAGAGCCAGGAACAATGCTTCTGCCCTTATCCTCACCCACTCCCCAGCAAAACTCCAGAAGAAACTGGTTTTCCCGTAAGGATGCTAACTGTGGCTCTGGATCAGCATGCCTGGTGTTTAATACCGTGGTTTTCATAGTGGTGGCACCAGATGCTTGGGAGAAGGCTGACAAAGGTAGAAACAGGGTATTAAAGGTCTTCACTTTGTCTTTTAGAGTTAGAGATTGGTTCTAATCCTGGACTCGGAGATTTTATCATCTTTCATAACCTTTTCACATTACTTATTGCCAGGCAGAATGTGATAGTTCTCCATTTGATGATCAGGCCCTTGGAAAACCCTCTTGTTGTCTTTCACATTGTCCTACAGCGAAGCATTTCATCCTATGTTCACAGAGGGCGTTAAAGCATTTCCTCCAGTCAGCTCAGGGTCTCCCCACCTTCAGTTGCGTTGAGCGTCTTCTTGTTCTGGAGCTGGTCGCCTGGAAGCAGAAGCTCCCCATCCGTCTTTTCTACACCATTCATTATTTTATAAACGTTTGTCAAACACTTACGGTATCCTGGTCTTTTCAGTCTCTCCTCGTGAATGTTATTCTGTGTTTATGTTCTAATCTCTCATGATTCGAGCCGTTTTGATGCTTGAGAGCTGCTTTTGTGCTGGTGTGCTCATTGCTTTACAGAGTATTCTTCGCCATGCCATCGGTTTATGTGACGTGTTGTGCTCTGGTTGTTGTCAACCTGTTCCTTATGGAGCCGAACCTACTGTTACCTTTTAATGGTGAATGTATATTGAGCAGATGTTTGCTTACAGTGTTCTTTTGTCTTGAGCTGGTAAAGTTAATTTAGAGCTCCATAGGATGTGCAAATAGTACAAATACTTCCAGCAGGGCATGTTTGAGGAGGAAAAAAGGCAGCGATGTATTGAATTTGTGCTTCTACCTGATGAGCATTAGGCGCAGGTCAGAAGAAGCTTGGGAGCACAAGTAGGAATCTTGTATTTGCCTCTTGAGATGCTTGGATTCCAGTGAGCATAATCTGAAATGGTTTCAGAGGTGGCCTAGATCCACTTCTCAGAGCCCTTTTCAAAGCTGGATTAGGTTGCTCGGGGTCGCATCCAGGTTAAACTGATGGTTGACATTTTTCTTTCCCAGAGGTATGGATGACATAGGTGCAGTCCAGCTAGTTTAGGAGGTTGGCACAGGTGGGAGGATCTGCTGGACTGTGGGACTCAACTGAAGCATTTTGGTCATTATTTTTTTAGGTCTTCAAGCAGCGTGTGGGTCTGGAGGCAGCTGTGGTTGAGTGAGATCTGCTAGCCAATGTGGATCCTCACTGTGGAGGAAAGGAGCTACCTGTTGACGTTGCCTGCTAGGTCATTCTGGGATCCAGCCCTACATATATAGACATAACATACGCCTATGCAGTCATATAAATAAGATGCGTATAAAAATACGTATGTGGCCTGCACCTGAGCTTCTCCCAGGGCTTGCCTGGCCCTTGGCTCACTGAGGTGTACCTAGGAGATTTCAGCTCTCTTAAGATGTGGGTCTATGTCTCGTAGCAGTTGGCTACACTTGCAGAGCAGGAAGAAAGCGTTCGTTAGGAGAGCAGTTTTGGGTGCATCTTTCAACATGAACACCAGGACTTTGAACTTTTTGTTATAACAATCTTAGATAGCTTCCAATTTAGTTTTAGAAAGCAAATGAAAACTGGCAGATGAACCACAGCTGCTGCAAAACAGTAGATGGAGAAGCGGGTCAAAGGAAACAGGATTGACTTTGAAAGAAGAGTTGCAAAAAGCATGAAAACTTATTTTCTCAGTGAAGTTTATTCAAATTATCTTGCGAAAGGAAAGCCTGAAACAGTTTTCCTATTGTAGTTGGTGAGTGTGTTCTGAACCATCCCATGCCAGGTACCCACCAGCGTATCTTGCATGGGCTCCTATCCAACATTTGATGTTTTTTGCTTAAAGACAGAAAGAATGAAATGAGTTTTAAAAGGCCAGTATAAGAAACTGCAGAACAGACCTGTTTGTTCAGGGAAATGCTGTTACTCTGCTGAAGGGTGTTAGAATAGCTCTGCCTGGACCTCACAGGGCACCCAATTCACGTAAACCAATGCAGTCTTTGGATGGTGGTTTCCAAAGGTGCTTGGAGTTTGAAAGTTGAGCTCCAAAAGTACTTACTACAAGCTGCTTTCCACCTTGAGTCAATACTCACTGGGTCACAGAGAAAAGCCGAAGCAATACAAACTGGGTCTCTGAATCACTCTGCCGGCCAAATCTCAGGTTTTGTGCTTAGTAATAGCCTCTAATTCTTAATTATATTAAGGTAACTTTTTAGAAGTGCATAGAATGTCCCTCAAACCAGTACCATCTGCTTGAACTCTGGCAGTCCTGAAACAGCAGGTCTGAATGGATGAACAGTCCTTTAATAAATTCTAAAGGTTACCTCTGAAGTCTAAGGATGGGAGAGTAGATACTAATTGCTTCAGTTCTGATCTTAGGACTCAAGAAACAAATCAGCTGATTATTTCTTAAAAGATACTGTACTGCTACCAACATCTTACTGCGTTGCCTGTTCTTCATGGGAAGGTCTTGCTTTATGTGATAGCTTTGCTTCTCTCAATCTCGTCATATTTAGGAACTGTTGACTGAATCACTATTCTTTGAAAAAAAACTAACACCCAGTTTTGCAGAGCTGTGACTTCCACCCGCCCCCCCCCAAAAAAAAGGAGTTGAATTTATTCTCTCCAAGGTTACTCTGAAATAAAGCCCAGAAGCCAGACCAATGATGGTCAAGCAGGGCAATGAGGCCCTGGCTCCTGCTGGTTCGTGGTTCTGCTGCGTCTGAGCGTGAGAGAGTGTGTTGGTCTCCATGGGCGTTCAGTCCTTGGCATGTCTGCCAAGACCACCAGTAACACAGGTGGACGTTCGCTGATGCTCATCCAGAAGCAAATAACGTGGGGCTGCCAACCAGCTTACCTGTCTTTCAAAAAAAATGCAGAATTCACCCCCTTTCCAGATAATGCCACGTAAACATTCTCTGACCAACCCCTTTCCGCCCCTCCTGAGAACCTGGGCGTTGCAGAACGTTTCGGCACTGAGCCGCGCTCCTGCCCACGCGAGAGACGTCCCCTTTGTGTCCCAGCATCTAACGTGGCTTCGTGCGCTTTTCTCTTCTGCTTCCTCGTAGGGCGAGACGGCTGGGTTTTCTTGGGCAGCGCTCGGCGGTAAATTCAGGTCTCTGCTCGCAGCAGAACCGAGGGAAGATTTGTGACAGATGGGGCTAAGTCACAAACTTGCAGCCTCAGGCAGAATTGTGGAAGTTTCCAGAGTGTGCCCATATTTACCTGATCAGAGAGAAAAGAAAATCTGCAGAGGAAGCCGAGCCTGGCTGCTTGTCATAGCTGACACAGAGCCATCTGCCACAAACCTGTGGCGGCTTCAGATCTCCAATCCCTGCCACCACCCCAGCTCAAATTAAATACAGATTCTTAGAGACGTTATGATGGTTACACATGTCCTCGGCATCACATGCAGGAGACTGTTCAAAAAAAATATGTGGCCTGTTGTGTAACCGCATTCATGTATCCCATATGTGGTGCCACATTGAATTTCCGGTTGAATCTGTTTTTATCCTTTGTACTGGATGACATGGTGCCTGAATTCTTTCTTTTCGCCGACACGATGGCAGCCAAGCTGCAGCTTCAAACGCTCACACTTGGCTGAGTTTCTACCTAGGTTGCCAGGTTATCATTGGAGCCTTATTGTGTCCTCAAAGGGCCACAGGGCCTGAAAGGAGGATCCGAACGCTGCCGGACTAATTGGGCAGCCATCTCCGGGTGGTTTGGAGGCAAAGGGCTGCTTTAGCACTTCTCTCTTTTTTTTTTTTTTTATTTTTGCAAATTAATGACTCTCTGGCACAGGGGTTTTTAAGTGAAGGTATTAATAAGGGGTCTGGCAGGTAATCCCATGATTCGTGGAGTTACATTTGCATTTAATTAATCTTAAAGAAAGCTGAAAGATAAACAGCTGTAATTCAAACTAGCATGGGAAATATGCTACATGGTGCCATCTACCCGACAAAATGAAAGCCGAGATGCTTGTTTTATTCCTCTCAAGGATGGAGAACAAACAGATAACAGTCAAAACACTTCCCATAAAAACCAGTAGTTTAAATGTAACGGCAGTTCATCAAGAATCTTTGCATCCAGTTACAAATACAGTCTTTTAAAGATAAATCACTTATGATTCCAGCAGTCAAGCTGCTGTATTTGTTGATGTAAAATGTTTTGAAGATGTAGATTGTACAATAAATTTTTAATAAAGTGCCCACTGCAATTTTTAATTAGCATATCTCATTCATGTATAAGTGTGTACATCTATCTGTGTGTTTATCACTGCGCATATCCTTGTGTCAGAGTCAATGAATGCAATTGTGTCTTTATCAGATGAAGTGGAATGTGTTTTGCAAGCGATAATAAAACGTTATGACAATTCCAAGATTTCCAGCTCTGCTCTGGGAAGAAGCAAGAAGAGGACTCTCGGTGAGGTGTTACGATGTGAAGCCTGGTGAGACCTCTCTTCACGGACAGCTGCGGTTTGAGCTTCTCTCCTGTCAGGCTCCTCTCCCCATCCTGGCAGGCTGTCTCACCCAGCAGCATCTTTCCTTTGCCCGAGCTCCATCCACATCAGGTGAAAGATATGGGCTGGTCCCCCTCTGCACACACACCTCCTGAAGCCATCAAGATGCTGGAGTGTCCTTTTTCAGTGCAAGAGAGAGCATGTGGTACCCCTCTTTAAAATTACTCCATTAAACAATCAAAAACCCCAAGGGAGAGCCAACAGTAAGTGTTTGGGTATTTTCCCAGCTCTGCGGAGTTCCCATTTCACACTGGAGTCATCTGTCTCGTCTGCTGGTTCCCCCTCATTTCTGCTCAACCAAACCCCAGCTTGGCTCTAGGCATTCAGTGTGGTTGAGCAGAAGTGGTCTTCTCGAGAGAGCATTTTTGACGTGGTAGCCATACCGGGGAGAGCCGAGAAACTACCTTGCACTCCTTACCAGAGTGTATCATAGGTGTTCATAGAATCATGGACTGGTTTGGGTTGGAAGGGACCTTTGAAGGTCATCTAGTCCACCCCCCCTGCAGTGAGCAGGGACATGTGCAACTAGAGCAGGTTGGCTTCACTAATGGTATCATACCTTGCACCAGCAAGAGCAAATTAGAAATACTTTTTTGCCTTTGCTGATGGGGAAACTGAGGCATGGTACAATTAAAGCAAATTGGTACCAGTTTCACGGGGAGTCATTCTCCAAACCAATCAAAGGAAAAGGGGAGGACTTGTGGTGAACAGCCTTGTTGCACCAAAGTGTGGTTTCGAGTTGAAGACTCCTGCTGTCCTGAGAGCACATCCTGATCAGGCCCATGACTGAAGGAGGTCTCGCCCAGCTCCTCGGCGAGGCACTGCTCTGCTTTGGTTTGGTTTACTTGCTGATCGGCGGTACTTTAATGGTACCCAGCTCAGTCTGGTAAGCGAGGTTTACGTCTTGGTGGAAAATTTTCCCTCCGATCTGTGACCCCTTGCCAATAAGGGTTTATAATAGAAACACTGTGAGAACTTTAATTGCAGGTTAATAAATAGCAACTCTGCATTATCTTCTGATATGTCTTCACGTTCACAGCAAAGGTCCACAGCTGCTCTAGAGCAAGGATGAACGTGTCCTCACCACATCTCCTAGGACCTTCAGGTTGGCCTCATGTCGGTGGCCACCCTGGACTATTTCGAGGTCCTCAGTCAAGAGAGTGAGATGGGACTTCCAGGTAGTTGCTGGTGATATTTCCCCCAAGGGGGTCTTCCCTCCACCAGCCCTCTGTAGACTGAAACAACCTGAGGAGTTTTTCCTGGCGGTTTCTGAAGATCAAACGAGACAGCCGCTCGGCGCTGCTTCATTTAAAACCTTCACTTCAAAAGGTCAGAGAGACAAATTGGGATCTCGGTCCCGTTGTTGCTACACACATGAGTAAGCGGTGAATGCAGAGACCTAATCTTGTGAGTAAAATGACAGAATTAGCCCTTGACTTACTTTCATATTTATTGATGTTTCACCTGCGTTGACACAGCAACTGCAAGCGCTTCGATACCGGTTTTGGTGCAGAGTCCAAGCCGAACGGGTTTTCCCGGCTCCTGCCAGACCCATCCGGCAGCACTGCCACCAGCCAGCTCCTTGCCTTCCGCATCAATAACCGGCCAGGCACCTAATCCTACAATCCTTTTGTCTTACTGCTGGAGATCACAGGAAACACAGGTTTATTCCACATGAGAATTGTCTTTTCCTGTATAATAGAAAAGAAAATCCTAAAATAACTGGGGAATTTGGTAGCAAAGCGTTTCCAGCATTCCTAGCCCTGCTCCGGCCGTGCTGCAGGCACCGCGAGGAGCCGCGGTACAGACCAGCTTCCATCCGTGTGTGCAGCATCGAGACCTCTGACTTAGCTCAAAGCTGTTCTGAATTAGGAGGCTAGATTTTTCTAATTGCATTTTTAAAGACCGAGCCAGCAGTTCGTTAGAAATCACGGAGCGCATTCTGCTTCTCTATTACACCAGTGTAAGTCTTGAATGAATTTATATCAGGATAACAGGGAGGGTAGAACGTACCTCCCATCTTGTTCCTCAGATTATTAAGAGTTAAAGGGCCTTGAAAATTGAATTCACCTTTCCCTGTTCAAGCTGTTTACTTTTTTTTCTTATTCCAGTAAGGCCAGTTGAAATGAATTAGCTGGTCTCACTTCTGTTCGCAGGCACTTTTAAGTTTGGTTCTCATGTACTAGCCCAAGACTAGTTTGCGTGGAAAAGGCCAGAGGGCATTTTCTTTCAAACAAATTGTTTTCATGGGAATAATTTCCTAGGGAATTGTATTAAAACCTTTCCATGAATCCTTGATTTTGAAAAAAAAAAAAATTTCCTCTTATGTATCCTTGATTTGGGGGACTTTGCAATTCTTTATTTGCAGATATAAATGAGCACCTTAATGAAAGTCCTTGAGAATTTCACCCTCTAATAGGCTAACCTTATTTAACTGAAATACTTTTTAAATGGTTCAGGCTGGTAAGCGAGGCTTCGTCTTGCAGGAAAATTTTGCCTCTGAGTTATGAACCCTTGCAAATAAGGTTTTATAATAGAAACACTGTCAGAACTTTAATTATAGGGTAATAAATAGCAATGCTGCGTTATCTTCTGATACTTCTTTACATTCGCGGCGAACATACACAGCTGTTGCTGGAAAACTGGTCGTCAAGTGCTCTCTAACTGTCTTACAACTTATCACCCACCCTCCGTGGAAGCGGCAGCAGCGAGCGCTTAACGGGGGAGGAGGCAGCGGGGAGCGGCCGCGGGAGCGCAGGGACGGGGCCGCGGGAGCTGGGAGGTGCGGGAGCGCAGGATGGGGGCCGCGGGAGGAATGGGATGGGGCTGCGGGAGCTCAGGGATGCAGGAGCTCGGGAGCGCAAGGATGCGGGAGTGCAGGATTGGGGCAGCGGGAGTGCTGGCATGCGGCTGCGGGAGCTCAGGGCTGGGGCCGCGGGAGCTCGGGGATGCGGCCGCTGGAGCAGAGGGATGCGGGAGCTCAGGGATGCGGGAGCTCAGGGATGCGGGAGCGCAGGGATGCGGGAGCGCAGGGATGAGGGAGGGCAGGGATGCGGGAGCGCAGGGGTGCGAGAGCTCAGGGATGAGGGAGCGCAGGGATGAGGGAGGGCAGGATTGGGGCCGCGGGAGCGCAGGGATGAGGGAGCTCTGGGATGGGGCCGCCGGTGCGCAGGGACGGGGCGTACGATGCGAGGAGCGGCGGCGGCTGCCGGAGGTGGCCGGGCCGAGCCCGGCGAGTTGCCCGAAGCGCATCTGACGCTGGAAGGGGGGAGCGCGTTGGCACCGAGTATCCCACCCAGGGAAAAGGCTTTTCCCATCCCAGCGAGGCCGAAAGGGCGGAGGCGGGGGCAGAGGTGGGTTAAACGAGGCCAATGGCAGCTAAAGCGAAAAATAGTAACAATAATGATGCTAAAGGCGACGAGGGTGCAACGGGCGCTCCGGAGCCGGGGGCGATCGCTGCGGGGGCGGCGCCGGGGTGCCCTCCGCGCTTCTCCGCGCCCCTCCGCGCAGCGCTGTGGGCGGGAGCGGAGCCCGCCTTCCCCCCCGCGGCCCTCCGCCTCGCTTTTTTGTCACATTTCTACATACAGCCGGCAGAGAGAAAGGCACTACCCTCCTCCGCGGTGGGTTTTCCGCAGGTGCGGAGCCTTTCCACCAGCCCTGCCCCCCCCCCCAAAAAAACAAACCCAAAACCAACAAAAAAAAAAAACCACCAAAAAAAAAAAACAAACCCACCCCAAAATCCCAAACAAAAAATAGCTCCAAACCCCGCAAGAAAGCACAGCGAGAGGTGCGGCGCTGAGGAGGGATGGGAGGGCTGCATGCTGGGGGCTTAACCCTTAGAGCTTTGAAGGCAAAACAAGGACCTACATGGGCAAGGCATGTCTGTAAACAATGATAATTAGCCTTTTCAAAAATCATAACACTGATTAAAATCTCGGATTCATTATTTATTCATCACAGAACCTCTTTGCAGACCTGGGAATAGTGATTAAAACCTAAGTGCTGCACAGCTAGAGAGGCGCCTAAAAAGGGGTTAAAAGGGAAAGGAAAGAGGAAACCAAGCAAACAGAATTCTTCTTCTAAGAACCAATACTTTCTTCTCCCCTTCCTGGCAGGAATACTCCTATTCCCCCAAATTTTGGTATTATGAAAATGTTTCTCATACTAAGTACAAGTGTTAGACTGAATCCAGTTGGTACTAAAATTGCAAACACACTTTCGCTCCTAGAAAAGCCAACAGAAGGGAACTTCTTTTAACTCCATAATAGCAGGTTACGGAGTAAATGAACAACTGATGGTCAACTGGCCAATTATGGTATAAATATCCGTTGTTTACCGCGAGGTGTTAAATGAGCCTTTCGAGCACAAAGGATCAGACTGTCTAAGCTACAATTTGTGCTTCATCCCATTATGTCTCCCCGAAAAAGGCCCGTGCCGGCGTAGGTAATGTGCGCGCAGAACATATTTCTTTCTGTTGATTTTAGTTTGCTTTAATTCAATACACACTCTTGTTTACTTTTTAAAATTTAAATAAATGTCAGCATTGTATAATTTCTATGTTAACAAAGCAGTGAGCGAAATCCCTTGTATGTTTATAAAATATTATTGTTTAATTCACATAGTTTAGGAATTCCAAATGTTGAGAATAGGAAGGAGGCCAAATACCATCTGTTTATAACTATGATGCATCATCATATGTGTACTTTAAAAAAGAAGAAGAAGAAAAAAAAGCTTGGTCAATCATGCCACTGTTCTATCTGTTAGGAATATGGTGAGGATTTAAACTCGCTCTGTGCAGCTTGCCGGGAATTTTAGCACGGCTGAATTCTGTGCAGGGATGTTACAGGAGTTGCTCACGTCTGTGTTCCTGTCAGAAGAACTGCATGTAATACTCACGTGCCCCATTCGTGCAGGCACGAATTTAATCACTTTCTCCCAGCCTCAATGTTCTAGAGACCAAGAAACAAAAACTGGAAGATTTTTTTGAACTCCTCCTGGGTTTTGGGTGGGGGTGTGTGCATTTGGGGGTTCATTTTCAAGTGATTCATACGTTCACGTTGTGGATTTTTAAGGACAGAAAGAAAGCATGATGATATTGTAGCCTGTCTTGCAGAGCACAGGCTGTAGACTATCATTCAGCTGATTCTGCAAATGTTTTCAGAAAAAATCTCTCTGTCAAATGTTAGTAGTTTTAGGTCCAAGTTAAAATAGGTCCTCGTTAAAAATAATACATTCCATACTACTGGGTTGTACGTAACGTGCGTCTTAAAGAGAAGGTAGTCCGCAGGCTTAAAAACAAAGAGTGTCTCCAAGTAAAGTAGATAAGAAGATTTTTTTTTCCAAACCCAAGTTAATTAGCGAGTACGTCAAGCCTCATAGATGTCTTCCTACCTTTCAAGGGCTGAAGAATCCCCAGTAAATGTACTTAAACTTCCTAGCGAGGGCCAGTGAGATGAATGCAGAGATTAGGGCGAGTATTACCGTGCCTTCTCAGTGCATCCCAGCTGCAGTTCATCCTACTATTGATAATGATGCTTGGAGTTACTGAGGTGGTTTCTGAAACTCACATATGGGGTCCTTTCCCCAAGGATGAGGAATAATAGCGGCACTCAGGTGGTGCGGGGAGGGTAAGAACAGATTTGCGGTTATCTTTGCCTGGTGCGTGGTGACTTTTCGGTTGCGCTGATGTAATAAACGGAGAGGTAGGTTTAGGACAAGGGCTGTAATTCTCTAATACAGGTTTTGTTTTGTGTGAACAAACAGGGAGGGGGAAAAAAAGCACAGGTGAAGAGAAAAATGTCTGGGTTTGCTGGACCCCAGCCCTGGCAGAGTGCTGGTGCAGTATGAAACGTTTTGTGGCCAAACGCTCGGCAATTTCTGTAATACCACAATTTAGCATACTATACACTGCGCTGAAATGCCTGGGACTTTGTTTTTGAACTTCTTCCTTTCTACTGTTACATATAACGTGCAGCATCTTGAATTACTTAGCTACACCCTGATCGAAAGTTACAGCTTCTTTAGCCCTGTGCGCTGCACCGAGCTGTTGCTGCTAAAAACTGTCCATCAGAGCACGAGAGCCCTTTCCAGCCCTTTCCTGTATGTTTTCTGACATAAGTCAGTCTGTAAGGTACCATTCTGAGATGGTTTATTACCTTGAAAGCCTTTATTTTCTTTAATTAGGAAAAGGAGATGCCTTACGCACCTTTCTTAAGTAATCTTTGTGGAGCTGGCTCCATCAACAGATAATTTGCTACCGTGCGATGCATTTAATCTGCTCACGCTGACACTACGGGAGTGAAAAGCAGGACAAAAGACACCTTCTGTCACGGCAGTTTGCAAAGAAATTCGTAAATGCGAAGTGTGTACATTCCCCACTCGAAAAAACCCGTGGTGTTCTGCGCCAGCTTCAGACAGTCAGGCATGCATTCCTGCATATTACCGCGTATTTTCCATGGCTATGCGATCCTTGGTCTCCCAAGCCAAGATAGCAATCAAGGGGGCAGATTGTCCAATTATGATGTGCATACCTGTCCGCGAGGAATTATATGGAACCCTCAGACTCGTTTATCACTTCACTTTTACACGCTGGAGTAGTTTTATGAGATACACTGATAGAAGCAGTTTCGAAGGTTGCTAAATACCATGTTCATTGCATGCTTGGTTTCATGCAGTTCCTGGGCGCTGGAGGGTCGGTGCGGAGAGATGGGTATTTCAAATCTCGCCCAAGCACAGGTATAAATTCTATATGAAGAGCTGTGGCTGAGGTTATGCCTCTCTCAGTCTAGTGGGCATACCTGCTCTGCCCCTCAGACATCAAGATGGGCAGTCACCGGTACCTGAACTGGGGCCAACAGCCTTCCATGGGGCAGCTGCACCTCTCACGCTCCTGTTTGAGGGTGGCTGCCTGTGCTGCTCTCAGAAAAGCAAACAAAACATGCATCAGGCGTGAAGCATGCGGTAATTCACGAGGAGAACATACTCCCCGGTGCATCGCGCTAACTTCTAATACCCTTTTGGGGTGTGAACACCTTTGTGTCCCCTCTAGCAGTGGGAGCTGAGGGCGTTCATCATCTCACAGAGCTCCCGGGCATTAACATTTAACCATCCTATAATTTGGTTTTTAAGTGAAAGCAGAGAGATTAATAAACTTAATCTAGCATTCACACAGATTTGAGGACAGCTGACCTCTGCCCTCTAGAGACCCAGGCTCATTTAGGAATCTGCATCTTAGAGAGCCCCTACGGTTGTAATGCCGCAGCGAGTCCCGTCCCCCACGGGCTGCAGCGAATCCCCCTCTGCGTCTGCAGCCGGAGCAGCGGGGACAAGGAATTTGTTTCTTTTATTTATGTCCCCCGCCTCTAAAAGGGTCGGTGTTAGCAAACACGGCTCCCTCCTGCAACATAGCGGGCTAGAGCGGCTCTCCTGAGGGGAACCAGAGCACAAGGAGAACCCGAGTCAAAAAACTATTTGCTCTCCCAATTCGGTTGCATTTAGGAAAGGAAAAAAAAAAAAATAAAAGTCACTTCTCTGTTTTGGGGCACAGGTTTGCAAGTTCTGGAATTATCCTACAAAAATCCCCAAACCCACAAAGCCTTTCGTGTTGAAGCGTGCAGCCAACGCAAACGGTGCCTCAGACCTCAGAGCGGGCTGGATGGCTTTCTCTGCACATTTCCCATCGTACAATTCTTTGGGAGAATTTGGATAGGAGCAGTTTGTCAATGCTATTAATAGATATGTTTAATGCAGAAGTGTGCAGCGTGATGAACAGCCTTGGCAGGAACCATATCCAGCCTGATTGTATTGTAATACTGTTTGATGCAGCAGAATGTTTGATCAGTTACAAGTGATGAGTATCATATCACATCAAACAATTTAATACAGTCTCATTGTATGGAATTATGGCTGCTGTCAATCAGCATGTGGCCTATTCCTTACAGATCTGTCTTTGGGAGCTGGAACACAATGGTAGCTACACGTGCATTAATAAATAAAGTGCTGC
Organism: Bucorvus abyssinicus; assembly: GCA_009769605.1. Taxonomy (NCBI): domain Eukaryota; kingdom Metazoa; phylum Chordata; class Aves; order Bucerotiformes; family Bucorvidae; genus Bucorvus; species Bucorvus abyssinicus. The sequence goes on from CM020029.1 coordinate 4,319,272, forward strand.
TGAAATTCCATACAGACCTGTTGAGATTTTTGCTTCTCTTTCATGGCCTCTTTAATTTATATTTTTATTATTATTATTATTGTTTTATTTTCCCAGTTGTCTTTTTCGATGCTGCGGGGAGTTGAGTTCACCTGGTCAACAGGACTGCCAAGGGTGGGGCCGGTGTGCTTTGGAGAGGGCTTGGAAAACATCTAGGAAATATATGTGAGAGTTGTGGGGGGTTTTTTTGGTTTTTTTGTTTTGTTTTGGGTTTTTTTTTTTGTGAAGAGCAGCCTGAGCGAAAACCCACTGAACTTGTTTTCTGCCGGAGCTTCACAGAGTCTCTTTTCTTGGCTTCCTCAGGGGGAGGAGAGGCTACCTATTAAAAATGCATATGTTTTGTCTTACTGCTTGGCGCACCTCGCTTGAGAACCCCCTACTTTGATTTGGGGATGGCACTCTTTGAACTTAAAGTCTCTTCCTTAGGACTGATACATTCAAGGTGCTGGAGGGGAAGCCTATGTCAGATGAAAGATACGTATGTAAATAACAGGATAGAGGTGGGGTTTAAGGCATCACCCGTTTTACTATCGGTTTCAGACATATGCTGCTCTGATGCTGGCGTGCCTCGCAAAAGCTGGCAGCCCCTACCACAGCGCATGATTTTTAATGAAGTCATACTCTGCTGCCTACAAATATGGGGTCATGCTACACTTGCACGGGAGCAGCGATTTCAGTAATGTTGCTTATTGTGGTCAAAGAGGGCAGAAGATTGCCTTTTTGCATTGTGCGGCTCTGGGGTTTTGGAGCCTGCACAGGCAAATTGATTACACTGCAGCGGGCCGCGCAGTCAGAGAACAGAAGTGTCGTGCTGAAAAGCCAAATTTCAGCAGCTGATTAATCAATGCAATGACTGGAAGTTTTTCCACCTTTTGCTACGGTCTCAGCCTGCAAATCTCAAGAACGTCGGGACTTGGAAGAGAAACCTCAGAAGAAATTTTCGTAGATACTAAAGGAAGTGGTTGTTGACTTAATAAATGACACATTTCCTTTGACACGACAATTTATCCTAGGGGTTAAAACGAAGCGTGGTTAGAGACAGGGACAGAAAGGAGGGTATCTGCGTTTAAGAAAGACTCCTAGTTGACTTTGAGGTGGTGACTGGGTTTGAGCTCTCCTCTGTCCGGGCGGGGTGCAGCCTGGCTTTCCCTCCCAGGGGTGTCCCAGCTTCCTGAAAACTGCGTTGACCCATCGCAGCGGAGGACTTAGAGCAATCAGGGCTGCGGAGGTGGTCTGGAGGAGGCTTAGCATTTATGTAACTCGAACAACCTGAACTCCGAGGCATCCTTATAAAGCAAATAAATAAAGACCCGGCTTGCTCCTGTAATATCATCCACCAGATTGTTGCTGAGCACTGCTCAGCCAGGTATTTCCTCTGCCTTGTAATCCAAGCAAGACGGACAAGACCCCATATGCTACTTTTTCCATATGGGAATAGGTTGTCCTGTTGCCCATGTAATTCTGGAATCTGATGATTTTTATGGGCTACAAAATGGCCACAATTATACCCTGCTTTTGCAAACTGAATCTGATTAATTCAGAGCCAAAGAGCTCCGTGGTGTCTGGTAGTCAGGGTCTTTTACAGGGCAAGGTAATGTAAAGATAACAAGTATAAAATAATATTTGAGCGTGTGCTTATCACAACATTATTTTTCTAGAGACGTGGCTCATCACATATAGCTACTAATGCTACCCCAGAATGGCCCAGCACCTGAAGCGGAGCGTGGCTTACCCCGCTTTATCGCATGTCTGGTATTAGTTGGCAACGGCTCCGTCTGAGACTGTGATCCAGTCAAATCCTGTAGGCCACACAGGTCTGGAAGGTATTTAGATCAGAAAACTCATCCAAGCAAGAGGAGCATTGGTTTGCCACTAATCCACAGGAGAGCAGTACCTCCACAAGGTTATTTGTAGATTATAAGGCCAAGAAAGGACTATTTGGATCATCTGGTGTCACGTGTATAACACAAGCCATATGACTTCCCTCAATTAATTCCTGTTTGAACCAGAAAACCTCATCCTCTACTGGTCTAAAAATTGCCAGTGATGCAGAAGCCACCACAACCTTTGATGTTGCTAGATATGGTGATTCTGGAGATATTTTCTCTCAAACAAGGAGCCGAAAGTGGTGTTTATCGCCCGTGAATTTTAGATACTTCTTGCTAGGGGGAGGATGTGAGTCACGGCACTGAGATGAAGGTCCCCTAAATATCAACACCTTTCGCCTGGGTTTCCCTCATGGTCCCACCTTGACCCAACATTCTTCATTTTGCCACTTGTCTGGGGTTGCTATTGCAAAGGGCAGCTCTTCAGCAGACACGGCAGCGATTTTGTGCACAAAGCAATGGTCCATTGACAAATAGCGGTCCTTGCACTCATCTGGTGGGATCCACCCAAGGTAACCAGAAATGGCAGGGCTAAAATGATAACCATGCCTGGCAATGAAGAGGCTGTGAACTGCGGTGCATTTCAGGGGTCTAAAGAAAAAAAAAAAATAAAATTAATAGCGTTGGTGTAGGTTGTGAAGCTGTTGCTGCTCACTGGGATGAAAGACATCATACATGAGATGCATCGCTGATGTCTTATCTTCAGAAAAACTGTTCTTAAAGGCATGGGTTGGTAGCACAAAGAGGGGTTTAGACAATGAGAGTGGATGCCGTTCCCCCACTATACATGAACAGAATGAGCTCGGGATTAGCACTGTTGAACTAAAATGTCAGATTTTAATTATAAGGAGGGAAGTTTAAAAAAAAAAAAAAAAGATCCCATGGAACATTAACACTGATTTTTGCAGGCATTCACCCTCGTTTGTCCAACACATACATCTCCCTCTTCAAGCTGCACAGCCTATGAAATCTGTGAGAGGAATATCATTCCTTAAACAGTAAAATATGCTTTCTAGCTAATGAGACATCCACATCTCCCCCGTCTCCACAATAATGAAAAGCCTCAGAAATGTGGTAGAATTCAGCCCTCGCTTCTCCTTTCTTGGAGGGTAGAGGGAACAAAATCATTAGTGACTCTTCATCGTGGGGACAGTGAGCCATGGGGCAACAGGTCATCATGCTCCCCCCTCCAAGGGTGCCAGAGCATCCTGCACCCAAATGACCTGGCCAAGCGAGGGACCCCCAGTTGCGGTCCCCCCAGCCCAAGGACAGTGCTGTAGCGATGCAGCCATCCCGTGCACGTCGGATGCTCGCGAGACGGCTTGCTTTGTGCAAACGGTGCACAACCCTCCGGTGCGTGTGCCGGTAACATCCGATGCATCTTCAAGCACATCACCGAGAGGATGATCTTAAAGGTCTTTTCCAATCTTAGTGATTTTGTGTAATTCTATGTCTGTCCCTCCCTAACCCCCCGCCTTTGGTGCGGGACCCCCAACGAGTTAAAAGTATAAGAGCTGCTGAGAAGGAGGTCAGCTAATAAACGATAGCTAACTCCTAGTCCCAGATTTTCTGTTTTAAACATGCTGCACAACTAACACTGTGACACTTTGGCAACGTGATGGAGAAAAAAAAACCTGTGCCAGCTGACTGATGAGCACCCATCTTTTTTAATTAATTGGGTTGAAAAATGGCTTGTGTCACTTTGAATGTAGGGGCTCTTTCAGCTGCGTCGCTCTGGGTACGTATAGAGATATATCTAACTGCGGATTTGAAAGCCCAGCGTGAGGCCTCATAAATGATAAAAATATGTATGTACTGGAATTATATACACACACCCGCATACATATTGGATAAATTGATACTTAAACATATATGTGGGTATATAATGTTCTGTTCTCTGTTCTGAGAGCTATTTTTAAGTAGATGTTATATATATCAATTTCTATTATTCACAGCTTTATGTGTGTTTGCATTCTAAAATCTGGGTTGGTTTTTTTCTTTTTTTCCTGGTATGCTTTTTAGTTTTTAGCGGGGTAATATATCTGATTTCTCTTTAAATTAAATGAATTTATTTGTCTGCCTTCCCTTAATGGAATCAGTTTTGATATACTCTTTGTTCATGCTGTTACAGGCTTCAGTCTAAGGGCTCTTTGTATTAACTTTTTTAAGTTACATTACAAAGAGGTTTTAAGATTTCCCAACAGGCTTTTATTTAACCAGGGCTTTTGATCTCAAACCTGCTGGGGCCTAGTGAAATCCTTACCAATTCTCCAGTAACTCCTCACTATTGGAATTTGAAAAGACCCACCTGAAGGATTTAACTCGCTGTATGGCTTCAGCCATCCTTTAGATGCTTCTATTCATGCAGACAGCGAGGGGCTGAGGGCACCCTTTGTGATCCTCCAAGTAGCCTAAGGTGCCCTTTGCATAAGTTGTACTCCTGAGGAAATAAAAAGCAGGAGGACACAAACCTATATACCTTATTTCCTGCTATCTTTACTTAAAGGAGGAGCACAGGGGGTCTGCTTAACATCCTTTGCTACCTAAATACCTTTTGGACATGGGAACTCAATAAAGGAACTTTCATTGCATCCATTACCCTACTGCGGTGCATAGCAAATTAGATTTAAAAGGGTACTTTTTCCCTTACAGCTATTTCTATCATTTTCTTTAAAATTTCAATTTAGAGTGTAGTGACAGCATATTCTGTAATGTACATTAGAACTATATAACACCAATTATGCTAACTGTGAACATTATTTCAAAAGAATTAGTTATATTAAGTTATAGACAAACCGTTGGGGAAAAAAAGGTCACGTTGGGGGAAAAAAAAAAAAAGGAGCTATGTGATAATGTTTTAAAGGAGCAACATGAAGTGAATGCTCTTTTCATTTTTTAATCCTTTCATTTTGCATAACCCACACTGAAATTTCACTACTCGCTCGCTCTTCTTTATTTAGGCACGGGGGTGCCAGGTCACCCTGTTAGTTTGCAGCTCCAAATCGCAGTGTAAAACCTACAGCTGAGTCCTGTGGTTGTGGTGAAACATCATTTCCTCTGGTTTTGGGAAACGGGATCGCACGAATTCATGAAAAGCCTTTTGGCAGACACTAGTGACCAGTACACAGCAAAAAAAAAAAACCAAAAACAACCGAAAATAAAAAAGGGAAAAATTGCTGGCAGACCAAACTTGAAAGAATATCATAACTAAGCACATTTTTGTTCACAGCTTTGGTTGCCTGTTTTCTTTCTCACAACTGTACACACCCAATATGAGTGTTACCTGCATTTTGAGTTAGTTTTCTCAGAATTTTTTTTTTTCATTTCAGCCCGATGTTACAAGAAAACCACTCCAAAGAATGCCACTTTCTTTTTTCGTGACTCTTATTTCCATTGTTCGTTTGGGTTTGGTTTGTGGGTTGGCGGTTTTTTTGAGTTTCAAGACGTTAGATGTTTGGGCTACTTCTTTGTGTTCATCTGAGCTGGGTATGAACTGCATTGGAGATGTCTTTGTGTAGATGAGTAAAACAAAAAGTCTCTATTTTTATTCTTTTCTTTTTTTTTTCTTCCTTAGAACTGGCTTAAGACTTTTGCTGGAACCGTACAAGGTTGGGTTATTTCAATTTGTAGAGATTCCTGGCAAATCGTTTGTGTTTGTTTGATGTCCTGTGGGATCAAACTGCCATGAATTTTGAATGATCTAAAAACTGTGTAGTTTACTTCAGCTAAAACCGCCTTCCACTTGAAAACATAAATCAGCTCAGTTGAAATCTAGTCGAGGTCTTTTTTTTTTAACACTTGGGATTTGCCCCAGCTCTTGTAAGAGCTGGAGCATGGCCGTGCTGATCCCTCGTGTCCAGAAGAAGAGTTGCTATTGCACCCAGGCTCAGAACAAAATTGCCAGTAGCCAAACGCCAAATTGCTGAGCAGAGGACAGTCACGACTGTCCATCCCTTCAGCAAATGATGGGTCCTTAGGCAGACCCTGCGATATGCCCCACCTGGGATTGAGGCTTGTAACGGGCTCACTCGGGGTGAGTTTTGCTTTTTGGAAGCCTTCTTGCTCCAGTCTAGAATTCAGTAACTTCACAAAACCCATAAGACTCCAAGTCAAGACTCTTTTAACTTGCCCACACAGCTCCAAGTGGAACTACAGTAGGAGCTTTCCCTTTTTCTCTGGCAGCGAAGTGAAATTAAAAGCAGATGCGTGCACTGGCATTGTCTCTGGGGGACGGATGATATTATTTCACCAGCTTGACATCTGCTGAGACTAGATTAAAACCCAGAATGGGCTGGACTAGTCCTGCTTTATAGATTCTCTGAGCTGGATTTGCTCCGTCAGGTGTTTTTGTGGATTCAAGCTTACCTACAAACCCGGAAGCCTCTGAGATGGGGCTTCAGATTGGATTTTTTGATGTTAAGAAGATACAAACCATGTTCGATAGGTTTATGTATCTGTGGATTGGACGTGAGACTTTAATATGAGTCCATCTTTACAAGACAGTGGAAAAGCAAGGTAAAATGGGAGGAGAAGAGGGAGCTTTTGATTGGGGAGGCCTGACAAGATGTTTGAATGTGTGTCCATGTGCACCCCCAGGACAACACCTGGTCCAAGAACTTATTCTTAATAAAATCCCTGAGAAATTTTCTAGACCGTTTCGTCTTTGCCCACCGCGAAGCGGGGAGGCTGTGCTTCGTGGGCACACCTTTTTCATCGCTCTGTTTCTTGGAGGGGTATAGGGAGCCCTAATATCCATGTGGATGGCGATGGACGCCTTTGGGGAGGGAGTAGCACCGGATGCTGCCTAGATGCTTGAATAACCAACAAGAAACCAGAGCATCCCAAGTTTTATTCTACCGACCGCCCCTGTGACCTTTGGTAAGTAACTTAACCTGTTGTCCTCAGGATCCCCAGTAAAATGGGAGACCTTAATACTTATCTGGTGGGATAACAGTGCTTAATACTTACCTAATTGGATGACAATACTTACCTACATACCTCACAGGGGTGTTGTGAGGATTAATTAGCTAATGTTTGTAAAGTGCTTTGGAGATGGAAAGCGGCATATAGCGGCGCTAAGCACCAGTACTGCCTGCCAGCGCCAAGACCTTGAAATGGCTCAGGACGGAAAAAGAGTTTTTATATCTTTTAAAATAAGCCAATTGTTCAAGGCATCCGGATGCTGGAATTATTTTTAGACAGAGATTTCTAAGAAACTTGGGAAACAGAAGGGTAGAGTTATATGACCTGAAACCTTTTTTTGTTTCTTTTAGTTGACCGACTAAACTTCATCTTAGGTGGTGTTTGATGAAATGTAAAAAGTGCTTGTTGGAGTGTAAGATATATCAGTGTTTACTCTTGCTGATCAAACTATTTCTTGAAATAAATCTCTCCGTTACAATTTGGACAAACAAATATATTAAGCGAGCCAGAGGAAGTATTTATTCCGTGTTCTTTCTTTCTGTGTTTCTTTCTGTAAGCATCTTTTTTTATTGGCGTAATTCTGCTCGTGTTCCCATTAGGGTAACTGAAAGGTAACACTGCTGCGCTCATGGAATTACACCAAATACAAAAGCATTCTGTGAGAGCAAAATTCTATTTATGTGAGAGCAAAGTTCTATTTATATGTGGTCTGAAATGCAACTTGACGCTTGGATTTGAAGAAGAATCAAACCGACCATTCCTAGAAATAAATATAAAAGCGACTTTCACAAGAGTTGTCAAGCTCTTTGTTGAATACTCTGTGTTTCATGGCGACTCCTACACAGGTTTTGCAAAAGGCAGGTCTGGAGTAGCATAGACCATATTTTCTCTTTCACAGGAGGAAACTTTGCAAGATTTTTGCCTTCAAATATTTTATTTTGTTCCTAATGTGGGCTCTTGGTCCAAGAAAGCAACTTTATCGTTATCAAAGCACCCATTTGTGGTTTTTTTTGTTTGAAAGAGCATTTCTTCAGATCTTTTACTCTCCAATGTTAGAGAGAATTCCCACAAATTCCTAATATCTGTTAAAATACAGAGCACAGTGCTTACATTGGTATGTTGTACATTGGCTGTCCCTGTTAAAAAGGCTGTGTATTTTCTTCTGGATATGCAAAAGAAATTTGATATACTGCTGGCTAAGCACCAGGAATTTGGTTGGCTCTAGGACCAGTTCCTACATTTCTCCATCAGGCAAACATAAGAATGGATAACACTTGAAATAAAACCTACCCCAAAGCCTTTCTTATGGATATCAGGTTTTTTGAAAATGTAATAGAGACCATTCACCGTAATCAAGGGTGAGTCAAGGAAAATGGCATCAAAGAGCTCAAAGCAGCCAGGAGGAAAACTTGACCCAACCCAAGTGCGTTGCCTGTGTCCCAGCTGCCAGAACAACTGAGGAGACCTTGGGGGAAGCTGGCCAGGAAGTCAGGTGCTGTTGTTGGAAAGGGTATCTTCCAGATTAACTGGCATTCGGCCCTTCAGCTGCTGTGCGAGCCCGACGTGGGCCCGTGGGCGTGCAATCCAGCTTTGGACCACAGGAGGAGGATGAAGTGAAGAATGACTGACGCTGTCACCAGCAAGCTTGTCAAGCTAATGCTTATAATATATGCATATGAGTATAATAGCTATCTATTGGCTGTTCCTGGGGAGGATCTGGGGGGACAAGGGGGCTTAGTGTTTGGGGAGAATTATCTGTATCTAGGCAGCAGAATTTGTGGACTTGGAAGCTGGTTAATTCGGTTGAAGTACAGTACTTTGCTAACCCCTTGGTGACCGGCGTTAACATTTCCCAGACCTGGAACTATTGCCAAAAACGGAGAGGATCGCCATAGCTGGTGCCTGCTGCTCAGAAGGTGAAACTGCAGACTGGGGAGAAGAGGTGGGGAAGCAGGAGATGCGATTTGATACTGGGGATCGCACAATGGAAGAAAAGTCAAAATCTGAATTTCCATCTCAATGGAAATGAATTTCCTCTCATGACCTTGGGCAAATCATATACCTCAATGTAGAATGGGATAAGAGCCCATTTCTACTGCACTTTAGGAATTATTAGAGATAGTGCAGCATCCAGGTGTCACCACGATGAAGACAGGTACAGATATGCAGAGTGGCTCCCCTCACGGAGGGGGACTGTGCACTGTGTCGCGTGATGGGAAAGCACTTTTCCCGTTATCTCTGCTCTTGCTGCCTCTGGGAGACCTGAAGAAGATGTAGCAGCAAATAGCTTTGTCCACCTGGATTTAATCTTTGCTCTCCTGACTTACACAAATCAACTCCATCCGATGCTGTAGTGTATATTTCCAGCGTATTCACTGGTTTGGCAGCACTCCTTGAAAAAGAGATGTTCTGCGAGGAATGCACCACCCAAAGTCCAACTTCCTGAGCAGACTGGGCTTGCTGCTTCAGTGATGCGTAGATCGGCCTGAAATTGCTTCAGTGATGTCTACCAGAAGTTGTATGCCAAAGGTTTTGGTCTCACTCTAATAAGTGTTTAATAAATAGCAATTTCTATTTTAACACCACACCACCCCCCCCACCCCCCCCCAAATTTTAGCTATTTAGTGGTCATACAAACAAGAGAGTTCTACTGAACAGAAGAGCTTGAGGTGACATGTAGGCATCTGAACACAAGGCACCTTTTCGCTGAGCCTGCCTCTGGCCACCAAAGAGACTGGGCACATCTGGGCTATGATTCTTCTTATATTTTAAAAAGCTCAGTGATCCCTTCCTCACCTTTGGCCAAGCACGTACACTCTTCTGTTCAAGCAGCACCGATTTTACATGGTGCATGGCCAGTTTGGGGAGCTGAGCTAGTCAAACCTGGACCATGGGAAATGGATCTCCAGATCGTCACCAGGGGTGTCAGCTCCAGCCTAGGGAAAGGACCTGGGCTGGGGGATATTGGGAAGGGTAGAGGCATAGCAGCCTCAGAGAGTTCTGGGTAAGACACCAGGGAAACACCCTAGGATGTCTTACTGGTTTTATTCATTGCTGATGCTGTAGGTGGATGGATAGTGTTAAGGGAGATGACGAGGAAGGGTGAGGAAAAGGCTGTTTGAAATTAAGCACTTGTTTGGAGATGGCCTAAGTTAAGTGAAGGACCCTGGCCAGGACCCAAACCCTCGAACCTTTCGGCCTCAGCCTCACCCACCAGAGCAGGCATCACCGCAATGAAAAGCCCTTGTGCTCTGCTCAGCGTGTGCGGATTTCTGCAGCCTTGATTGGGATTGCACCGAGCATCAAAGTGAAGTGTCCTCTTTAGGTCCTCAAGAAATGGAGCTTTCTGCTGGTTAACCATTACTTTGCATTTTCCCTTCCTTACAAAACCACTGAGGTTAAACATTAAGCCCCTGTGGTGAAGGACACCTGTATTTGCTGGTCCCATTATGCAGCTCTACTGAAAAGGCTTTACAGCTGTCTAAATTAGCATAATTAAATCCACATCAATTAAAACCCCTCCATCATCTCTTTCCCCTTCACATGCAGATAGTAGCATTTGTCTAAGGTGCTAAGTGACAAAGGAACTTTTTTTTTTACCAGTCCAAGCCCTAGCTGAAAGGAAGAGTAATAAGGTTTGTATATTGGCCCAGGGTTCACCTTAACACCAGTGGAAGTGATTAGTGGCCGCTGCTCAGCCTAAAGAGGTCCGGCTCCGTTTTGCATCACAATTCTGCCAGTACCCGGAGCCATGCATTAGAGATGTGCATTTTACAACGTGCTTTTGCTTCTATTGCTCCTTTATACCCCATTAATGGGGTAAACAAAGCCTGGCATGATTCGGCCAATTTCCCCCATCCTACTTTCCTCCCTTTTTTTTTTTTTTTTTGTTTTGTTTTGTTTTGTTTTAGGGTTTTTTGGTGTTCCGTGTGGGGGAAGCCCCAGTGACCCCAGGATAGCAGCGAGGCTGCGCTGTGTGATGCTAGCAAAGAGAATTCCTCCAGATGAAAACTGACATGGGGTTCAGGGGTTAATTTCTGGAACAGGCGCATTTGCATACAAATGAAAAATGATGGAATTTCTGTTCTCCTAAATTTTCAATGTCATCAGCATCAAACAGCAGTCAGTGCTCCCTTGCTGTTTGAAGAATATTCATTACTTCAGAAGAAGGGGCACCTTGTTTGGTATTAATCTCCTCTTCAGGTCAATGACTTAATTTGCTAAACTCCAGCTGAAGTGCCACTCACTTTCTGATTTCTCTGCTATTCTTTGTTATTTTTCATAACATGGTCTTAATACTTTTTTTATTTGTAAGGGGATACGCGTCTCCGGCAAATGCGAGCGGGAGGAAGGACTGCCTTTATTTATTTATTTTCATCCCAAGCACTCAGCACCCGTCTGTATCATTTGTAGCACGTTTCGGGGTCTGCTTGCCTTAAAATTCATGGGGATTTTAGCAGGGGAAAAAAAAAAATTAATAATAATTTGCAGATTCAAATGGGGAAAACAAACATTTTCTTTCTAAACTGGTATCCAAACGGACATCTGGTGCCTTGTGCAACAAGGTTACAGGGTGTCACGCCTCTAACAAAAGTAATTAATCCCCCAAAGAAAATCATAATATTCTTTAGGTTCTGGAAATTCTCATCTGAAACCACCGCAGCTGAGGACGTACTCGAGGAAACTTCCGTGCTGGCTCTTATTTCCCCATTGTCCTCTCGGTGTCTGCCGGGGGCCTGAGGAAGGATCCCATTTCCCCCTGTTTTTGCCCTTCATGGTTATAATTCTTCTCCCTGAATAGGATTATTCAGGGGATCTTTAGATCTTCAGAGCTTGGGGGTGTTCCTGGGTAATTGGCCCGGGGCTCTCGGATGGCCATTCCCACCCCGTGGCCTGGGCGCTCCTGGCCGCAGGTCTGGGGAGGGGGGCGGGAGGAGGGTGTCCCCCCACCCCGGGTACGCCGAAGCGATGTCCCGTCCAATTCACGTGGAAGGTCTATAACAGAGCCTTGAAGTCAGAATTTGCCCTATAACCCTTTGGTTTTGTATGACCAGGCCTTTCGGAACTTTCCGGGCAGACGTATTGCTGATTCTCAAGATAATGGATTTTTTTGTTTGTTTGTTTTTTAATGATTAATCAAATCTGGTTTTTTTGGCATGGTCACTTATGAAAACGAAGCAATTGCACTGTCCGTTCTTCTGGCTGTTGCCCCCACTAACTTTTGAACCTCTTTGCCAATATCTATCCAGTTTGTTAGCAGGTTAGAGATCTCGAAGGTGGGGAGTGCTTTCCAGTATTTTGGGTTTTTTTCCAAATCTAACCCTGAAATGACAACATTTACTGCTCGAAATAGTGTGGATAGCGGAGCTTTCTGGAGGTTGGTTTTTTTTTTTTTTTTTTTTTTGTGACTTGCAAAGGGGAAAAGAGGTGATCTGAGGATTAATTCCCTGCGTATCTTTATGAAGCCTGTTAACCATTAACCAACGTGCTCCAGATGCCTTAAGTCCAGCTGGGTGATGTTCAAGATCCTTTGCAAAATACAAAACAAAACAGAGCAACCCAACAACGAACTATTTACACAGAGTATATACAAACAATTTGCGTGCAGTCGCAGCTCGCTGCCTGCTCTTCATGTATCCTTTCCTTAAACTGAGATTTTTTGAGGCTTCTCTGTATTTATAGAGTGTGTTGCTCAGTGAAGCTGTAGTCCTTGGGCGCTTGAAAAAATAAAAATAAACAGCGGCTCATGGGGAGTAGTTATATTCCTACCTGCGGCATTAAGTTAAGAGTGTCTAAGGGCCTTGATCCTCAGCCCCAGCCAAGCTGGATTTAGCGTAGGTCATATTAAGGTGGGGCAAAGGGGGCTTTGTGTCGTTTTTAGATCCCCTTATCCCGGGCTGGCGAGCCCCGGTGCGATGGGAGGACGCCCGCCCCGCGGGCAGGTTGGGATGGCAGAAGGCTGGTGGCCTTGGCCCGGCGCCATCCGGAGATCCTCTCCAGCGAGGGCAATTCGGGGGTGATGGGATAAGCCAGCTTTGCAAAGGCAGCTGCTTTGGGAGCCGGGATCTGCCTTGTTATCCATAGAGAATGTGCTCAGCACAGAAAACTTTCTCTGTGGGAAGATCTGAATGCGGGAGCGGGTCCTGCACCGACATGGCCGTTGCGCCTGGAGAGCGGGGAGATGCTCCCCTCCGGTGCGGTTTGTTGTTGTTGCAGGAACGAGTCAAGGACTTGCCAGATAAAGCCGAGAGTCAGTAAGAATCGGCATCATCCAAAGTTCAGGTCCAAAGAGTTACGACTGTCCACGTCTTGTCCTGTAAAATACTTATGTACAGAGGCTGGATTCCTTCCGAGTCTCTTACGCGAGAAAATACAGGCGGAAAGTGGCTCTCATGAATGTTTTTGTACTGGAAGGCTCGGGCTTCTAGTTAAAGAGCTGATTCTGAATCACATCTGTCTATCTTGTTTTATGAATATTGATATTTAAGTCAGAAAAAGAGACTTGTCATCGTAAGTGCATCAGGATCTGGCACTTGCCTGCTCAGAAGCAAGTGGTTCTGCTGCTTCGCTGCTGTAGATGATGTCGGTTTGTTGAAATAATATATCTCTGCCAGCTGAGAATTTGGCCATAAAACGAGAAAAGTTGAGATTCCCATTGTTGAATTAGTTTGGCCACATTAAAAATACGTCGCTCTGGAAATGTGTATATGAATATGCTAATGTTTATTTGCGAAATGTGGGTGCCAGGATGTGCCATGTGCTGAGTTTAGTGTGACTTTAAGAATCTCAAATTTTGCCTTTTCAGACTTTGGAGCTTTTAAACTTGTAAACACAGCATTTTGTTGGCATAAGCCTCTAGGAGTTTATGCATGCAGCTGACTTTAGCTTCACTTTCTACATCACCTTAATACTGTAGAGAGAAAGCACTCATCTGTTTATGATAAGTTTATCAGAAATACTCCAAAGTTTTCCATGACTAGACATTATATTGTGATGGTGGCTTGCTACAGGGTAATTTTGAGACAACAAACAGAATATTTCAAAGCCCAGATGTCCTGTTTAGACAAGGGGGTTTATATTGATTAGAATCTGCTTTCACCTAACATCGTGTAGTAAATATCACAAAGACGTAATTAGAAAATTTGGTACAATAGTTTAGTCCTAGTCCCTGTGTGCCAGAATTGTTTGACTACTGAGAAACCGGAGCTTGTTTGCATCCCAGTGTGTTGTGAAATGCAAACTTCAAAGAAAATATTATATCTCCCAACTCCAGCTCGTGAGAGTCTTGGAAGTATATACAGAAAGGCTTAACAATCCCTGCTGAGGAAAGGGCAATTTGACACTGAAACTACTGTTAAAGCACCGTTGACACACTGGTGGGCAAGAGTGCTTATTAGAGGAGTCTAGTTACAGTCCTCGGGAGCCAGGGAGAGAAAACGCAACCCGAGTCATTGTGAAATTGGCAAGTTGCACCAAATATACGCGGTTTGTGTCTATGTGTGTCTGTGCTTTTTTTTTTTTTCTCCCTCCGTGACTACATAGATCTCCATGTTTGCTTCATAGCCTTTCCGTAAGATTGGGGCCCTCGCAGTATTCAAATAAAATATTTAGATTTGCAAAACTTCTGGAAGCCAGATTTGAAGGCAAAAAAGAAGGGTTGGTTTTTTTTTTTTTTTTTTCAGATTGTCAACGTCTGAATTTCATCACAATCTGTTCAGCTGTTTGTTGCAGGCAGGCGTAAAACATAGTGGGTAAGTGTGTGTTTGTACTTCTTATACATATTGAAAGAGGGCTGCCTAATCCCCTTGATGAGGAAAGCTCTGCAAATTATATACATCTGCAGGCTCTGTGTGCGGGGAGTTCGGAAGCGAAGAGGCAGCTCGGCAGTTTGAGGGAGCAAAGAAGAGTTTTCTCGCTAACTCCGTGATCGAGAAGCTTTTAGCAGCCCAGACTCCTGGTGATGTCATCTAGTTAGGGGTTGGTTTTTTTTTTTTTAATGACCTGAGTGTTTTGCCTCGAAAACTTTGCCTAGGAGGCCCTTCTACACACTTAGGATTCCTGGCAAGAAAAAAAAAATATTTGCTGATGACAGCTCTGCATATATTCTCTTTAATTGTCACTTACGTCTCTGTCCCATCCCCTGCACTGTGCTAAAAATAGCAACTCGGGTTGATGGTTTCAACACCATCTAATGTATGTATATGATTGCATACGAAACCTACATAAAAATGTCAAGAATGAGACCTGAGCCAGGAATAAAATTGAAAATCACAAACAGGAGACAAGACCCAAATATGAGGGTTGTTGCAGGGGGATATTATATTGATGTCTCTGTGTAAATACATGCGGGCAGAGCTGTAAAGATCCAACCCCCTCCCATGCATAGAGGGTGCCTAGAATAATATTTGCCTTTTTTTTTTTTTTAAATAATTTGTGGGTAGCGTTTATCTATATCCTTTGCCTTCCTCTGCTTCCTTTAATAGCACGATTTGCTAATCGTGCTGCAACCCTTGTAGGTAAGCGCAGAGGCATATTTTCCTGTCCGGTTTGCAGAGGATAAATTTGTCCAAATTGCACAGCAAGTGACTGGCAGAAGCGAGTCGTAAACACCAGGGACGAAATCCCTTGAGTTTCACTGAGGCAAGGGGTTTATTCCAGGAGTCTTGTCTCCAGGTCTTTACTCTGTCTACTATGCCCTGAGTATTCTGGCTGTTGTTGATACTCGATACAAGTCCTGGCTCGTAGGGTTAAAGGGAAGTCTGTCAGAGAGGGCAGCGCTAGTAGCGTTAACGTGACACTGTAGTTATGGTTTTGTCAGCATTTCCATTATAAACTTCTATTTGCAGCAATTATAAATCAACCATGGAAAAAAAAAAAAAAAAAAGAAGGAATCACTGTGAACTAAACTTGGCATAGCGAAGACCAGGGGGGAATTTGAGCTTTGGAAATAATGGCTTCTGATTACCATGGACAGGCATGACTTGATGTGTAAATATACACTCCGTATTACACTGGGAAAAAAAAAAAATGTAACGAGTATCACCACTTTGTCATGGCTAGAGTGTGAGGAGAGAGGGTCCTTTCTGTCTTTGGAAATGAGAGAAATATTTTATTATTCCCAGAAACACATCCCATTAATGGCCCTTAACTGGTCCTTAATTCTTCCTGTTACTTGTATCATCCCATGTCAGGGAAGGACGATGGCTGCCTGGTGAGTTTCCAGCAGATCAGTCAGTCAGCTGTGTTGATCACACTGAAGTCCAGTGAGTTAGGTTGACTTACACCAGCGGACAGTCTGTCTCCGTATCATCTTTCCACAGAGGCTGCGGCATTTGCTACCCATTTGGAGCGCTAGTTAATGTTGTTTAACTTTGAAAGTCCGTTTGGTGTACCGATCAAATTCCATTGCAGGGATAGGCATAAATTGACTTAAAAGTCTTCTAGCTGAGGGACATAGTTGGTTACTTTTAAGTTGGATTGTGTGCATATGTTATTGCATCGTATTCTGGACTTTCTTCTGTCAGACAGCAAAATGATGGAGCAGGTGGTGCTGGGCCAGTTTACGACCGTAAGACGGTCCAGAGGCTATAACGATCGCCTGCTCTGTACCCAAATCGTGATTTCGCATGATGAAGCTGAGTCACTGGCCGTTCTGGTCAGAGCTCTGGGCTGTCCCCGGGACGCGCTCCCTCCTGCATCATCCTTCATGAGTCACAGCGAAAGACCGAGATGTTGGCTCGTGGTAGCGCTTCCCAGCGCAGCATTCCCCAACAGCCGAGTTGGAACTCGAGTCCTTATTTCTGAATTCAGCTTGGAAATAAACTACAATGCCATAGTAGCTTTGGCTTTCGGTCGTGTTACTAATAACCAAGCGCTAAATGTGAAGCAGCGCTGCTGAGCGCTCCAGTGTCAGGTTACGGAGAGCAAACGTCAAAATAAAGGTGCAGTAAACTCGAGGTAACTCCTTTAATCGCACGTCAGGGTTGGGTGTAGGAAGGAGAAGAAGAAAAGCGACTCGCTGGGGTTTTTTTTAGATGGACATTTCCGTGATGTACCAACAGAGGAATTTTGCTTGCAGAATCCTGTGAGCAAAACACTTCTGAGAATGTATGTATACAATTGTTAAAAAAACACAGGGTTACTGACACAGATGCCAATTTGGTAGGGCATATGGAACTTTACACTTGCCTTTTTCAGTCTTTCTTGCTACAGCTGGTACTGATTTAGTATGTGAAATTTTACTAGCAGGAGTATAATCAGACAGAGATTTCTGTGAGGATTAGTCATTTATGTGGAGAAAACTATGGTGTCATTAAAAAGTACAAGATCATCTATGAGAGGAACATTATCATTAGCAACCTAAATTTTAAAGCAAAACAGAGGAAAAAAATATACTGTAATCTCTTGAGCAGCAGCAGCAGAAAATTATGTTCTTGTAAAGAGTCATATCACTTCTCTCCAAGTTAGGAGAAGAGAATTTAAATTCACTTTAAAAAACCCAAAAAGCATTGATGCTCCAAGTGTTGTTTTTAACCAGTGTGATAGCCTGCTCTGCTACATCAAATGGAAATGGCAGGAATGGGATTAAATCCAAAAAAGCACATCCAAATCCCGGATCCTGTGTTTGGATCTGAGGCCTCCATTCAAACCTAACTCTGTGTCCGGGCTGTGTTTCACCATGCAGCGTTGAGAAGGGTCCAAGAGTATCCCACATCTAAAATCCAGAGTTTGTAAAAGTTCCCCCCTTTTTTTTGAGAGGAAATTGCAATGTGGACCTGGAATGGAGAGTATTCAGACCTTAAATACCAATTCTGGCCAATTTCTGGTGGTGACAAAAATACTACAGTCCATTAAGAAGGCAACGAGAGTATATTCCTTATCCAAAGAGGTGATTTTACATTACACACCAGTGTAAAATATTATGCTTGGTTTAACTACCGTTTCCCTGCCAAGATTATTTTCAGTGCAAACAGCAACAGAATAACTGCTGTATGTTAAATATGTTGTACAGGTGGCCGGTGATTACGGGAGACCTGAGTCATAAAAGCCGACATCTGCGGCCAGAGGTGCCTGAGCGCAGTGGAAGAGGTGTGCGTGGTCCCCATGGAGGGCAGCCAGCTGCCCGCGCTCATGGCATCGCCTTCATGGAGAGACGCATGAGGAGCTCTGGAGTGAGCTGTGCGCCTTTTCCTCCGGCTTTCCCACCTAGTTTGGGGACTACAGGGGAAGGCAATGGGAGGATGATGCTGGGGTGATACCCTGGGTGATGGTGCTCTGAAATGCCTAGAGGTTTGCCAGTCAGTATGCCCGGTAAATAAGTAAATACCTGCCTGCAACTATACAGCAATTAATCTCAGCCTCTCCTCTCACTTCCACAACCCCAGATTTCAGCAGCTGTGACTTCAAGTTTTCTAATGTTGTTCTTTTCCAATATCACGTCTAACTTTAATCAGTAGTAGAAAAGCTGAAGACTTATCGTAGAGCTAGAAAAGCGCTAAATGGCTCCTGGATATGACAATGACAATTTTCACTTAAAGGGTTTTTCCCAAATACATATACCACTAACACAATCATCTCCCGGGGGCAGGGAAATGGCCATCAGGCTATTAGCTCAAAGCAAGCGAAACCATAGGAGAGAAGGAAAGCCGGCATTTATGTTGGCTTGAACATTGCTGCTTCACTAGAATTTCTTGCATATCTGGTGAAAGCCATGCAGAGATGTCACTGGCTTTGTAGACTGAGGGAGTGGGGTCAGCTTCTTGTCTGAAGGCGTCAGGGCATCTTGGATCTGATGCTTGCAGCAGTGAAGCTCCCTGCTCCAGAAACCTCAAGTTGTGTTACTACTGCCCAAACTTCTTCCTAACGTAGCAAGGCGAAAGAGTCGGATATTGGGTCAGAACAGGAATATCGTAGGACTTGTCTCGCCTCCCAGAAAGAAAAGAAAATGAACTGTGATGGAGATTTTACTATTACTATTGGTAAAAATAGTTACATCACCAAAAATGCGCAGTACAGCCATCTGAAGTCTTAGACAGTTTGTGATGTTTAAACATCTTAAGCACTGTTGAGCATTTTCTCTACATTTCTTGATATGGCACTGCGGTTTTATTTAAGCAATCCCGAAAATCGTGGCCAGCTGCACCATCTGCCAGAGATGATGCAGGATGGGTGCCTCCAGCATGTCAGCGCTCAGATGTCATTTAAAAGGGAAATGCTTTCTGATACTGGAAGAGGGCAGAGACAAAGAGCCCGGGCAGGCAGCAGGCTGTGCTAAGTGGAAAGAAGAATTGATACCTTTTCTAAGGCCTGACCCGAACATCTGAGTTCCTTCCCTTGGGTTTCTCACCCCCAAATGTTCTTTTTTGTGTTGTGTGTCTGCGAGTCTTTTTTTCCTCAGCACTCACAGATCCAAAAAGGCTACGAGAGATAAGACTCATCTGATGTCGAACAGGTGGCTCGTCAGGTCATGAGCGCGATGGTGGCTGTGAAGCCAAGCGTGCAGCGAGTCCCCACCTCGGCACGAGGCGCGGGGGTGCGCGGCGGGGATGCGTTTGGCATTTAAAGGTCAGTCCCTCACAGGTCCTCGGCGTGTTCCTGGTAGCAGGTGACCTCTGTGACTGCTCTCCCATCTCACACGTCCGCCTCATGAAGAAGCCCAGGCTGCACCTTTATGAAACTGGTTTGCAGAAGAACGAGGCGTGATCACAACTAAGCTGAAGGGGTGTCATATTCACTTTACGCCGACATGAGACCAGTGGTTGAATATTCGATTACACGTCAGTCACAGCACATTAGGCAATCTTCCAGTCTGCCAGCTTTGCCCTTCCCAGCTCCCAGCTAAGTGTCATCAGAAAGAAGTAGCATGGGGAAGGAGGAGGTGATACTGGAGTCCAGCTTGCTAAGGAGCTTCGTCCCATCAGAGATGTCCTTCCTTATCATTGCCAGCGGGTCTGGTGGGTCCCTCCACGCTATGGAGAAGGTAGTGTTGTGCATGCCTCCTGACTGTGGGTGCAAACCACTCACGGTGCAGAGCTGCTCAATTTTATCCCTGGATCTAAAGGTAGAAATGTGTGCTAAAGCAAGCCAATGATGTAGTGAAGGAACTGGGGAACTACCTTCCAGCAACATTATCAAAATACTCTGCTCTTTCATATAAAGTGGCTATAAAAACATGTTGCTCTGACCGAGCATTTTCTGGGCTGTTTTGCTTGCAAATTACTTAGTGAAAATATGCTAGGAGTGGAAGTTAAGGGCTGTGGACAATTTCCCACTTTGCAAAAGCCAGAAAAATCCCATCTCAGCTCCAAGAAGGAAACTACTTTCCAAAATGTCAGCTCATGCAGAAAGTCCTAGTTCAGCTGGAACGAGCCGCTCCGTTTGCGCTCAGTGGTTTCTGGAATAACAAAAAGCCCTGTACGTCCATGCTGGGAAGCAGCAAGCATGAAAGGGTAACGTGGGCAGCTAATTCCTGTTGGCGCTGGGGCCTTATTCTGGTTTTTGTTAGGCATCCTCCACCTGTTAGCACCAGCCACGTGAGAAGTAAACGGGTGGCGGTCCCATTTTGCATCTTCTGCTTTCACAGTTGGAGGGTTTCAAAGTGAATTTGAAATCAAAGGAGACAACGCTGCCGTTACTGGGTGGGATGTTCATAAGCAGAACTTTACCTTTGTCTACTTTGATTTCAGATTCACTTTGAATGTTTTTCTGACAGGAGGTGCAGGCATCACGAGACTCGCCGTGGCAGCATCACCATTAACTTTTCAAGTGACCGTTACTATTTAGCTAGAGAGACAATAAGATTGTGGTGGGTGTCAATGGGAATATCCTTTATGATACTTCCAAAGCTTCAAATCTGTCCTCGGGCTCCAAAACGCCAAGAAGTGCTTAGAGGAAGCGACTGCCTGCGGAGCGAAGGGTAGAGAGTGATGGATGAAACAATAAAAATGACACTGCTGGTAAAACTGAAAGTGGAGGCTGCTGTTTGCGATGTGTTGTGCATATGATTGATGTCAGGCCGATGGCATCTGGACCCTGCGTCGTATTACGGGTGCAGCGCGAGACCCTCCGTGTGGCAGGGCGGCTGGACCCGTGGCTGGTAAGTCCAGTGAGGTGAATCTGGCCTGCCTGGTGACTCCGCCTCCACAAGGAGCTGTCTGCAAGGACTGAGGGCAGCTCTTGACAGTGGGGTGGAACCGGCACATGTCCGTTTTGGGTAGCACCTGGGAAAAGTTACTGTTTTCCCTCTATGTCACCCGCTCCTTCTCGACCGCGTTTGAAAAGGCATCTCCAGTGCCGACAGCAGTGCTGTTACAGAGAGAAGGACCTGGCCGAGAGCAGCCACTGAAGTGCGCCTTACTTTTAAAAAGAAAGATGTGTCTTGACAGCTTGCCAAACACCACATCTGCCTCTCTTTGCACCTCTGTGGGTGAAGCTGACAGCAAGGTGGTGAAGATGAGCGGAGTATCAATTAACGGTGTGAGAGCTGCTCGCTCATGTTCTGTCCAACAGCTGTAGGTGATCCTGGCCTGGCAGGACCCTCCCTGAAAACCCATCTGCAACCACCTGCGGGAGAGGCCCAGCTGTGACCTCCCTGCGAGTGCGCGCGGAGGCACCAGCCACTATCACCACAGATGGGCTGGGAGGAGGGTAGGAAGCACGATGGGGCACTGATAAATATTTTTTTGCTAGTGTTATTTCTCCTTTTTTTATTGGAGTTTTTTCTTCTTTCTTGATGGATCTATGTTGGAGAACGCTGCGACCCTGCAAGCCAAGATGGTCTTTGAATTGGCTGTTTCTTCAGGTCTTGAAAATGTCCCCAGTTAACCAGGCAAGTCTATCTTGGTTTATTTGATAGGTCTGTGGATATTGGGGTTATCTCTGCACTGTATTTTTAATTGCTGCTCCAATCATATTAAATCATAACGTGGTGGTCTGCAGGTTTCTTGGTGGGAATATTTTGCCTGTGACATGGAGTGTATATTTTGTATGCAGAGCATCGGCATTGTGTAAATTTTATGAACAACTTCTATTATCTTTGAAACCCCAGAAACAACAAACAGTTATAATTATAGTCTGAAGATGCTGTAGCGTTTCAAATATGCCTACAGCAGTAGTATTGCGATGAAAGCACGGTGTTTGCCCGCAGCTTGTGCTGTGCTCAATGACATCACAATTATGCTGTATGCGAGCTAAAACTTCTGTCCTTAAACAGAAACAGCTTGTGCGAAACCTCTTAGCTTTGTCTTCTCATTTCTTGTGATAGTCCCTGGACTAAATTGGTTGGGGAGTGCGTTTTTACAGGCTTTGTGTTTGGGTTTGTTACTGATAATTGGTGTTGTAGGGTTTGGAAAATGAACGAATGTTGTTTAAAACCTGCACACGGGCATCTGCTCCTTGTTGTGATCTTCTGGTCCTGGGGTATTTGACAGTCCTGTGGTTTGTGATATTGGAATTACTGAAAAAAAGTTATCAGCAAAGACATGACATCGTAAGTATGCGAACAAAGCTTTAATTTCTGGAGCGAATGCACTTTTAAGGGTGAAGTACTTGAGCTTGTGTCTTCAATCATAGCCATAGATGTTAATATACCTGAGCCAGCTCTCGGGTGGCATGAACAACCCCATTCCCCTGGCAGAACTGTGACGTTCACCAGCTGAAAAGCTGTCCAGGCACACATGCCTCCATATTCTTTAGAGCTGAATTTGTGCCTGTTCATGTTCGGTCATAAAGATAAAAAAAAATGATTCTGCCTTGTTTCAAGTTTTTGTTTAAAATGTAAAGGAACTTTCTTGGAATCTCACACTCACTAGACGCCTAATGGTTTCCATTCTAAAGAAGACCTTTGCAGCCCTAGACCCGAATTACTTGTTGCTCCTTGGGGATGCAGCAGCGTGGCCATAGCCCTCTCTCCCACTTGTGAGCTTGCAGTGTTGCTGATGGTTCTGCAGCACTGAAGCAGTCCAAGCACGTCCTTAAGCCCATAGCCAGAGATGTTTCTTATGAGCATTAGGAACCACAATAACATCTAAAAATAACCGCTCTGGCCTGCAAAAACGGGTTGAAAAATAAGGCAAGAATTTCCCAACAAATATCTAATTACTACATTAAAATATTTCTTTCATGTAAGACTTAGCTTAACTAACTCTGTAAATTGAATGTGGCATCTTCTAACGCTTCTCTGAGTCTCTGTGATTGTTTGCATTATTGTTATGATTGTAACTGTTACTAGAATGAAATTATTTACACATGGAGCTAAATGATTATTTCATTGCTAGCACCTCCTGACTGCATTAGACCAGTACACTATATCCACAAAACACCCATCCTCTCCAAAGCTGCAGGTTTCCCCACTGCTGGGAGTGCTATGGCAGAGTGATCCCATTGTTTTCTACGTTCGGGATGTATCAGGGCTCAGCAGGAGAAGTGGAAAATGGCAGATCAGGGTCCTCTGACTATCACCTAACTACTGCCAGTGCCTGGCAGGTGGAGCTGCATTGGGCTTTTCAACAGCATGGTGGCCACTCAACTGCTGTCTGCCCACCATGTGTGCCTTCAGGATGTCCTCACTTCAGCAGGCCTATTTTCCACCTGGTCATCCTAAAAAAGCATCACTTCAAGCTCTGTGAACACCCAGTTCCATACAGGCTCTATGACTGTGGTGCTCTAGAAGTCGCTATCAGATTTTAGGATCTTTTTCCTATTTAGCTTCTCTTTTATTTGCCTCTGGTAAACCCGGGTAGCAGAGAAATAGCCCACAGACACTGGAGCGATGGTGTAACCATTGGGTGGTGGAGCGCTGACCAGTAGGCTATAAAAGTCAATGAGGTGCGTAAGCAGCGGAGCACGTAATGACCAGCGAGTCTGTGGCAGTTCGTCTTTAACACATGGACAGATATGGTCCAGTGGTTAAAGTGCATGTGTGAGAGCCAGCAGAACTAACTTTTGATTCTGGACTGGCCCCTGACTTGTGTGACCTTGTGACAGTCCCTTCCCTACCACGGCTTTGCTATTTCATGTTTGGGAAGAGGGGGTATATAAGTGTCAGTGTGTGTGTGCTCTGGGGGGGAGGGTTGCCGGGTCCTGATTTATGAGTGGTCGTAAGGCTCGTGTCTGAGATCCTAATGGGAGACTCTTTAGAGAAGTGCAGGGCGTTGGGCAGGTGCTTGGTTGGAGTAAATCAGCGTAGTTCAATTAAAATGAATAGATTATCCCATCTGGACTGTTAAAGGCTTTCCCATCAGTTAGCACGGGTCCTTAGTACGCCGGAGGAGTTAGGGAGGCTGCTCCTTCTGTCCCAGGAAAGGTTGCACCCGAGAACATGCATTCACTAATAAAAGATCTTGGGCTATGGGATTTGGTACCAACAAGAAGGGTGTGTGGAGGTGAATTGTAGGGCAATTTTATTTAGGAAACATGGAAAATGAATTGGAAACTCTCGTGTTACCTTTGACTCTTTGGCAAGGACAAGTCAAAACTGGCAACCCTCTGTCTAGCAATATAAAAGCATTAACATCTGCATAGCTTCTGTTGGTAAATTTATGGAACAGATCGAGTCAAACTGGTGTAAAAATGGAGCAGGCTTTAGATGTGAGCAACTTTCAAAATAAATGCTCTTTCTGGAACTGGTCTGCAGCTTGTGCTAGTTTAACTAAAACTCATCTGATTGAAAACCCAATCCGGATGTTCTTAGATCGGTTTAAAAAAAAAAATCATCGCCCATTTCCAGAGGTAAAACAAACCGATGTAAACCCGATTTAAAAGTGTTTACAGTCAAATGTTAAGTCTTTTAAAAGCATTTCAATTAAAAGAAAAAGCACAGCTTAACCCAAGGAACTTTTGCTTAGGCCAGGCCTTGTCTCCAAAATCTGTACTGTAATATCGCACAATAGACTGAGGTGCTGATTGTGCCGCAGATAATGTAGTTGTTAATGATCAAGTTAATGTTAAAAGCCATTACTGCTCATTGACATAATTCTCAGAACATTATACTGGAGAAGTGCACCTTTTGTGTAGCAACAAAATGACAAAATTGAAATGTTAAAAGTTGAGTGTCTGAATAATAGCCTGTGAAATCATTTAGACAAGATCATTGTTGTTGCCATTGTAAAAGAACCAGAGAGTGACAGAATGAGACAAAAAAAAAAAAAAAAGAGGGGGAGGAAGAAAAAGAAAAAAAAAAAGCAGGCACCAGAGTGCCTCTTTCCTGTAAGGTAAAGAGGATTCCTGCTCCTCTGCTCTCTCTCTGCCTCTCCAATTTGGAGGGGCTTCATCTAACAACAGAGCACCCTCCTCTGGCAGCTTGCCAAAAATGAACACCCGGCTGGAAGCCTTCGGGATGGGGAAGGGACCTGTCACATCGCCCCAGCAGCGGGGTGGGAAGCTTTGCCGGGCACGCAGGAAGAATTTTCTTTGATTGCTTGCCAGGAAAATCTAGGACAGTGGCTCCAGCGTTATGTAAAAAAAACCCACATCCCAAACACCAAACCAGTCAATCGTGGATGCTTTTGCTGTTTTGACCGGAGAGGGGGTCATTGGTGATCGCAGCCGCTGGCGTGCTTGGCATGATGGAGGTCATGGGCTGGGATGCTTTATGTGAAATGTGGAGGACTTGGAGGTCGCTCTAGAAAACTCTCTGAGCCCCATGCCACCCATGGGCATCCCTTTGCCTCTCTGGGCTTTAATAAAGCAGCGAAAGAGCGCAGAACTGTGGTAATGGGCTAAGCAGCAGACAGGCTATTAAACGCCTGCAGTGGAGGGATGCTTTACTGAGCAATAGACTGTACAACAAGCCCGTGTTAAAACATTGACCCACAACATTTGGTCCATAAAAATAGTTACATTCGCAGGGACTCCTGGCAGTGATAGTTTTAGTGCAGGGTCTGTGTCATGGTATAAAATAAATGACTTCCGACATTACAGTAAACGCTTAAAAGCTCCATTGAAAACCTTTCTGGGCAAAGCAATGAGTATAGGACAACTACCTGTGAGCGATGGTAGTTTTGTTCCTGAGCTACCAACAGTGATCTGCTTCTGCAGAGGAACACCCTTCCACCCGGAGGCCCTCCGCAGCCCTCCTTGCTGTCCTTGTAGAATTGGGCAAATCATCATGGAAACGTTGTTGAAGGACACTTACTGGATTATGTTTTCATTCTGAATTTTCTATGAATGTGGTTTTCTGCTTTCTAAAGAGTTCTGTCATAAAGGGGACTTTGACTGGGTTTGTTGATAGACTCCCAGCACCAACATATCATAGAAATATTATACAGCCTTTTATTGAGTTTGTGTGTTACAGTAGGAGCTGTAGCCTCCTGTTGTAGGAGGCAATAGGATTCAGTGTCATCTTACACAGTTTATCACTTTTTCTCCAGCACAAATCAGCTCTGACCACGCTCAGGTGGGGAGCTTGAAATACAAGAACACTCATCTCAAACCAGAGCACTTCTCCATCCAGGCTGCCAGCCCACCCTCCAGCCTTCACCGTTTTCCTCTCTCTAATGCATTAACCTTCCTGGAGGGCTTTCATTCTTGTCCTCTTACCGTTCTCATAAGCTCCCACAAAACCATCCAGTATATTCTCTGCCTCCAGTAAATGTCTTTCTCAGGATATCTTACTTACAGGGTCTGCCATTCTTGGCATCCTCTTCCTGTGACCCTAGTCGCTGCTGAATTAAATCTCTTCCATGGTTTAGCTGTGAATTACAGTCTAAAGTCCATAACTAAACTGTGCATGATACTGGAATTCAGCAGGAGCTGGGGCCAGCAATTAGGAATGGTAGACCCTGCCACTTTATCTGTCATGGCAGGATGGAAATTTTAGGGAAGGAAAATTACTGGCAGGTCACAGTTTGGAAGGAAGGTAGCACTAGTATAGGGCTTCTGCTGTGCTCGTTGCTGTAGTGTGGAGGATCATGCAATTCATTAGGAAAACTTAGAGACCCGCAGAAGGGGTTAAATCTTCTTCTACTGCCTCTTGCTGTGCAGACACAGATTTTTTTTTTTTTTTATTAAAGGTGTGATCTTCCAGCTCAAAAAAAGTAGTAGTCAAGTTTTTTTTTTTTCTTCTGTCTTTAGGAAAGATAAATCTGAACAGGGAAATGTTTCTTAAAATCAGCAAAACTCATTACAGAGACATATCTACGGCTAAAGGTTCTTCACAAAGATGGCCTTGCCTCTCAGGACCAGCCTCTGCAGTTGATCTCACCGTTCTCCCTGCATGCAGCTGCTGCCAGAGATTGTATAGAGAAGGTGGTGCCCATGGGATTGGGTCCGGGACCCTAGTGCAGGGCTGGACCTGATGTGGGTGTGTAGAGCATAGGGGAGGCTTATCCGTCATGTATTTGTGATGTCTTGGTGGTGGAGGAGGGCTGCCACGAGCTTCCTCATAGCCCTCAGTGGTATTGTCATCGTGGTACCCCTTTGATGGAAGGAGAAATTTTGACACATCCTCTGAGTGCAGAAATAAGAGGTTCAATTTGCCCTGTGGACTGAAAACTGCGCTGTATCTGGGTAATTTTGCTAGCTCTGGTTCATAAATCAGCTTGGATCCCGGAACGTGTACCATCCTGTGCACTCTTAAATGAGCAATATTCAGTAAAAGCGAAATTATTGCTCCTGCCAGTTTTTCTGTCCTTGCCATTTCTTTCTTATCTAACTTTGAGCCAAGGCCAGCTGCTCTTCACCTAGATATTTATTTCTCTTAGATACTAATCGGCTGGGTAATACCTGCAACTCATCAAGTGGAGCTGGCTGTTGTAAGAGCCCTACTGTCACCGCAGCCCCTGGTTTCCCAGAGTGCACCCCTCTTGGTCTCATCTAGCTGCTGGATTAGAGAGGAGATGCAGCTGATCCTGAGCAGATCCAGCAGACTATAATTTGGAAGAGATAAGGAGCATTGTAATGTTCAGGGGTCTATCCTAGAGAAATGCATGAATCCTGCTGATTTTTTTTTTTTTTTTTTTCCCCCCCTCTGCTTCAGTTTTGAAAGGGCTGCAGGCAATTTCATTGAAACTACTTATCCCTCGACTAGGGAAGTGCCGTAGTTGGGGTTAAAAAGTTGATCGGTGAAATCCAGGAGTGTAGGCAGAAGTTAGGGGCTTTGTGAGACTGGTGGGTGCTGTCTCTTCCAGTAGCCTTCTTTTGAACAGGGAGAGCTTGTCACAAAGTGATTAAAGCGTTATCTGAAGAGAGATGGGTTTCTGAAACTCTGCCTGAGTGGTGACATTTCAAGGTGAGGGAGCAGATGATGTTTTGAAGGGGACGTGTGAAGCAGCTGTGCAGATGGGGAGAGGGAAGATGCAAGTAAGTCAATGCTGGAAAGCAAGTATAGGCAAATAATTAAATAATTAGAATATCTGTCAAATCCCATGCTGGTTTTTTTCAGTACATGTATATGGTGAGCTTCTCCATCTTGAAGCCTTCAAGATCTGTGTAAAATATTAAAGAAAACCACTAACTGGTCCAATTAGCAGTTTCTTGAGATGTGTTTTCAACAAAAACACCAGAAATCGTCCTACCTGTGCACACTGTTATCTAATTAGTGCCCTGTCCTTCATTGTTGCTAAAAGGCCAAGATGTTTCCTTCTAAGAGGTTAGTTAAAAAGAGCTGGGAGCTGCACAGAATATTTCAAGGAAATGACACCAGTCAGGAAAAAGAAACTTCTCATCATACGCTAACCTCCCCCCCTCCCCGCCTTGATTTGTATCAGCTTTAACCAAAGAAAGGTCCCTTCAGAGTGGAGGACCTGAGTCCCATGTGTCACCCTAAGAGAAATTAGGTCTGAACCCAGGGTTTTATAGGGAAAGTGCTTATGCAGCTGCCGCGCAGTGCAGCTTATGGACGGGGTGTTGATAAGCGTTGTGAGCAGCCATCATAGCGGAATTACAGCGCAAACCAGGCATGTGCACAGGTCACTGCTCTTTGTAAACACATGTTCCCAGATCCTATGACAAATAGGAAAGTAGCCCATTTTGACCTTTGAAGCCTGTTGCAAAGTCATTGCTGAGCTATTATTTGAGTGGCTTGAGGTAGAATAATGTTCAACTCAGCTTCCTGGAGCTGCATGTGAAATGCAATTAATTGACTGCTGTTAGTTGTCAATTAACATTTATTATCAATTAGTTCATGAAATTGATTAGTTGGCAGGACCTTAAAGCCTAAATGCACTCCTTTCCATTATAAATATGTCTATAAGAGTAAAAGCTACTCACTAATTGATGTCAAACTGAAATTGCTTATGTTGGTCAAGAGACAGAGCACGTTGTTTTTTAAATCCATATTAAATTAATTTTGCAGCAAATACATCAGTAGTGCATTATTTTAAAGCACTGTCTTCGGCGCACGTGACTTTGTGCGCACATCTCTTGAAGCCGTTAAAGCGCGCAGGTAGGAGCCGGGAATTGCTGGTTGCCTTTTTCCATCGTCGAAAAGTGATGCTGCTTCAGACCATGAGGCTAATTCTTCGTTAGTCTGCCCGTGAAAACGACTTGTGGTGGAAAACACGGCATGAAAGCCGTTCAGTTTTAGCAGATAGACTGCAAAACTCTTCACGTGCCTCCCTTCCCTACTCTCTTCCCTCCTTAGACCTGGCCAGAATTTGGGGGGGTCATTCCACACAGCGGGCGCTAATCAGGATTATTCAGGAACATCTCTTTGGCCAAAACAGAACATGAAAAGGAGTCGCTATGTACTTTTTTTTTTTTTAGAAATAGTGATGGGAGTGTTTTCTCAGTACCTTTTTCTCGCAGGCCAGTAAACAGTTCCCATGTTTGTGAGAGCCTTATTAAGAGACAAGAAAAGAGCTATCTGGGTTAGCCTGGCAGTTTTAAACGCAGTAGTTGTCTTGACTTACTTGCTTTAATCCTAGGGCTAAGGAGCAGATAAAATCCTGAAAAGTATTCCTGCTACTTTTTGTATGCACAAATACCTGAGAGGGGTTATTCGTTTTCATTGCCTTTGTGCAACGAGATTATTCCTGCATCCCCCAAAACTGTGACCTAAATATGGCTGAAAGACACAACATGTGACCTGCTTAGTGCTGCCTGTCATGGCCTGGAGCCACAGCAGGAACTCTATTAGTGGGAACAGCACAGATGCTACCAGATGGCCAACATATTGTCCAGAGATGACCCATGTATAATTGCAGAAAGTTCAATACATTCAGGTTTTGAATTTAATTGCATTGACCACCTTAGCTACTGCTGCAATACAATTTAATTTATTTAAGGTGGAAACTTACTTTCGGAAGGGAGGAAATATTTATGCTTTTAATATCACGTTTGCATTTTGCGAACTGTAGGAACGCGAGCTCTGCGCGTGTTAGCAGATGTTTACAGAGGTCAGGCTACCTGAATACAGTTCAGGCAATTCAGGCAATGAGGGAACAATACAAGATTTTTTTCCCCATTCACTTCCTGCAGTTTATTTAGATCAAGTTCCATGGGACCAAATCTGGCAGTCTTGACTCTAGCAAATAGCCCACTGGAGACAGTAAAAATAAACAAAAGGACTCTTTTAAATATTTGAGCATGAGGGCTTTGCTTGAATAGTGACTGCATAACAAGCTGCTTAATTTTTATCTTTAAAAGATACATTTTAGAGAGACAGCACAATTTACCTACTAAGACTTTAGACTGAGAAAGCAAAGCCTTGTATTCCGTTCCTCTCCTGCATACCATGGCTACACTGTCTTAGGACAACCCTGGGGGTCATTCCAGGAGCCTCCTGGCTCAGGCTTAGGGTCAGGACCTTCTGGACCCAACCCCCTTTCCATGCAGCATAGCACTTGCTCTTTTCTCAGCCTCATGTGGTTACCTTGAGCTGTAATATATTCATTGAGTGGGTGTTGTTTGTTTTTTCTAGTTCAAAAAGCCCTAACCCATCACAAGGCTGGGTTGCGGAGTGATGGAGTAGTGTTTTTTGAGCATGATGTCAACTACGCATATTGCGTGTCCATGAGAGATGAGAACTTGGCTTGTTCTTCATCTTCAGGACTAAAAAGCCCAGCTGTATGTGGAGTGAGCACATAGGCCCCCAAAAGCAGGTGAAAGGGTGCATCATACTGCAAAACATCAAGAGTGCTGGAAACTGCTGAGGAGGGGATCACACGTGGGCTGTGCTGGTTTGGAGTGATTCTGGCACGAGTGGCCTCGTCAGCAGATTTCCTCTCGGATCCCTTCCACTTCTCTGTCTCCCCCATTCTTTTGCTTTACTGCATTGGCTTTCTAGGCTGTAAGTTTTCATTGCAAGGTATTAAAATATATATGTACTTAACACTAAATATAGCCTAGACTAGCTTGGCCTGTCTAGGTCCTATCAAATCCCCTGGTAACTTCATATTTTTTCCTTGGAGTAAGCCATAGCCTGCTGAGTTATATTCATTATATTAATCCACTTGTCAACTTCCAGTAAGAATATTCACAAAAGTGGTCAATCATCAAGAGATGACTTCAAATCTAAGGGATTTTTGGTGTGTGTATGTAATTTAGCAAGATAAGTTGGTGATGAGGGATGGTCCCACACCATAACTTGTGGTTCTGCTCCAAATTGTTAAGGAATGTGGGCTTTTGGCCCAACAATGAAGGAGGAGGCTTCATTTCATATGGCTACAGCTCCCCTCTTTCCCTAAATTCAGTGCTAAAGTTCTTGATTTGTGTTCATCGCTACTAATACAGCAGACTGATTTCCTTTCTGTATAAGGAAGAAACCTTCTTATATACCAGAACCAACACAATGAAAATTATTGGTTTAGGGATGAGGGGTGAGTGAATATCACTCTTTTATATTTTTTTTTTTCCCTCACGCTGTCTCTAATCAAATATAATCACCGCAGCATGTGTTATTGATTTTGTAATTGCTTCTTGAATGGTTTGGGCCCCAAGACTGCTGCACTTGTGGGGATGTCATTTGGGTTATATGTATAAGATAATGGATGATGTATCTTTTTATTAGGAAAGCCCTCTAATATCTGAGTTAAAGATGAAAGACGTGTCCCAGAAGGCCTAGTTGGTAACACTTTCTAGCGTGACTAGACAGCGGTCTTTCACCAGCACTTCCTTTGGACAGCTTATTCCAAATGCTTGTGTCGCTCACTGTAAAGTGGTGAGGCCAGAGGGGTGGACATGTAAATCCTGTGGTTACAGCATCTGAGCCGGAGCGTGTGGCTTGCTTTGATGCTTCAAAAAGTGGCTGATGCTGCCTTGTCGGTTCCTAAAAGAGAGCAGTTGTTGCTGGGTACTAGCTGAGTATCACTTAATGTATGTCCTGCATATATGGGGTCAAAGGAAGGAGAGGCTGCATGAGCATTGTATAGGTGATTGCCCTATATGAAAGGAACAAGTTTCTTCTTGGATAGGGTGGCATTTAGGTTATCTTGTGTGACTTCTAGCACAACATTACTTTTACCAACCAGAAAATCCAGCTTGAGGTGTTAGTGAAGCCTGAAGTGCAGCTGGCGCTCGAATTTATATGTCTAAAGTCTTGCAGTGAGGTTTGAATGACAAAGTAGGGCTGGCATTGGCATATTGGGAATCCTGAAGTATTGCCTAGCTTGGGTGGTCTCTCTCCCCAGCATGATGGCTACTCTGCATCTTCGTACTCTTGTGAGATGGCTGATCCAATCTGATGGCTCACTGCTGCCAGGAAAAGTTGGTCCTGCTGCCTTGCCTGCTTTGGCTGTGCGTTCCCATGCTCTCTCCTGCATGAGGTCTGGTACTTGTCCAACCCCTTGGTGGTCTGGTTCAGCATGCACAGCTGCGAGAAAAGCAACCCAGCAAGGAGGGTTAGAAACATGCGGCTGTGACTAGGAGCTAGCAGAGTAAGATTGCTAACAGAGCAGTCTATGAGGGCTCGGCTGCCTTGGGAAGCCTCATGCTATTGATACAGCCCTGTGGTGTGAGCTCCCGTTTCTTCCCTCTTTCATGGGAAGACTTAAGGCATCCTTCTGGAGGTATGAATTAACACAGAGCTCAGAACCTAGGAGAACCTGTATTGGTTCTTCTGCTCCAAACACCTGGAACACCCTGTTTTTCTTTTCCTTAACTGCTTTCATTTAGCTCAGAGGGAGTGACAATGAGTTCACCTGGCTTTAGATGTTTAGATCAGAGCTAGACAATATGAGCTTCCTTTAAACCAACAGGGAGAAATAGATCCTTTAAGATGTGTTTTCATCTGGCCTGTTTTTATATCTGCTTTAGCGTGAGGCTAATCCCACATTAATGGCATCTCTTTTTCTAGCTTGAATGTGAGAAGAGCCTTGCTCAGATGTCTGCAAGATAGACATCTGCATTTGGTCACATAAATCCCCCCAGAGAGCTGCTGCACTAATGTGACGAACCAAGATGAATGGCTTCAATTAATAACAACACCAAGAATATAGACTCTATAGTCTAAATATAGAGAATAATTCAGTTATTGGTTTTCAGATGTGGGCCAGACCTTTTCTCGATATTGGTCAGATTATTTTTGGATCAGTGGGGCTCATGGTGAGTAGTTGGTTGCAGTGATCAGGAGCAGGGGTGGCACCTCCTCTAGGAAAGCTAAACTAATATACTCTTCCAGCAGGTACAGGCTGATAGAAATGGAGAATTTTCCAAGGTGAGGGTTTGGTTTTGTTCTTTTGAATGGTTTTTGAAAAGTAATATCTCTGTCGAAGTTATCTTTTGTAATAACACCATGGCTGCAACTTTCTGGAACTACTCGCCACCCCCAAACTTGCTCTTTGTTAGTGTTTCTCATTCAGCTAAAGCTGAAGCAAACAAATGAACTAATTACTCTTGAAGTTGGGTATTGCCTTCTCAAGCTTTATGAGCCTATTTTTCTGAATTAGAAATTGCCTAACTACGTGGACTGTTTCCAGCAAAACTGCTTCCTACAGTCATAATTTTTTACAGTCACATAAGTGTTTTGTAGGCTACCTTCGGGTGGGCAGCAGTGACATCCAGTGGCCAGTGACCCGATCACAGGTCTTCTCCCAGGACCTGTCTCACCTGGGACATCTCTCCCTTGGTTACTGTTGTCTAAGCCCATTGTGGTTTAATATAGTTATTCTGCTTAGTTTTGTGGGGTTTTTCCCATTGTTTTTTTTTTCCTCCAAGAGACTCTAAAATCCTCGGGTAGGTGTTTTCTGAAACTCCAACAGGGACCATTGAAATCTACTGATAAGAAATAAATAATTTTTAGGTTGTTGGCTTCAATGTAAAGTATTTTCCTATGGCTGCCCATAGCCATGGATGTCTAAATAGGGGTTGAAGACAAGGTGTAGGTATCAATGCTGGAAAAATTTTGCTACCTTTGGATTCCTCTACAGACCAAGGAGTACCAAAAGCCTATGGGAAATGGAACATATATTGGTTTAACCTTATTGCTTTCAAGCAGTGGGTCTGATCCCAAGCAACTCAGTCAGTACAGACTAAGACTTCAGACTGCGGGGTTTGGTTTTTTTTTTTTTTTTTACTTCCAGGAGTAAATTTCAGGATTAGATCCTCAGTTACAGTCCTCTAACTGCAGGAAAACTGCTGAACTGGTGATGCACGTTCAGACAACGTGTACCTCCTCTGTGCTTATGCAGTCCATGAGCCTTTCTAACACAGGGACTCACGGTCCACCTAATTTTAAATAGGTGCTCCTTTCAGTTTTGTCAGCTACTTAAATTATTTGCAGACAGTCAATTCATATTGATCATAACTCGACCTTACAATGACCTTGAGCAAAGGTACTCTGTGACTGCTATAGATATTGGTGATCATAACTGGAGAAAATCGACTCTACCTAGTTACTGACAATGAAGTTTTTAAACACAAAAAGGAAAGGTACACTGTTTCAGAAGCAAAGATAACTGCTCGTTTAGTCGGACTGTTTTGCAGAGGTTTAATATTGATACATGAAGTTCTATGACATCCTTGGGCATTCTCAAATGGTGGAAAGCAATAGGGTGCAGAGTCACTGTAGCACTTAAGGAGAAAGAATCATTAGTTCCCACCTTCAAAATAGGAAATTTCATGGTATTTATGACAGTAACACTGAGAACAAATACACTTACTGAGCAGTACTCATCGGAGAAGGCACGTATCAAACTGTGCCTCTTCTCTTTATGTGTGAGCCAGGTCTGGTGAAATTAAACACTGTAGTACTGTGCATGGAAACGAAGCCTTAGTACCACTTATTTCACTTTAGTACCGCTCTCCTTGCACGCTTGTGCCCACGTTAAATTGCGCATCCCCAGGTATAACCAACTGTAATCATGAGGAAGAGATCACTTTGGTCTCAGCACATCTGCTGCAAGTTGATACACTTCCCCACTCTGCCTGGAGTTGAAATGGAAGATGTGAGCGATGTTTTCCCTTGCTATTCCTCTTGCTTTGCTCAGAGTCCCGCGGAGTGACGGAAGCCAAGTACTGGCAGCTGAAACTCAAGCAATGAAAGTGCCTTGGCAACATGGGTGCACGAGAGGGTGGCTCCATCCCCAAATCTGCGGGTTCCTGTACGAGGGAAGCCGCTTCAGTGTGTGCCTGGAGCTGAGGAGCGATGACTGGAGGATGCTCCAGGGAACATGGAAGAGCAGAGCCCACAAAGGTACAGTGGAGCCCATCCCCAGCCAGTGGCCCTGAACTTGCTTTCAGCCAATGCTGCTTGCAATACAACCTGGGTATGACATTGTACATGCACATGCCAGGGGGTTTTGGTTTGGTTTTTTTTAGAAGTAGATTTTTACATCTGTGACATTCTTTACAAAGAAATTAATTAAATGGCAGGATGATTAAAGCTACACAAATCAGAAACAGGAGGGGAAGACGTTTTGCAGGCGCAGACCTCCCATAGATCTCCCTACACTCTTCAGTGTTTTCCCCAGGCACTTGAATTTCTCTCCCCATCCCCAAAGTTAATCTCCTGATCATATTTCTTCAGTCCCATACAGTCAGTGCGGTTTTCCTTCCCACACTCCCTGGTTTTCATAGAGATGGTTTCCTTCTCCAGGCTCCCTATACATCTTACTTCAGTCAAGCTATTTATTAATAAACTTGTGTTCCAGTGCGTTGGTGCATCAATAAAGCACCAAGTGGTTCAGTTAGTCAGCATTCTGGGAAATCCTTTGCTCTATTGAGAACTGTAAATCTCCATTATTGCTTCCCATAGCACAAATAAAGAATAGCCTCTTACCTTTGCACCGTCTCTTTGCTAATTTTCAGGGTGAGCACGTGCATGTTTCTCCAGCGAAGAGGATCGTTCTGTGCATAGTCCAGATACCAGGCATTTATTGGTTGTGGGGGTTGGATTGTTTGGTACAGCTTCAGCTGCTACCTGGAAATTCAGCAGCAGTGAAGGGAAGCGATATTGAAACATTCAGATGAAAATAATCATCAAGACTTGAGGATTTTTTCCAAAGAAGCCTAAACTGGAGGCTTTAACGATTAGGTCCATGACTGATTGAAGAGTATGTCACCTGCTGCTGCATGGCAGCACATCCCATCGCATTGCAATTGCCTGCCCGCAGTCATTATGGTGTATTACATCCTTTTGTTATCAAACTGTGTCATGTTGCATCACAGTCAGAAGCAGCCGGATGGAGACGTGGCTGACACTTTGCCTGTAACAGATGCAATGAGACATAGCATCCAAAGCACGGACCTGCTTTTAGTCAAGGCTCGATTTGCTCGGAGTGTATTTTGACATATCTACAGAGGGTTTGAAGTCACAGGTAATCCCTTCTGCACTTGCCAGCTCTCGCTCAAGACACAAGTCTTGCTGTTGGCAGAAAAGCAAGCTTTAAATACCTTTGCTTGTTTCGGTGTCAGCAAACAGGTAGGAAAACCTGCTCAGTCTAGTTTGTGCAATAAATGCATGAGATTTGGGACCATGGGGCACTCTGGGAGGTTGTTTCTGTAAACCCTAATCCCATAAACTTGAAGAAATAAAAAAAGGCTTCTAGTTATGCTTTAAAAAACTTGTGTAAATGTGAAGAAACTCTGGTAAAAGTACTAAGAGTGGACTTCTGGACTACTGGAAAAAATGAGGAGCATTAAGATGGTGATATTACAAAAGCAATAACATTTTCCCATATTAATTAATCTCGAATTAAAGCAATTTTTTTTAATATGAATGCATATGACATTCATGGCATGCCAAATTAATTCTTTATGATCAGAGCCACTGCAATCAATGCTAAATGAATTCATAATGATAAGATACTTAAAATAACATGTTACACAAAGCCAAAAAAGAACCAAAACAAAACAATAAAAGACCAGCATCAAAACTGCAGCCTACTAACAAAGTCTTGCCCAGCAAGATGGTGCTAGCTATGATAGTCAATGGTAGTCCTTTAGTAATTCTTCTGTTTGACCTCTCCCAGTTCTTCTGTTGGAATATTCTGTATGTGATACAATGAACTTCATGGTTTCCAGACACTGGTGGACAGTGTTGCCCCATAGTCTCATTGGACTCATTTCTCCTGTGTTTAGGTTTTCATCCTTTGGGGATCAGCAGTCAGTTATCCAAGAAAGCCTTATATCAGATCCTGTTAATAGAAAAACCTCATATCAGCCTTGGGACTTTGTTGTGTTAGAGATATTTCAAATGCCATGAGAAAAGCAACAGTAACAGCAGGTAGTGCATGAAGAGAGGTGTATGTTATACATAGGAGGAAATTTCTGCTTTGAGGGATGGGTTGTGCACAGATGAAGACACTGGTAAAGCATCTGACTTTTTGTGTGGTTGTCTTCTTCAGTGATGTTGCGGGGGGTCGAAGCTCTCGCCAGAGCTGAGAATAGGAAATGTGACCTGCCTGGCTTCACAGAGCTTCTCTCCCTAAACTCAGGCAGTATGAAAAGGTGAAAGGAGAGAGACAAAACTCAAGAGCGAAGAATGGTGTAGAGGAATGGAGGGTAGGACAGTGGTGGATGAGTGCATGGTTAGGGTCCGTGGTGACTCCAGAGTTATGGTGCAGCACAAAGGGGTGGCTGACGGCCGGGGATGAGGATGAAGAGACATCAGGGTGATATTATCAAGGAGAATGCCAAAAGTAGGAAGAAGGGCAAAACCAGGAGAAGCAGGTGGGCAAGACCTAAGGAGGGTAATAGCAGAGGCTGGTGGATGATGGGAAAATTAATGCTTTATAGGACATACTAATTCCTGCTTCGTTGTTGGTGGTTTTGTTTTAAATTCCTAACAAACTAATACTTTGACTAGTTCCTTAAAAATCTCCTGGAGGAAAAAACCTAGTAGTGCAGGTTAGCCTCGCAGAGGCAGCACCCCATGAGTACATGTTCTCCTGTGTGCTTTGGTAGTGTGAACTTCAATATTTGTTTTGCTATGGGTGTACTTATTGGGTGAGGGAAAGTATTTTCATAAGAGAGTCTGTACTGGGAAAGCCTCTCCAGAAGGTACGTTACCTACTTGCAGCATTGGGCTGTCATACAAACTCTGAAATAAAAGGAATTACCTTGCTGTACCTGTATAGCTGACAGCTAAATCTGCCCTAATCTGAGTTAATTATACTCTGCAGTACCGGCTCTTTCTGGTGATTTGAGGGTGGGAGGTTCCGCCAGGAATAAAAGTCAACTGCTTTCCCTTCTAGTTGGAATCGGGGAGAATTAGCTGGATGACATTAGGAGAGTTTCTAAATATCTTTCCTGCCAATATTTGATTAGGGACTTTAATTTCATTAGACAAACTGATTTTTTCATTAGCCAAACTGATTTTTTTCATGCATTGCTCTCTCCTTTTAATGTGTAAATTACATGGGATTGACTCTCATTACAACACTGATATGGGTGCTGCCTTCAAACGGACACCGGCGCCAGCGCCGTGCTTGTGGCTGGGCCCAGTAAGAAGAGCTGCTTTGTGGTTTGCTCTGGGAGGTGATTTTTGTAAATACCCAGTTATACTGTGTGGTTTGGCGTCATTCTGCACATAGTCCAGCATCCTCTTGCATGCTATTTCTTGGGAGAGCAAATGCCAGTCATTGAGCTGGGTCTCCTGGCGCAGGTTATGCTGTCCACCAAAGTGGGACTGCATCATGTGAAGCACAGCTTGGTAAAATCGTAGGGTGGAGCTGACAGAGGACACAGTTCAACAAGTATGTGCCTACGTTGAACCCGAACGGTTTAGCTGCAATGATTACAGGGTAGCCTTTGCATTTCCAAATCAAGGTTGCTGTAATTCATTGTCTTCTGATAGTATTCATCTTGGATTCTTTACATCTCAAGCCATGTCTTGGTTTTGCATGAATATTGTCATTCATCCTAATGAAGATGAAGGACACTGTTTTATGTTACTTTTACTGAATAAATGAAGTATCTGAACAATAATATAGAAATATATGTCAAAAAGTATTTTTCCGGGGTAAAACAAAGCTATAAAAAAGCAGCAATATTAAGTCTCCAAGCACTACTTCTGTAATTATGAATGAGTTATTTCAGCTACAGTCCTAAAGTCTGGTGCAATCCATACACATGCAAGTGTAGTGCATAAAGTTACTTGCTGCCTGGTGCTGAGTATGTCCCATAAAGCATTGGGGGATGTAACTGTGCTGGTATTAAACATATGAGATAAAAGTAAAATAAAAATCAAAATCCTTTGGTTCCAAAGTCACATCAGTTGAGGCTGAGATTACATTAAAACTCATGCATGAAGCTGAATCAGTGCTTGTTTTACTGGCTTCTCAGAAAATACAGGTGCTGAAGGAAGTGAGCCCAGTTGTTATTGCCAGATAAAACTCTCTGCTTGCAGTGGAAAAAAAAAGTAGAATTGAAAAAGGGTTTGTTCTTGTCGCATGGCATTTTAAAAAAAGAAAAAACGAGCTTTTATTATTGAGGCACTTACGGGAACACGCATCATTTTTATAGGCTTGTGTTTTGGTAAATAAACATGTTGACAGAATTTCTATTATTGTTTTGAAAGTATTTTTAAAATGCTAATTTGGTATAATATTGAGTAGATCTGCTGAACTGAAGTAGAATCAACGTTGATACTTCAAATGTTTTAGTTTGAAAATTTCAAACCAGTTCTACGTTGGGCAAGACTGAGCTGAGCATCTCAGCAGAGGTCTGGGTGATGCTGCCCATTGGAAGAGCCAAGGAAAAGCAATGTCTTATCGAAGTGATCAGGAGTTCAGTATTAGTAAGGTTGCAGTATTGCAACCAAGTCTGGTTTAGCCAGATTGTAACGTTCTGTTTGTGAGAATTGTTAAAAATTGAATCCTGGATTCAGTTCTTTGATGCACAGGAAAAACAATAATCCATGTATGGCAATACTTCGGTTTTAAGTTTCCAAATGTTTGTGCGTTCTCAGGAAAGTAAAGTCAATTTTGTACTGTCAGAAATGAACAAAATTTCTTAATCAAAATCTGTTTTTCTGCAATCTGTCCTTCACGTTTTTGCAGAGTTGCTACGTCAGACAAAGTATTTTCCTCTGTATTACATAGTAGGTATGGGATTATTTATGCTAAATATAACCTCGTTATATAATAAGTTTTCTTGGAGTGCTTGGTACCATACAAACCACAAAAATTTTTGCTCCAGTGACCTTGTAATATAAAACTGAGGGAGCAATCACATTGCATTATGTGCCAGTGTGGTGAAATTAGTTCTGTACTGCCTAGGCAAAAGGATCTCCCTTGTCATCCAAATTACAGGACTGGGGCCAATGTGTATGTACTCTGCCCGTTTGTTTATGCCATACGAATGGTAATACTAGGAAATATTTTGAAGAGTTGATATCCCTTTTCCCTCACCATTTGTGGGGTTTGTTGTGGGGTTTTTTTTTTAATATCTCTCTCCTGAGTAAAACGTCCGTTCAACAGAGTTGAAATGAGTTATGTTAATCTTCCAACATAAATACGAAACACTTTCTGTTGTTTTGCCATCATCAGTCGTCCAGCTAAAAAGCAGAGGTTGGTTTACAGGCAGGTCTCTCATAATATAGAAAATGTTGGGGTGAGGTACACAGGAAGAAGCAGGGATGTTTGGCCAAGTATGAAGGATGAGCTTTAAACTCATGGAATTTCTTCTCCATCATCTTTTTCTTTAGACACAGCCTTATTTCTGATTTACAGATTTCAAGGCTCCATGCAGCCAAAGCAGGGAGATTTTCTAGCAGTGGGGGGTGAGCCTATTAAAATTCATCATGATTCTCTTTATTGAAAGGGGTAAACAGGAATCAATTTTCTTTGCTGAAGGAGTTGGCCGAGTTGCAGGTTCATCTGGGACAGGGTGAACTCTCACAGAGAGTTAACCCAAGAAATGTGAGATACACAAAATTATTGTGGCTTCTTCTTTCAGCTGGAGCCTGGGAGGGGGGTGTGGGACAACACAGAGGATTTCGTAAGTTTTCCCTTCAACAGAAGGACCTCAAAAGATGCATGGTGGTGTATTTTCTGAGCAAATAGTCGGGCATTCACGCAACGACATACCCATTAAGTGGAGCAGGAAGCTGTTGCATAAATTGGCCAGGACGACCATGAAAGCACCTTGAGTGACCAATATTACCATCTCCAAACACTGTTTTCCTGCTTGCCCGCTGGCTGGGGGATGGATTTCATGTGTGATGGAAGTGTGAACAGGCCCTGTTTCTGTACCTGGGATGGGCATTGGGTTTCCCTGAGCCCAGGGAATTAAGCCCTACGACCCCCCTCCTCCTTTTTGAAGTATATGATATCGATATCGATGTTTTTGGTAAAGCGAGGGCTCTCAAACGCACGTATCGCGCCAGGCTCCGTGGAGTCTACGCTCAGTGGAGATGTACATGCAGAGATGGAGGGCAGCCAAGAACGGCTTCTGCTCAGGAGGGCGAGGGCTGTGCTCTGTAATGGCTTAAGTGGTTTTCAGGGCCTTCCTGTAGCTAATATTTGTTAGGTTTCCACGGAATATAAAAGCAGGCTTGCATTTCAGGCTAGCCTGGGCTTCTCCTAACCTCAGATCATCTGGGTTTCATAGGTACTGGTCATACCCTAAGCTTAAATATTCTTTTTCTCACGTGTTCCTTTTCAAACAGAGTCGAGGCAGATTTTTATTTTTAAACATTTGGAGTTTGTTTTCATAAAGTTTCTCCAATCAAGACAGTATCCAAGCCATCTCAGTTTGTAGTCGTACATCCAGTATTACTACATTAGCTCTTAAT
The DNA here is from genome assembly GCA_009769605.1 of Bucorvus abyssinicus. NCBI lineage: Eukaryota > Metazoa > Chordata > Aves > Bucerotiformes > Bucorvidae > Bucorvus > Bucorvus abyssinicus. The sequence continues at coordinate 4,361,230 of CM020029.1, forward strand.
AAAGAACTCATGCACAAAGCAGATTCCCTTCACACTAAGTACAGAAACATGTTACGGGAATGTGACCGTATAGCTGTGTGGAAAATGGTATTACTTGCAGAAGATTTGTTGTCGCATAACAGCCTGCTCATCTGCTGATTACTATCTTCTGTTTATTGTGCATCTTCCTTTGTGCAGTGGCTGTGATACTTTCAAAATTGTTTAAAATCTCGGCAGTAAAACAAAATAATAATAATACTAATAAAAAAAAAATCCTGAAATGCCTCTGCTAGGATCAAGCTAAATCCAAACTAAAAGCAAATTTATACATATGCTGTACATTAGGCTTAACCAGGGTGACGCCCCTTTTCTTTTGGTTTTTGGAAAAGAGTCCCACATTGTCACATGTAAAGGGACATTTCAGCACTGATTTTCGTTTTCATGAGATTAAAAGTGAAACATGTAACCACAAAGCTGGTTTATGTCATCCCCTGTTGGAGCCAGCAGTAATGCCAAAAATTAGATATTTGATAGGTTTGTGAGAGAAACAGATGCAGGAGGGATGCCATTCCCACAATTTTAAACTCCTTCTTATCTTTAAGCTAGAAAGAACATTCCAGATGAAGAAAATCTATCTTATTGGCTTTAGAAAATAGAGGAAGAAAGTTGCCAACAAAAAAAAAAAAAGAGAGAGAAAAGAATAAGAAGGGAAGTTAATTTAAAACCAATGTCAGTCTTGGGGAATTGTAAACCATAACGGAGGGAGACTCTGTGTGTGTGTGGGTACACATTCATACATGTGTGCACATGTACAAAATAAATAGGCTGAGATGGAGCTTTCCCCTTTTTCATCTGCTTAACGCAGCCTGCAGTCTCGCTTCGGCTTTTTTAATTCTTCTGGGGTGCAGAGAGATGGGCGACAATAAAAATTAAAGGAAGAATCTCCCCCAAACGTACACCCCATAAACTCGGCGAAAGCTAAAGCATCCAAAAAGTATTCTTTTGGCTTTTTGTTTTGGAAGCAGTTTGTATGTCCCTGTTCTTTTTATTTCATTCTGCCAGCTGTCTGCTAAACAAATCTAGCCAGGTGGGGCTTACAACCCATGACTAAAAAACCTACTAGTGCAGCTGTCCAGCTTGCCTGGAGGAAGAATTCTAACAAATGGCAGGAATGAAAAGATTGGTTTTGTTTTCAAGAAAGTAGCTATGGTACCTTCCTTGCTTCGTTTTGGGGTTTTTTTTTTGTTGTTGTTGTTCTGCTTGCTTCAGTTAACTCATGGCCTCCTAAGGTTTTACAGAGTAATGGAAAATCCACTTCCATGGTTTATCATTTAATGCGCTTTTTGGTATGCTTGGGTTTCCTTTTTTTCTTCTTCCTTCTCTGTAATGATTTTATTCTGTGTTAGACACATAGGGCAGCTTGGCTGCTTCGAGTGTTACTAAATGTAAAATAATCTGACGCTTTTCCCCTGCAAATCGCTGGTAAGCCATGTAGTAGCTTAGCTGTATTTTTAAATATTCAAGACTCGAATATATAACTAGTGAAGGGTGATGGTTGGTATTGTTTATCCACAAGCTGGGGACAGAACAGGCTTCCTTGCACTGCTTCATCAATCGACCTCAACTGTGATTTTCTAGTCAGCAAATGAGTGCTTCATTTTCTGTGTCTGTGTTGAGCTAAACAAGAGCTGCGCTAAAAATTACCAAACTGCCATCTGATCTATAGTTCCAGCAGCAGAAGATTGGTGTGTGAGCCACCGAACCACCTTCCCTCACTTTCTGCAGAAAAAGGAACCTGTGAAAGGTGTTTGTCACCAACTTTTGCTTAGGGAATTCAGCCAAAGATCTCCCTCTGCTTTTTATTAGATATCAGGGGATAAAAATCCAGAAAATTGCCTTTTGGCCCCATCCTGCTTCCTTTGAAGCCGGTGACATCTTGTTCTGCTGACATCCTTGGTGCAGGTCCACACTGATGAAGGTGGATCTGGTGGAGTGATTTGCTCAGTAAGGAGTTGGGGGCTTTAGGCGCTTGTCAGGTAGCGCTCCAGGTCACGTGGATTCCAACTTTAAAGGTGCACATGGCATTAATACCTCTCAGAGTCAGGGCGGTGCCTGACAAGAACGCTGTGATACGGGCTTTGGGTTTGGTCCAGAGCTGGTGAAGTATTTGTATGCTTATGTGGGTGTGTGAATGGTGCCTCTGAAGGCAATGGAGCTTCTGTTTTGACCAATTATTGCTTGTTTAATGATAGGAAATCTCATGTGAGGTTAGGACAACTTTTTGATGGACACTCTATAGTCAAGTGACTATGTGCTTTAGATAAAGCATGTCTTCAACTGCTGAACTACAAACGTGTTATAGTCTCGTAGACCTGATTTCAGCAATCTATCCGTTTCCTTACTAGCATATCAACAGACCTCCAGAACCGATAGCAAGATGTGGAGGTGCATGCATGAAGTTCTGAAGTTCTCAAGACATGTAGGTGCCAGGTACTTGCCTCGTTGCTTTGCTTTGGGAGGCAGCAAGACGCATATAATGCGCATTCAGTGCTTGTCATCAATCCCTCTCTGTTATTATTTTCAAAAGGGATGGAATGATTGTTTCCACACCTCTTTGTGTCACATACACTAGCCTGTGCACCCACCTAGCCAGTGTGTTTGGATAACAACCCTTTTCCAGTCAATTTGGGAGACCTCGTCCTGTCTCGGCAGAGGTGGTGGGGGAGCAATGCGCGCTGCCTGGGCTGCACAAGTCAAAATGGCATCCACACGGGCAGGAGAAGCCAGATTGCAGTTGCAGGCGCCGTTATTTCCTTTTGTTGTATAACAAGGCATGAGTGATACTGGTTGGGGTGCTCGCAAGCCAAGAAAAAAGAAGGCCAATTTTTCATGAGGAAATTGAAGTGCTGATGCAGAACTAACCCTCACGGTTTGTTGTTATTTAATGAAGAAGCAGTGAGTGGGGGATTTTGGCAAAACTTGGTGTGTAAGCATAACAATTGTAATGACATTATTTAACACACAATGGAGCAACAAAGGCACTTGAACGCTACAATTAAGAACTGTGCTAAGATTCTTGACTAGCAACTGAAAGCGAAAAAAGCGGCTAGGTTATTCTCAAACCTCCTATAGAAATATATTTATTTTATTCCTTCGTTACATTTTTCTGAACTCACAATAGAATCCTAGAATGGCTCCAGCAAAATCAGTGGAATTAGCTCTTTTTGATGATACTCTGCATTAGAGTCTCTGCACATTGCTATCAACTGCAGCTTTTTACCTATTTTTCTTTAGGCAGCGGCAAATGTATATATATTACACTAAAAATGCTTATGTTCATTTCCCATCCCATTTATTTTTAGAGAACAGTGTCAGATTCTGAAGGCCTGTACAATATACAGGAGATATATATGTCTCTGAAATAGGATAATATTAGGAAAGCTGAGACTTGAGAGTAATTTTGCCATAAATTATTTTACCCGGTGTTATAGCAACTTCTTAAAGGATTTTCTGGACTTGCAATATTTTTACAAGAAGTTCTGGTTTGAAAAAGAAAAGAGGTGAGGGGATCAAAAAGCTACTATGTTGTAGCTTTCTTTCAATTGTCCATACATTTTCAAACATGATGCTAAATGCTCTGCAAAGCATACAATTGCTGTTACTCTGGATGAGCCCAAACCAGCTTGGCTTTGGGAGAGATGTACCATCTTAAAGCTAAAGCCATCACCAGGTCGTTTCCTGACTGCCATGAGAACGGCGCTTTGCTCCTGCAGACCACGATTATAGAAAGAATGAGAGGCCCAAGAAAGCTCCAAAACGGTATGTGGGATTTTACCGGTCTAGTCAGTAAGCCGGGGTGCCAAGGGTGTAATGTAATATTATAACCATCTGTTGTCAAAGGCCATTATCCCAGTGGCACCTGGACACTACTCACCCTCCTCATCATGGCAGCAGTGTGTCACCATGGTATCTGGATGACTAGCAAGAGATGGAGCACAAGGGGGAGGTGGCAAAAGTGCAACTAACACAAAAAGGCTTTTGAATTGTGGAGACCTTCTCCACTTCTCCACTGTTTGCTGCCGAGTACATAAAGGGTTTCCGTTACAGCCTCCATATAACTGAGGCCAACAGAGCTCTTCCAAGGCTGTAACCTCCCTGGACTGCCCGAAAATGGCGACAACTGGCCAACTCTCACAGTTTTCATGTGATATCCACCTTATTTTGTGACTGAAAGTTTCTCATGGTCGCCACTGTAATTTTTTAATTTTTTTTTTTTTAGATTTTTGCATTTATCCACAGTGTTTATAATGTCTTTTCAGTTCTGAAAAAGAAAAAAAACTTAGTAGGGCTACAATTTTTCTATAACCCCTATGAGGCTGATCCTTGTGGAGATGTCCTCCATCTGCCCCTTTTCCATTATTTGTGATGTGATGGAGGTGATAGTTCTTTCAGGAAAGAAAGCTATTCCAGCTGCTAAGGAATAGGACAGAAATCAGGTAAAAGAACATGGGTCATAAGATTGAAATCAAGTTTGACAAGGAAATCTGAAGATAAAAAATGTGGTGGAACTTGGAAGCACATACTATCCTGTGGCCTGTGAGGAATAGGAGAGGAAAAAGTTATCTGAACAAGAATGGGAGGACAGGTATTGAACATGAGTGATAGGAAACTGTGGTCACAAGGTAGACCTGGGGCTGTGGGATAGAGAGGGGGTCCGCAGCAGGATGGCAGTGGGAATGGTAGCTCACAGCATCCCACGGGACAGCAGAAAGTAAAGGGAGACTTGTAACACTAGCCAATAGGGATGAATTTCAGGCTTGAAATGAAAATGCACAGATCAAATTTATTAAAAGCTAGCGACTAATGATTTTTCAAGTCATAGATGATTTCATTTTCTAGAGGAGGGAAGAGTTTTAAAGAGTAAAATAGTTTCAAACACTGAATAGATCAATAAAGATGGATACTTCAAATACTGGTAATATCTTAACATCTGAGCATTTCTCCATCTGAAGAGCTTTTGACTTCCAGCCACTCTGACCACTTCCTGTGGGGATAATCTGCAGGTCAATAAAGAGATAAAGTTAGGGTCTACTTGGTTCCTTATTATGCAGAGTTAAAGATTAAGCTGGACTCAATATTTGATGAGGCCAGGAGTAAGCAAGGCCACAAACAAGCAATGTCACTCCTGTACTACAGAAGTAATTTATTTTTATAGTAAAAAAAAAAATGCTCACAAAACAAAGCCAAATATTCTACTGTTTACTGGCAGCAGACAGGAAGAAGTGTGCTGGCTAACCCCATTCAGGACCAGGGTGACGACTGGAGCAGTATTGACAGCAATGGAATAACCCAGTCTGCTGACCAATCAGGGTTAGGAGACACCAGTGAGGCCAAAGAGCTTGAGAATGCCAAACCCATCCAGAAGGAGAATGACCTTACAAGGTGGGACAAGAAGAGCTTTCGGGAAGTGAGGTGTTGTTGGATGGGCTACCGGGGTTGAAGTAGAGGAGACCGTGCAGATAGCAGGTACACTGAGCCATCCAAAGCAACTGAGGTGAGGAAGTTAAAATTTCCAGAACTATCAGAGGGACAAAACATATAAACTTCAGGGGAGACAGAGAGGGGAAAATTCTGCAGAAAGGACTTGAAAGAGACTGAGGGTAGAAGGAAGGGAGGGGCAATGAAAAGCCAGAGAAAAGAAAGAACAAAGACTCTCAAAAAGGGGTTAGATGTGGGGAAAGATCCAAGAGAGGAGAGCCATGAAAAATTCAGTAGACGAAGTTGTAGGGAAATGGCAATATCTGATGGAAAAAGTCTTGTGGCTAAAACATTAGGCTTAGATTCATTTAACCCCATCAAATGAGATATTAAATGGTTGTCATGTAGCATGCATTGAAGTGGTTGCATTTGTCATGTCTGCTCAGAAAATATTTCGCACCAAAACAGATTCCAGCCTTTTTTCCCTTCCTTTCCCAGTGCTCCTGTATTCCCTGGAAAAGAGGGGGTTTTTTATCTGCAGTCGGGAAGAGGCTATGCCTGTAGTCCTTGCAACACTTATCTGCTTTGACATCCCCATGATGAATAAGTTGTCCCTTTGACAGTTCTTATCAGCTGGGGCTACTTTTGAAGGCCATTTTGAAACTCCAGCTATGGAGCATCAAGCTGTTGCCCAAGGCAAGGTGCTGTGAGAACGCAAAATCTGAGATGTTGCATTCAAGTCTTCGCTTTCTTAAAGGTGTCACTCCAAGGTGATGATTATGGGTTTTAAAAGGGAAATATTTCTGAAAACTAGTTATTTTAGAGATAGGCTGTCATGTCAGCTAACCTTAGCAAAGAGCAGCCTGCTGTCTCCAGGACAGCTTGAAAGGCTCTCTCCTGAGTAGTCAGAATTTGTATTCCTTGTCAAACACCAGAGCTGACCCCTCCAAGGCATGCAGGAAGATATATTTAATCATCTTCCTTTTCATTTGATCTTTGGTTCTTTTTTTTTTTTTTTTTTTTGGTATTTACAATCCTGAAACGCTTGCTTGAGAAGCTCTGACAGGTCTGGAACAAAATTAAGAAATTCTGTCTCTCCAAATCTCATCCTAACAAACACCTGTTAAAGGAAAATAAATCTAGCTAAATGCCAACGTTCTCCATTTGTTTCTCATGTTCACTTTCAGGTAATCCAAGTAGATCTTTTCTTCCACCTGCTTCCAGATGTCATCATTCTGTATTTTAGCATTTTGCATATTTCCCGTTGTAGAATTATCTCCCTGTCCCCCCAACCCCTAAAAAATAAAAACAAGGAACTGCTGAGTAGAATTGAAATGTGCAGAAAAAAACCCCTCCTTTCATTCTCTTGTTGAAATACTTTCCACTTCTACAGACTCTCTAGATTTCCTTTGGCGTCCAGGCTTTCAGGGTTTCTTTTCCATTCGGAGTATTAACTTTGGTTTTTTGCACGTTATCCTTATTTTAACCAGCATGTCTAAACACGTTTCCCGCTTTATGGTGGCAGTAAATACAAATGCAGAAATTATACTCTCAGACAAATTAAGAGAAATAAACCCTAGCAGGTCCTGAACCAGCCAGTAATCCTTCCTACGTATCGACTATTATAGCCCTGTGTACCCACAGCACATTTCCACATCACACAGGTGGATGTGTGAAGCTGAAGCTCATTTAACAGTACGAATTTTCCCAATGTATCACAATTACAGGAACACCTGTGCTTCATAACTTTCTGCTGATCCACTGTGAAAATTCACAGTGCGTTTAGTAACCGAACCATCAATATGCTTTGTCTCCGACAGCGTGCGGATTGGAGCGGCCGTTTTAGTTTCTCCTTTAAAAAGAAAGAAAAAGCCAACGCAAAATTTAGCTGATGCTTGTGTCGTGGGCTCTGCTCGCTCTTCCCCACCATGGCAGGTCTTTATCATAGGAGATCCTCAGGCTGCCCTCACTGAAGCTTGGCAGATCCCAGGTCCTTTTCTGACTTCCGTTCACTGTCCGAGTAAGGCACCGAGACCAGTTTGTGCTCATGACTCATTGCTTTCTTGAATGTGTGTCAAAATCATGTCATGTAAGTCAGGCACCCTTAACAGACACTTCACACGGCTCTGCTAGACTGTCCTGCAGAGCTGCCCCAGCCCTGTGCCAAGGGATTGTCTTGGCCCGTTCTTGGCATGGTTTGTGGCCACTGACTCTTAGCTTGACTCCACTAATTTCTACCAGCCTACCTAAGTTTCCTCCGTGGATGGGAAAAAATAATAAATGGCAGTGTGAGACAAAGGTGTCATTTCCTCTGTTGTACCAAACTACCGTTGCTTGAGTAGAAAGGGTTTTGCTGAAAAGTTTTACATGGATCTCTACCTAATATAATTCCAGCTGTTGTCCTAATTTTATTTTTATTCTGTTTTGTAAATATTGTAATTTGCTCTGTGTGTATTGCTGTTGCCCAGGAGGGAGTCTGAGGCAGGAGGTAGGTTTCCATCCACCATGACTATGACCCAGCACTGGAGGAGGGTGTCTTTGGTAATGCAGAGCTGCTGCTGAATGGTTTGAACTGTCGTGGTGACGCGCAGGCAGACAGATGACAACACATAGGCAACAGCAGGTAGAATGAGTGTGGAAACGGGCTATGATTAGTCAAAATTGTAAATTGGGGAGGTGGAGGTGAAAAAACTCTCTTCAATGCTTTGAGTTTAGGAAGAGAATGGACATCATGGTCCCATTTAAGTGGTCTCTGCAGCATCTAGGCAGTGTGGCCCAACGCTTTAGTCCTTCAGTTACCACACCAAGAGGTTAGCCGAAGATGGCTGTGTCTCCTGACTCACCTACACACCAGTTTTCCCAACCATCGAAAACAGACTCTGGAGAAGGATGAAGATAAATTCATATCTGGTTCTTGTCCTATGGTGGAGTTAGGATGTGTCAAGGAGACTGAAGTCTGGGACACGTTCTCAAGCCACCCAGTTTAGAGACAGCCTAGATTAATCTCATCAGCTTTCAGTGAGAACTGGGCTTGTGTGTCTTCTCTGATGTGCCACCCTTGAAAACATGTATTAGGCTTATACACCCCTTGAGAATTTGTGATATGGGGTAAAAAAACCCTTAAGAGTTGTCACATTTATGTTTCCATGCTCTTTGTGAATTGTTACTAGTCTTTGTGTTGTTGCTGTTTCTCCCAGATCGGAGCCCATCTCTTCATTTAGCCCATTTGCAAATTCCCATGATACACATGTTCCGATGAGCCAAACTCTCTGCCTTTCCTTCCCCAGCCTCAGTGAGGTTTCTATAACCATTGGACTGTGGATGCCTGAGTTATTTCCCTGGATCCTTTCTAGATAGTTCCTGCATAGTTCTGTCCTAGAATGAACTTGGGGAGGTAGGTTCCCCTATTTTCCTTCTCTATGAGGTAGAATAATCCATATGTGATGTCACAGGTGCATAGAGGGATCTTCAAAGGAATATGCTTTGAGGTCCTTGGATAAAATGCAGTAGAAGTGAAAAATAGTTGAAAGGCATTTTAGTGTCCCAGCAGGTCTGACATTCTTTTTCTGCTTCCAGAAAGAGATTTGCTGTCTGCAGATCTCATGTTTCCAGAATTAAGAGTGTCAGATGTGCATTCTTGGGGCCTTCTGACCCAGATTAACCCTGGAGCACAAAAATGTGATCATGTAGTCACAGTAGCAGAACAAAAAATATACCCACCATGGTCTACCTCTGAATATGGGAAGCTTTTACATAGCATAGGGAAGGGGGTGTGTTGAATGTATCTACATGATAAAGGCAGAGAGACCATGTGCTACAAAGATAGACACTGCGGGCAGGGTCAGGAAAAAGAATTGGAAATTCAGGTAAATTTATAGATCTGAAGATCAGGGAGATTTGGGGGGAGGTGTGTGTGTAATACTTTGTTAAGAAAAAAGGATATTTCTGCTTGCAGTGGTACAAGATGATAAGGGAAACTCTAGTAAGATCTACCAAATGTCTAAAAGGTATTTTATGACATGACTGTCCTCTTACTAAACTGCAAGTGGAAGAAGATGTGGAAGTCTAAAAATGAGGATGAAGAGCTATCCCATGTCTGATGAAGTCTGCTGGTCCTGAAAGCCATGAAGAAATGTGTGTCCTGCTTCTTGTCTGTCTTGAACCAGTGGTTACAGAGAAGCCAAGGCAGTGGTTGAGGACAGATTGCAAAATCTGGAAGAAATAATGTCTGATGAGATGTTCAAGAGCAAATATAGTAAATCTATGTGTCTCGTAGGTATACTTGCTATGCTCTCATAGTCTGGAAATAATAATATGTATCCTCACAAGAGAGGTTTGGAGATACAGCTTTTGTTGATTTCTTTCTTAGCAAGGATGGAATAATTTCTGAGATGGGGGACTACTTCACTGCGTGAAATATCTACTTCTGTAAATATGTTTACGGTGCTAAATAATCAGAACTGGATTCCCTGCAATAAATCACTGTTCTAATTTCACATTTGCATTAAAATCCCGTTTATAAAGTCTGGTAGTTAAAGCTGGAGCTTAACGCTCGGTCAGGATGGTGAAGAGTTGATTGCAGCAGTGATTTAATTCATGTCAAAGGAAGCTGAACCCGAGTGTGATGTGGAAACTGGCTGCTGTTTGGCCTCGTGCTTGTTCATGAGCGCACTCATGTTACTACATGTACAGAAAAAGAAGGAAAGAAAGCAAAACAGGAGAACACTTAACGTTCCTAAAGTAGTTTCCTCAAATTTCCTCTGCAAACAATGTAAAATAACAACCTAATAATTTTGTATCTTAATCATGTTCAGTAAAGAAGTCCTTTAGATAATTGGCACTGCCTCTGTACTAGGCCAAACTTTCTTTTAAGTTACAAATACTCACAAAAGGTTTACATTATAAGGAGCTGCTTTGGAGATGTGCAGATTTAGTTTGTAAGTACAAAGTGAACATGCAAATTGCCTTATCTTGTGGGATTCACAAACAACCATCATTCAGATTGATTTAATACATAGCTTTTTATCTTTAAAAGTGTTAATTAGAAAATAGGGACAGTTCTCTGAACACTTAAGAGTAATAAATAGATCAAAACAGCATCCATGCTTCTGTGATGGAACTTCTGAAGACTTTATAAAGGGATTAATACAATTGTCAAAAAGACCACAGTATACATATTTAATAGTGTTACCAAGCTACAATTACATTTTTAGGACTCTATTTGCTAAGCTTTTAAACACTCATTATAAAAAAAAAAAAAAAAAAAAGAGAGAGAGAGAGGGGGAAAAAAGAGGATTTTCAGAACTTTGCCAGATAACTCAGGATTGCTACGCCAGCAACCTCAACTCCAGGTCCAGGATGACAGAGCTGTGTTCAAGACACCCTGGATTTCATCTAACATCAGAAGTTGTTCAACTGTGTGAGAAAAAGACCTTGTGTAGTTTGGTCCGCCCAATTCCTGCCTGTGGTAGCTGCCAGGGCTCTTGATGCTCCTAATGGATACCCTTGACCTGGTGTATGGGTTAAATCTCACTCTTTCTAAGACTTCAAGGTCTGTGCGTATTTAGTCACATCAATAGTGTCCGTAATGTAATCGATGTTTTCCTTTAATTCTGGTAATATGTTTGTTCTCTGTATCTATTTCTATATATCCCTGTCACTGCCCAACAAGTTCACACTGAATGAGATCAGAACCATCAGCTATAACCAGTTGCAAGCTGATTATTTATTAATAAGTAAAATGGGGGGAAGGGCAACTTGTCAAGCATACAATAAATAAAACAGATCTCATAAAAGGTGAGAGAAACAGGTAAGGTCTTGAAATGTACTCAGGTGAATAGTGTGAAGGACTAGAGGAAGAATTAATTTCAGCACCGCAGGTCATCTAGTTCTGAGTCTCACCTAAAATATGGGTCTAGAGGGGCTTTCGTGGGTTCAGTGGGGCCAGACTTTCACCCCATGACAGAACAGCTGTAATGCTCCGTTTCCTACTGCGATTTCCAGGTCATACCTACCAGCAGCATACGAAGTGCATTACAGTAAAGAGATTAAAACTCCCTCTTTTGTCTCTCCAACCTAAGCAATAGTTCTGAATGTCCAGGATTTCCTTTCTTGCTCAGTTCAATATATGTGCACGCAAGTACCCATGAGCAGTGGCTTCACCAAGCTGCTATTATTTGCATAAACCACACAATAACATGCTTATCGGAGATAGATGCTTGTGTGGACAACTTCAGAGAGGGGAAAGTCTTGTGAATAAACTTTTCTGTGATGGAAGGAGAGTTTCTCCATCTCATATTGACCGTTTTGCTGTCAGAGCCCAGGAAGTCACCTGCTGCAGGAGCTGAGTCCTTCTGAGCTGATGAACCCAGCATTAGGGACTGCAAGCAAAAGGGCTGTGATTTTCCCAGAGCAGTGAGAAGGGTGGAGCAAATTGAGAAGAGATGTCTATGGATTTTCACCTACCTTTGCTCAGCTCACTTCACATCAGATGTGCATCCTTCTCTGCAGCCTATTTGGTAAAGCTTGGCTTAGTTCAAATTAGAACAGATAAAATTTTACTATGTGCCTATGTTACTACTTTGCTTTAAAACTTAAAATATACCCTGAGAAAATAGATATGGCCCTTTATATCTTAATGCAAATGTCTAGATATGTATAATTTGGAGAGAAGCTGCAAATATATGCTGAGAGCAATTAGGAGAACAGTTTATTTCCTAGATTTTAAAGGGTACCTGGCATTTTTCATGGAAAACTGCATGTGTTTGAATTGTTGCATTTAAAGCGTTTAATATTCTGTCAGGTCTAAATATGCATTTAACTTCTATTACGTGGGAAGTGGTAGAAACAGAAATGTTGGTTGGAAGTGCTTGGCTGAGCCTTGGAACTGCTCTGGGAATGAGACTTCACAGCTTCTCTGGGCTCCTGTTCCAGCACTGCAACACCCTCCCTCATGACAGGGTTTGTCCTAATGCCCAAGCTGAACCTTTCAAGTTACAGATTGTGGCCCTTGTTCTATTTGCTGCTTTTACCAAGAAGAGTTTGCTCCATCATCTTTGGAAGCACTGATTTGAGCAGCTATTGGATTTTCCCTGTGTCCTCTTCAATATATGGAACAGGCCCAGCTTCACCAAGATCTCCATGTTGGTCATGTTCTCCAGGCATCTGATGACCTTAGTTGCCTCTTCTGCACCTCCTCTTGTTTCACTGTGTCCCACTTGCCCTGGGTGGCACATACTGGAGTGGTCTCACCATCCTGAGAAGGGGGTGATGATAACCTCCCTCCATCTGATGCTGAGCTCCTTCCCATGTAGGCCACTGTGGCTTTTGCCCATGGGTTCCTTCCACAAAGTGAGGAGGAAGGTGAGCAGGTAGAGTGGGATTTCTTTTCTGTGTCGTTGTGGCACTGGGGGACCCTGTAGTGGGAGAAGCACTTGTGCTAAGTGCTGTACAAGCACAGGAGAAAAAGTCACTTGCTGCTGTGAAGAACTCAGTCTGCACATGTCAGAGGAGGCAACAGATGGTACAGGCTGACGAGGTACTATGAGAAGAAATGAGACAATATTTATAAACATGATAGACAGCAGTCTCAGTGCACAAGTAGCCAAGACATTGTCAGGGTTTTTTTGCAGGCATCACAGGAGGGGTTTTGGAGCTGAGCAGAGAAGTGCTTTTGCAGCTGCTTGTGGGAAGCTGCTCCCAGATATGAGAGAGCGCGTGGAATTTCTTGAGATAGAAGGAGCAGAATTTTCATTCAAATTTGAGCAATAAAGGATATTCATCAAGGTGGAGCTTGATAAAATTCTGACTGGGATTAAAGGATTGCTGGGCATGGCAGGAGGTTGTGTTCAATGACCAATAGGTCCCTCCCAATCCCATTTCAGAGTTTTTCAAGGGTATTTTAGTGGGTGTTCTTGAGAACGTGGAGAAAAGGGACCAGGAGAGAGAATGCATGATGGGGCAGTAGCTCCTTGTGCAGCATCAGCTGCAAACCCCGGTTGTGTGGTGTGGTAGCACACATGCCCTCGGCTTTCTCGCTGTACTGCAGCGGGGTCCAGCCCGTCTGGGCAGAGTCATTCTCACAATCTCTGTCTTGTCCACGGAATAGCACAGTGGTGCTTTTAGCCATGTAAAAACGCAATGTCTGATGCACAGTGTGGTATGCGCTTGTGTTAAATGGGGTGGATTAGCCTGTGAAAACCTGCATCCCAATTCCGATGTAAACGCGAATTGGGTATTATGTAGCTCTGGCTTTGGAGCTCTCTAAATGTTTATTTCAAAGTAATAATAGCCTCAATAATATTCAAAGAGCTGTTTGGTTTGGATGTAAAATATATATTACATAAACTAGTTTTGCAGTCATCGGTATACCTAACTTTTTTCAACTGCTATGTCTGGAGTTCATTTTCCTGAGCTTTCTTTATCTCAGCTCCTGATCATTACTTTCTTTGCCAACCTGGAACTTTGCTTTCTTTCAGATTTGTTGCCTCCATTCGTTCTACTGAAATGGGAGTAAAGTTTCTCCCCTAACCATTCATTATTTTTTTTTCTCGGAGAAAGAAAAATAGGAAAATGGGGATAATAGTAGATAGAGGAGAAAAAAAGGGCCCTTTTCAGGTACGAGTTAGTTTTCCTGACTTAGCACGTTAAGTTTCTATCACACAAACATGAAATAACGTGACCCGAGGTGATGACTCAGAAGATGAAAATGACTCATGAAAATAGAAATGCTGGTGTAGAGAACTTGCTATCTGCACATTCATAACATTAACCTTTGTAGCACAAATTCCAGCTCACATAAGGTCTGTTTTTAATAAGAAGAATCAATTCCATCCCTCTTGCAAGGCCAGAAGTTGCTTGTTCGTGTTACTAGTCAACAACTCAACACTGTTTTTACTAACACTGCAGAAAGAGAGAAACTTTGCACGTTCTAATGAAAAGTGAACAATTGTTTGGAAACTTGATAATGTGCTATAATACATTAGCTGGAGAGTGGGCAGAAGCTGAGTTAAGAGAATTGACCTTTACATGCAATACCTTCTGAGAGATAGGGAGGAAGAAATACATCACCGAGTAAGTAGAACAAGAAACAGAACAGAAAAAGGTGGGATAGGAATCTGGTCAAAAAGACAAGATTAAATGGTTTTTGGTGATGAGAAACACTTACCTCTGGAAGCATTTTATAACCAGAACATTAAGCAATTCTCTCCTGATAGCTACTTCGTATAATAGTGTTTTATTGCTTTGCATTTGTCTGAAGTATCAGAATAACAGTAATGTTTCACAATTACAGAATGCTTTTTCACTTTTAATCTCACAATAAATAAAAGGTGGGTGAATATTACGGGACTTTCCAGTGACTTCAGAGAGCTTTGAGCTTCCTGTCAATCCTTTTCACAAATCTCCTTCATTCTTTTGTCCCTGTCTTCAGATGCTTTGTCCACCCTTAAAAGAGAATGAATGACATCATAGTTAGCAAAGACCAGTGAATAACGGTAAGTGTGAGCTAAATTTGCCAATAAACCTTTTTAAGCTCCTTTGTCACCCAGGAAAACAAACTGGGAACTGGACTGTAGGTGACTCAGGTGATTTCAGAACTGGGTGTTTTTTTAATTGACGTAACTGCAGAAATGAATAATACAATCATTACCGATACCTCATTAACTTTTATATTTAATGCAGTTTATTTTGTAGCATTCCCTTATTTTCTGTTTCTGGCTTATCATATGTTATTGCATTAGAAATGCATTTCTGGCATTGTCGCCACCGCTGGAGGAAGCAGATGGTGTTCATGGTTAGGTTGTTTGCACTAGGAATGGAGTGGTATGTTTGAGGGCCACAAAAATTATTAGAGGGCTGGAGCACCTCTCTAAGAAGAAGGGTTGAGAGAGTTGGAGTAGTTCAGCCTGGAGAAGAGAAGATGCCAGGGAGACCTCATTGCAGCCTTTCAGTACTTAAAAGAGGCCTAGAAGAAAGATGGGGACAGACTTTTTAGCAGGACCTGTTGTGACAGGACAAGGGGTGATGGTTTTAAACTAAAAGATGGGAGATTCAGGCTAGATATAAGGCAGAAATTTTTTGCATTGATGGTAGTGAAACACTGGCTTGGGTTGCTCAGAGAGGAGGTAGAAGCCTCCTGGCAACATTCTAGGTCAGGTTGGACCTTGGGGCTCTGAGCAACCTGCTCTAGTTGAAGATGTCCCTGCTCACTGCAAGGCAGGGGTTGGACTAGATGACTTTTAATATCCTTTCCAACACAAAACATACTATGACCTTGGCTTGAACTTCCTTCCCTAATGTCATGTGTGTGGTCTTGTACTGCCTTGTTGTACCCAGAAGTGGAGCAGAGAGAGAAGGGGTCATGAGGACCAGACAAGTCACAGCTCAGGAGCTGACATGGGATCACAAACATGCAGGATAGCTCTCTGCTCATTCTTAAATCCATGGGGAACTTGAAGATGCAACTGGGATGTATCGTTACCATGGTTAAGGGCTTGGCAATGTGCGGTCGGAAAAGTCAACATTCAGCCAAGCGTTTCGATCACACGGTCAAGAAACAAATAGCTGGGAATGTTGATATCCACTTTATTGTTACTAGGTTTCAGAGAATATCAAGGAAGACAAATAGGTCATTTCACCCTAAAGTCTGCCAGGTCACCCCCTTTTTTTTTTTTTTTTTTTTTTTTGCAAGACAACGAAGACAGCCCTTTTTCGTATCTAGAAATACCACTAGCAGGGTCTGCAATTTGCTGCTTTTAAGAGAAGTGAAGGTTCTAACTTACAATCCTCTTGCAGACTTCTGCAGCAAATTCCAGGGTTGCAGAATTGCAGAATCCACAGGGGCCCACACAGTTTTAGGTCAGTTAGTTCAGGAAGCATTTGAATCTCCGCTGAGCGTGGATAGCCCTATCTAGTTACATTTCATGATGCCTCCGTGTCTGATTTTTTTGGGGCTGTGGGTTCTTCCTGCACTGCTGAATATGCTACTTTTGGGTTCATTCAAACCTGAAACTCAGGGAATGTGGACTCAAAAGCTAAAGAAATTGTTTGTGCAGTCCTCCCTAAAGTGAAACTGCTGCTGAGCGCCTGTGGCCAAAACAGCCTTCTCCTTCCAGTTCATCAAGGACAACCTGTCCTAGTGCCATGCCAACATCTCTTGCTTTCCATCGCATCTCTTGGGTAAGCCCCATAAGCAGTGACCTTGTGATTAAATGCCTGCCAGATCTTTTTTCTGGCAAAAACAGCTGCTCCTCTTGGCACTTTCAAATGCCTGTTCAAATTCTAGGAACTCCTCTATGAGGTGTTTGCTTTATTTTCCTTTAATGGTGGAGAAGCCTTTCTCTAAAAAGGAGAAAGACTATGAAATTACAAAATACAACTGGGGACTCGGGTGGGAATTAGCTGTTTTTGCAGCACAGGCTGTCATTCTGCGTGCCTTCCTGATCTATGATATTTTTCTTTTAAAATACAAGTGTCATCATTCATGTCACCAGGAATTAATTCATTATCGTTAAAAATGCAATTGGAAATTAAAGTCAGCATATCTATAAAGCTCTGCATTTACACGAGCCTTTTGGATAGCAGCTTATGTCTTCAAGGTCTGAAAGTATTAAGGGCCAAATCTTAAAATATTCATTTAGACTACTTGATATTGTACGTAGTGTGATTTTTGAAAGGGTAAATGCATGTGTAATATTCTGGACTGATCTAAGTGTGATTCTCACCTTAGGTGTGTTTTAAAGTAGTTTATGGGGTTTTTGGGTAGTTCACAAAGCTTGTTAGCTCCTGCCCAGAACAGACTGGATTTATCTTATTTGTTTCCTGGCAATGAGAGATTTGAAATTCACACTTGGTGCTGTTCTGGCACTTAAATGTATTGAAAAATATGGCCCCAGTTTCTTAAAATTTTATTTGGGAATTGGTGTCAAGTCGCTTTTATACTGAATACTTCAGAGTGTGTGTAAACACACCTCTGGCCCCTGCCTTGCACCTGGCTGGGTGGTACTTGGGAGCGAACAAAAGATCACCCACCCATTGCGGTGAAACGGGATCAGTGGGCAGCCACCACCAGGGTATTTACAGCATGAATTATGACAAACAACCCCGGAATGGGCAGGTTGGGGTTGAAGGAGGGGTGAATCTCCCTCGTCCAGACACAGGTTGTCGCAGGTGACAGGTTTTTATCCATACATCACCACAGAGATTCTTTGTACAGAGCCTTTAATATGAGGCATGGACAACTTCGTTCTTACATCCGCGGGTGTAAAAATTGGATTTGCCTTTCTGGACACAATCTCTGCAATGTATAACTGATTTAAAATTAACCCTCTGGCAAACCAGCAATTTCACAGGCTATACATTTGCCGTTTTGTTTCTAGGTGGGTGTTTAGACAGTAGAGACAGTTGTTGAGGAACATTATGACTTTGGTGCAGGCCAGCAGCGGCCGTGCCTTTGGTATTAATATTATTTAACATAATGTAATTGCCTTAATGCTGGCTAAGTGTATTCCTGTTGAAAACTTGTATTAATTGTTGATAGGAAAGCTGCAGCCTTTTAACACCAACTGTTGATTCATCGTCTGTGGAAGCTAGGAGGCTTAAGGGCAAGGATAATTTACACCTGCCAAGTCACTTAGAGAAAATTCCAAGGACATTGAAATTTGCATATTCAGAAATATAGAGGATAATTAGGAATAGGCTAAATATTTGCCCGTTTCTGATTTAAATCATAAACTTGGAAGGAACTGGCTGGCTCAAGATATTCTGACTGGAAGCAAATTATAAAAAGAAACTCAGTCCCCCTCAAGTCATGGTAAAATATTTTATGGTCTCTTTTTTTTTTTTTTTTTTAAACATCTCAGGTTTGAGGAGGAAACAAACCCATCCCAAACACAACCCCCCCCAACCCTAGAGCCTCATTCTGGCTCACAACCTCACAAAAAGTTCCCTTTCTAAGTCAATAAGTGGAAAGTTGCTTATGAAGAAGCTTTTTTGAATTTAACGGAACAAACCCTGTAGGATTCTGTTGCTATTAATGGGGTTCTTTTACTCTAAAATTACTCAGGGATCTCACAGTATAACAGTTCACTGAGTTCTCTCTCTGCAGTTTTGCACCAGCCTAGAGAGCTCTGAAAGAGAGATACGATTCTCTCTTAAAACCCCTGGGATAAGGGGAAAGCATGGAGAAACCCTGTGTTTGTTACTTTAACAGATTTTTAAATAAAAGCTTAGAAAAAATAAATAATTACATATGCATATCATGCCAGTGAATAAAAACTGGGACAAGAAAGTTTATTTAAGAACAAGTATCCAAATTTTTTTTTTCTTTTTTACATATGTGAATATTTGAATAGTTTATAGAACAAAAACTTAAATATTCACCCAGATACTTCATCACCTGAGTAGCTCTATGTACCTGTGTGGCCTCTCTGAAATAACTTGAAAATGCACTTTATCCATGCCCGGGCTTGGACCCTGTAGTCTGTAAGATTTTTTTCCAGTAAAAACAGAGTGGCTGAAAAAATCCGATTGCTGTAATGTCATTGTGCTTCATGCTCTGACGCTGTTGTTCCTTTTCCCCTTATCTGGCTTTGTTCTGGATGACCACTCTGAGATTCACCTTTGAATGTGTAGAATGATGGTTTATTTTTTTTGTTCTGCTTTCATTAATTTGTGGATTAGCTGAGGAGGAGAAGCAATTGCACTTGTACCCCCTTCGAAGTGACATTTGGTTCCTTCTATTTTTCTTTATTTCCCTAATATTTGCTGTTCTTTATAAATTCCTTTTCTTTTCTCATTCCTCAGCCTCTTCTTCTCTCCCAGGACCGCAGTTTGACACCCTTTAGCAGTGGATTGGCCTTTGCTTACTGTAGTACTCACATCAATCTTGTGGTTGTAGCTCTGGCCCTTATTCCTCATTCCATAATAGCCTCCCTTCCTCCCCCACCTCTTCTCTTTTATCTGTCTTTCAGGAGAATAATGTCTCTCAAAACTTTGGTGAGTGGGAACAGCAGTGTCTGTGAATATTTATTTGCTGTATAAATACTCCAAAGCTCGCTCTTCATAGTGGCCACCCACATTGCTGCATGTTCTCAGAACATCTTATGTTATTTTTCTGTGCAATGAAACCTCACGTGTTTCGCTAATTATGTTGGGTAAAGATGTGCTCTGGTTACTGACATTTTCATCTACTTTTGGTAAAAATGAAAAAGAAAAAGCAAGTGGTCTCCTATGTCTCCTAAAAGTAGGAGAGCTTCACTTGTTGAACATAGAATTATTTAGGTTGGAATAGACTTTTCAGATCCTTGCACTCTAATTTCCCTTGCCCAGATGGTGCAAATCCTGTGCAGCCTCTGTGTTGGCTGCTCTTTGTGTAAAGGTGGACAATGTTTATCCCCTGTACCAGCTCTGGGCTGTCATATACTTTGAGTGAACATTTGAGAGGTCCTTGTGAGAGGATTTCCAGGAGGTCACCCTGCTGATGGACTGAACTTTCCACTTTGGGACATGGGGTTTTAGCTTTCCAGTGTGGAGTTTTGGTCTTTCCACGCGGTGTAAGTGGTTTTGAGTGAGACTGAGAAATCTGCCAGTAACTTTATCTTCCCTGGCCCTACTCCGCAGAAGTGCATAGGCACAAATTCCTCTTTAAGCACGTGAGGATTGGTAAATTCAATGGGACTGTTCATATGCTTAAAATTAAGCTCTCTACACTTAAGGGCTACAGTGATGCCTTATATCTGGCTTTCAGCCAACATCCTGAATATTGTTCATTGATCCTATCGCTGGAGCCTAGCCACAGAAATGGTTCCAGTTGTTTTTAATGGACTTCCTACAAAGACACTGGGAAACCCATTCAAAATAACATCAGTCATTTGACACTTCGGGGTCTGCTTTGCAATAATGAACTCCCACGTTTAATTCGGTCTTGTGAGGACACAGTGCCTCCTGAAACCTGAAGTTTAATAGAGAGATGAAGCAATTTCATTGGCGTAACCGTGAGCAGGAAGTTATCATCCATCTCATCTTCTTGAAGCATAACTTACAAGGTCTTTCTAATCTGATCAGCTTTCCTGAACACAGCGTGCTGATGACTTGCTTCAAGTCATTCACGTGGAGATATTATACCTACCACATATGATAAAACAATATAAGGCAGATCAACCGCTTATAATCTAATTAGTTTGGTCTTTTCATTTACAGTTATGCCCTGAGTACAGCTGTGCAAAATTCACATAATTTGTTTCACAGAATTTTACACATTTTTCTTTTTGTTTTGTTTAGCTTTATAACTCCAAGATTTCAGCTTTATTTGCAGCTTCGGTGAAATTGCTAGTCCCACCTCCAAAGCGCATGAAATCAGATATATCTTTTTATCTAAGTCTGAACTCTTTTCAGGGAGTGAATGAATCCATTTAAAGTTAAAACTTCAAGTAAATTCATTGCTACAAGTTTTCATGAAAAAAATGCCAAGTGGTTCCAGTTTCACTGCAGATGTTACAGATACTTCCAGTTACGACTGGATCCAATTCAGAACTGTGGGACCAGAGGTTTTAATGAACTACCGTGAGTTCAGTAATACCAGCACGTTACAGGTTAACAGTCATTTCTGGATTCAAGTATTCCAGTCTATAATCAGCTCCTCTATGACACATCAGAGTAAAAGAATGTTGTGTCCTTCTTTCCCTTTGGATTTGGGGATTTGAAAACATAAAAAATATCCATATATAATTTGTAATTCTTCTTACTTGCACAGATCTTAGTACAAAATCCTATCAATGCATGACCATGTCTTTGACTTGAAATGTGCAGAGTACCTGCGAAGGACTGCAAGACAGACACTCAGCTCTCTGCTGTGGATGTCCCTGGGAAAACACTTTGGATAAATTAAAAAATACCTATTACAAAGGTAGTCCTTCTTGGGGGACTCCAGATGCACAAACCCTTCTCAGCTGCTTTTGGGTTTCCACAAGCAAGTGTGTCCAGAAGAGGGAAGTACCAAATCCTATCTGTTTGCACGTGGGACAGTGTGGAAGTTCACTTGTGCGTCATTTCTATCATGAGCTAAATCTAATGTGCTTCAGTTGATTTGTTTAGTCTTTAGATTGATGGAAAGTCTTATTAATTGTTAGTAAGTCTCTCTATATGTGTGACAAGTGGAAGATAGGGCCTGAATTTCTTTCTAAAGCCCTTGAAGGATGCATTTGTTCATCATGTTTCACTATATCTTTGGCAGGGAACACTTTGGCTGAATTTAAAGGGCAATAAGAGGCTTGCAGCAGAATAAATTGGTTTACTTCGATTTCACAAAGTGGGTATTTTACAATCCATGTATTTAAATCTGATGCCTGAATAACATAGCTGGTGTTACTTTTACCCTTCCTTGAAGTGAATGCTTTGAAAATAATACGTTGGCAAATAGTTTCCTTTTCTTTCCCTCCTCTTTACCTTGTCCTCCCTCTTCTCTCTCACTGCTTAGTATGTAACAAGCAGAACTAGAGCATTGCCAAGACTTGCATAAACAATATCTATTGCTTTTGGTTTAATTTCTTAGGAAAGTGGGAACTAATTTTTAAAACAGATATTGCAGTCAGGAGATGTGTTTTATTGGATGACACCAATATTAAGATACAGAGATTTGAGTCCTCCAAATTACAAAGCTTTTACTATTTTTTTTTTAAATGTATTAGTACTAGTGGTAGATTGTATTAACGTTGTCAACATCATTTATTTCAGATTTGTCAAGCGTTCGCTTTAGCTGTTAACATCAGAATAGGAATGTGTAAATTTTATTTACATAAACAATACATTCAACCTAGTTGTTATTGCAATGTATTGATCTGGTTTCCGGAGCTCACTTGGATTGCTGGAAGGACTCTCTGCTTTTTCTTTCTTTTTCCATGGCCTTAACTATGTTCACGGTTTTATGGTGACTCTTAATTCAACAGTGGGCTGAATGAGTGCCCCTTCTTCACTTATTCAAGTTTTATATCCTACTTGTTGTCTTTTCTGGCAGTAATTTGTCGAAAGCTTGCAGGGAGGTTGCACGTAACCTTTAATTCAGCTGTTGTTAGCACTTTTGGTTGCCGGTAAAGAGTTCTGAAATTTTCCGTATGATGTGTACTCCTAATAGGGAAACTTGATTATTCCCCCAGTACTTCAGAGCTCTCATTGGCATCTGAGTTATACACACTTCATACGTACTGCGTAACCTTCAACTCCCAGTCAACAGGCTACGGTGTACTTCACAGGCTAGAAAGAGCAGATATTTTGGATATAATTACCATTATTATGGCTACGAGGACACATTTAAGAGAATCTTTGTATGCTAAACTTGCTATTCTCCCTCTCTTCCCCTTTTGCTCTTTCTCTGTTTCAAATGCCTGTTTTATTCACGCCATAGAATGACATCAGGTTAAATTAATCGTGTTGCTTTTAGTTTAAATCATGAAGGGCAGCTACTTATCCACTCCTAGAACATTTGGTAGTGGACTGATTTTAATCTTGTGGTTGCATTCAGTAAGCAGTTTGGTTACCCGAATTGAGATGGTGTGTGCGTATGTATGAGAATATAATTCCAGAAGTTTTGGGATGCCTGGGCACAGCTGATCAATGGCAAAGTGTCTGCAGTACAACACCCTCCCTTGTATCGGTGCATGGCGCTGGGAGGTTTGTTCTGCCTGCTCGGTATTGGCGGATGTTTTCACAGTTCTGGGGAAGGCTCTCCAGCAGGCATGGCTCTCTGTCTGAAATGGGGAGGCTCAGGTCTGTGGTATCTGACCCTTTTTCAAATGGCAGATGCTTTTTGATTCATTTTGCAAGTGGCTGCTCCAGATTCCTTTGAACTTTACTACTGCCACAGACCGGGACGGGCCAGGGCTGGAACAACATTCAGCAACTGAAAAATTACAAACCAATGCAAAGTTTTTTTGGGGGAAAAAAAAACCAAAATGAAAATGCAGGCAGCCGGTGGGATTTTGCTGCACACATTGGGACCACTTTATTTGGACTGAAGTACAGTATGAAATGAAAGCAAAACTACTGTCCTTTTGATTAGCTCCCATACAGACCCTCTTATTTTGAAATCAAACTACTACAGAGATGAGCCTTTAGACAAATGTTGACCCACTGTGTGGCTATTTAACCCCCTCCCCCAAATCCACTGTAGCTTCATAGCTTCAATTCAGCAAATGGCTAATGAGATGGATAAAACGTGGAAGCAAAGCTGTGGTATTTTAATCAGTCTCCAAAGCTGTTTATTGGGAGCATGCACTAGAACTGGAGAGACTGTTGATATTTTTAGAGCCAGTCAAAAGCAG
>CM020029.1:4390000-4435000 GCA_009769605.1 Bucorvus abyssinicus
TCTGTGGTATCTTTTATTTTTCTATGCTATAGAAAGTCAGCTGTGGCTGTGTCTTCACCAGACTTCCTGAAAGCATCATCTTGGAGGAAGACATTTGGATCCTGAGCAGTTGTGTAAGAGTGTGGCTTGTTGCGTTTGGAGGTTCTTTGGAGACATTACTGTGGTGTGACTGAACAATAGCAGTTTAGAGAAATGAAGACTAGGAGTTCCCCACTGTGCTGTGGGGTTTTTGACCTTCCTGGGAAGCTTCATTTAGAGTGAGAAGTTCTCGCTTCATCCTCGGCTCCTTTTGTCCTGAACATATGGCCAGACATAAGCTGGGCATGGGGCTAAAAGTTTGCCCATATATCTTATTTCCTTAAATATGTGACCGGTAGAAGAAAATATATGGTATATTCAGAACAAAAGGATTTAGTAATTCTTGGACATCATCATTCAAAAGTGAAAAATACTGAGAAGGCACAGACAGACATGGTGTGACCTAGTGTGTCTACAGTACTGTTTTCTATGGTACCAAGTCCTGGAGTTCCTCTGGCTCCTAAACTGAATGTTATTGAGTCATGTGAGAAATACAACTGCAGTCTGTGAGGTTATTTCTGAAGTTAAAACCAGACATGTGGCTGCAGAGTTTGCTGAACTGGGGGCCCAGACCTGAACTAAATGGAAATTATTATTGGGAAGGTTTGTTTTCTGTTCCTATGAGAGGAGCAAGGTCCTAACATCCCTGTCTCGATGGTGATGCTGAACAGCAGTAGCGGGTTACTATTGGTTTGCATTGATGAAACATTGATCCACTGAACCTTTTGATTAACAAATACTATGTTTGGATTCTTTGAACTGAAAATTGGTACAAAAAGCCGAGAGTTGCTCATAATTTGGTCTGGAATATAAGGAATGTTAAGGTGTTGCGTGTGTGTTAGTTATAAATTAAATCTAATTTTGAAGAAGTGCATGTAGTCCTGCAGGTTCTTTAGTCACAAAGTCTAGACAACAGAGCAAGTTTGGAAATAATTCATGTAGGCTTACAGACCTGGAAGTGTGCACATACCCAGTACAATCAGCTATCATCATTACACTTCTGAAAACTAGAGAGAATTTTGTTGGAAGAAGAGGTGGTTTGGGTTTGGTTTTTTTTCTCTCCTCTTCCACTTTTTTTCTTTTTTCACATTTTATTCCAGCCTGTGGAAATTTAACTTGAAATAATTGTGAGATACCACTGTCAGAACAATCAATTTGGTTCCTACAGACATAATTGTGAAAAAAACCCCAACTTTTCAAAATAGGTACTTTACACTGCAGGCATGCTTGGTACCTCCTTCCGCAGATGCCCCTGATCTTTAAAAGAAGCATTTAGGTCTTGAGGTTATTTAAAGATTCCTAAATTTTTTTACTTGTCTTTTAGACTTTATTTAGCTATGCAAGATATCACCATATTCAGTATTTTTTTTATAATAAACATGTCTAGTCAAAGAAAGCATTAATGAAGCAATTCCCCAAATAAAACAGCCCATCATATCTGAGTTGCAGCAGAGAGAAAGTGTGGTCTTTGTAGTTTAATCAAGATCACAAGACTTGTTTTGAGCGTCTGTCATCTTTAATTTTACGGCACTTCATTTCAGAGTGGGACTGCCAGGGTCACATGCAATTAAAACACAGGCAAGATTTGTCTTGTGAAATCTTAACATAAAAAGTAATGTGTTACTCTATTTTAACTTTTCTACTGAACTCTGTGAACTCACTAATTACTTTTCCCCCTCTTGTCACCTTTTTGATATGACATGTATTTTATAAAGGAGATAGAAGTTTGGAATTTTTTTTCTCTCATGCATATGATTGAGGATAACAAAATTAAACCGGAGAAAAAAGGAAATGTATTTTTCAGAAATACATTTTTAGAAATATCTGAGCATTACTGCTTCAATTACAAAGGGACTGGAGGATCAAATTCTAGGAAATAACTATTAATCTGCTTAACTAGGGCAGGTAGAAGCGTAGTAGCAGGCTGGGGATTTTAGTGAGGCCAATCACACAGGCTGGAGTTTATTCTCTTGAATGGGGTGACAGGGGAAGGGTAAAGGGACTTTAATGTGGTGGGCCATGAGAAGCACTAAAAGCTGGTATCTATGTCGCTTCTTTATAGCTTTAGCCCAGTTGTTGCATCGTAGTGATCGGTAAATTGCATGGACCCTTATTAACCTTATTGATAAGGAGCTTAGGGAAGTCCCATTCAGTCCGGAATATATTCTTCTTTTTGTTCTCCTGTCTGTCTCGGTTTGCAATCCCAGCCCCTTTGTACGGAACTCCTTTATGTTGCACCTCAGAATTCTGTGCAAGTACTCTGCTCATTTAACTTGGAGCAAGGGAACAGTAGAGCAGAAAGGGTTGGAGTACGCATGGGTCCACGGGTCTATTTAAATATAGCTGGGACACCTGGAGAATGTTTGAAAAATTTCTTTTAAAGAATCTTTTATATTGTTCTTCTTTCAGTGCAGCTGGGGTCTGTGGGGATCAGGGGATTATTTTTGATACCTGTCTAAAAGAGTTATGTCTACACTGATTTCCATCCCTTGCTACTAATTAACCTTATTGTATACAGGAAACAGTCTATTTAATACCTGCATTCTTTCTGTAATGCCAAGTAAAATGAAATCTAGTGTGAAATCTAGTTAGCATTTGCCTTTTTGAAGTCATTTTTGAGTTTCCAGTCCGGGTGACTGTGACCTCAAAACTGAAAGCTATAAAAATGGTCCCGATTTCAGCTCAATGGGAGTTTCTTGAAGATTCCTCGTTCACCTGGCTTGCACATGTAGCAAGTTGCCCATCTTGGCACTTAACAGTGTTTTCCCAGGAACCATCTATTTCTGGGTCATTCATAGCCCTGCAAAGCACATATGTTTCTGCAGTTCCTCCTAAGTAAAGAATTCTCCTCCTTTCTGCTGGGAAGATCACACTTTGGCTGTTTCAGTGTACAGAGACTTATAAAAATTTAAATGGCAATGGTAAAAACAGATACGTTAAGGAGAACAAGGAAGGATGTTCTAAAAAAGTCGCCAACAAATGCAGAGCGTGGCGAGGGCTAGTTAGGTGACCGAGATCAGCTTGAGCTGTAAAACAGAGGGCAAAAATGTGGATGATGTACCATATTTTAAAGGACACTTAGATCCTGCTGAACGACACCGATTGCGCTGCTCCAACGTGCAGATACAGGAGTCATTACCATGCAGCGTGATCTCTGAAAAGATATTCACTAAAATGTATTTGATGAGGAAGTGTTCCCCTGGACATCATAAGGCTGAAACAAGCCCTATGGCCCCGTTTTCTCCGCAGGTCTCTGACCGCGTCCCTGATGAAGCGGGGGCCAAAGGCAGGGTGTGATTTTCACGGGAGATTGGCTCAGTTTCTGAGAGAGCACTCGGGCTGGGCGCCTGGGTTCTTTCAGGGACAGGCCACCTGCATGAGCTTGGGAGTCTTTAACAACCAGATCCTGACGAAAGGGCCATCATTTACTACTAAATTTGCTTCATTTAGTACAAAATGATGATATCAAGAACAAGGCTAGTCAAAACAAAGGACAACAAGAAAAAAATTCATACCTTTTTAATAGCGACTGTGCACACATATTGACAGCATAGGTACGAAACAGAGGTTGGAAGTGCTCGTCTGATTTATTTGTTAATATTAAAGCTCAGTGGAAACACCAGAGTAAGAGGACATTGATATCATTAGTTATAATCTATTTGGGAAGAATGAGAAGTATTGTTTTGATCCTGCTGGGGCTTGTCAGATAGCTTGGCTGTTGGAAATTGTGCTTGATGGAAGAAATAGTCTTATGGGCTAGAAGTACCTCGTGTATGTAGATGTCTGTCCCTGTGGCTAAGTGGCCACAGTGAGGATCCAAGATTTGGTTTAAGCAGCCTGGAAGGCGCCCCTGGATCCCTCATACTCAAGGAAAGGGAGAGAATTTTTTGCATTTGCTGTTTGCCTTCCATTTTCTGTATTTTATACTTATTTTGGTCAATAAAGCAATGTTCATTTACGTTTTACACCATTCTCGAGAAAACACATTTCTTGCAGTGCAGCCTTTCCAAAAACAACAGAAATAATCTGGCTTAACTATAAAAGATTTTATTATTATTATTATTATTTTCTTCTGCCTTTCCTACTAAGCTCCTCTGCAAAACAGCTAGAAATTTTCATTTTCAAAACATTAGTACAGCAAATTGCCATCTTTCTGTGCACGGCATTCTCTATGTACTCATCATCTGAATGATTCCGGATCACTCTCTGGCAGCGTGAGGCACAGCATGCCCTCATGCCTGCCTCTTTTTCAATTATATCTAAGAGGAAGACTGCTGGAGACCCATTTTTTCATCTTGCACAGGACCCCAAAAGTGCCAGATCTCATTTCAATATAATATTATGACAGTATGATAAAATGGATGTTAACAGGACACTGACTAATATGATCCATAGGGAAAAGATAGAACAATACAATATCAAGCAGATTGAATGACTAATGTGCATTTTAAGGACAAAAAATTCCCTTCGTAAACAGGGATTTAACCCTTATATCCTACGATCCTAGTTAGTGTTCTAAGATATTCTGCAGCAGTCCTAAAATTCTTGCATTCTTAAATGAAATACGTTTATTTTATCTTATCGTAGGGCCACCTATATCACTCCCAATTTACTAATGAAACTTGGCATTCAAATGACTCATCAACACGTACGGCAAAGCATAAAAACAGATTAATGTGGCATACGTTTCTTTGCCCATAAAAACGCACCTTCATATAATCTCAGTGCTGTCTTATTCAACAAAAAGTATGCCATTTCCTTCCCCTAGCAGGTTGAGTTAAAAATGAGCTAAATGTGTGAGAAAGCCATTACCACACTAATGAAAACCTCGATACCGTTTGAATTTTTCATCACGGGATATTTGTTCTGTAGCGCACAGCACTAATATTTACTGTCACCGGTACTGTATGCGCGGTAATTAAGTTACAGTCATCAACGTGGTGGATATTAAGCAAAGATGTTCCTGCGCGAGCCTGGACCTCTTGCACAGAGATTTCACATGAAACAGCCCTTCGAGCATTTCTAGGATGGGTTGATGAAGTGGTGGGGAGAGTAAAAATGTTAAAAGGATTTTAGCGTCTGGTTTTACTGCAGTCAGACCTTGTGTTGGGAGCTCCCTTGCCCAGCATGGTTATATGGTGGTCAGCTGTCCAGAGGGGACACTTTCTGCTGCCTCCTGGCCATAGGGCTGGTTTAGCAATGGGTACGGCACTCTGCAGCACACAGCAACGACTGCTGGCAACCATGGTCTTTCAGTCTAGTTTTAATTTGGTAGCAGTTTAGCTAGGCATGTGGATAGCAGGGGAGGATGGTCGTGATTGGATTCTTTGTGTTTTGGACTTAGTAACGTTATTTTTATAGAGGATGGGAGACAGACATTTTGGTTTCATGCTGCCTCTATGACCAGAAGAATGGTAGATGCAATCTCTGGTCCTTACTGACTAAAGTGATGACAATATAAGAGGAATCAGTATCACTGTGATTGCTTTTACTCCAGAAGACTGACCGGAGTTACCACATGACACTTGAGCCAAAATCATTATCTTCATTCAGAACGTGCACAGTGATCTCACCTGCTTCATTTGTGGTGGCAGAGTGGTGCTCAGGGTGCTCTTGTTTGTTCAATCCACAGCTCAGCAACAGGCCAAGGTAGCAACGTAGGGCAGCTGGCTACATCTCTTTCTTCCTCCTCTTACCTTGTCAATAACTTCAGAAGGGTCTTATGTGAAATTAATAAAATAATCTCAGGAACAGATGCAATTTTGGCTGTAGTAACATATTCCCCTCTGTTGTCCATGCAGAAGATGTGCTAGGGCCAGAGTATGAGCTTCAAGGGCAGGACTAGCTTTTTCATCAAACTCCAGTCTACTGTTTTCAGGAGACTTCTTTCCATAAGCACAGTCTCTTTGGAGGGCACCAGAAAATCTGGAATATGCCAAATATCCCGAGTGATCCAGCATTTTCCTGCCAAACCGTCTATCTGTTTTGACATTGTCCTCCCACATTCCCTTTCCTCCCACCAATTAGAGGCACAGGCCACATCTGGGCTCCTTCTGACACAACCTGGCCATGGGTTCCTGGAGATAACTGTCAGTCGCATCTGTTATTTCGTACGTATACCTGTGTTTTGACAACTAGGCATGGTATAAGTTTAAATAAGTCAATCAGAGATGTGTTCAGAGTCCTCTAAAGCTCGGGAACCTCTGGCATATTTATGGTCAGATAAACTTCTGACAAATCCCACAACTTCCTCGTCATTAGGTGAGCACAGAAAGTCCCTAGACCTGACTGTGAGGCGTCTGTCACCCTCACTACTGGATTCAGCACGTCCAAAAGGAGCAGTTTCTAATAGCAGAAGATTAGCCACCACCACTCCCCCAACCCCACATTATGCTTGGCAAGTGGCCTGAGACAGATGCACGCTTGCTTCTTAATTAGATAGCTTTTATCTTTCTGTCCAGTATATTCTCCTGGTTGCTTCCACAGGAGAGCAGCCATAGGAAAGGCAAGAAGCACAACTTGTGCCCCCGGCAGCCTTACAAACCGCACTTGAATTAAGGCAGAAAAAAGCATCCCAACCTGATACGCGAGTGATAGATTCCTTCTGCACTCGGGCGTGTTTGGGGCCAAGTGTTCAAAATCTTTTATGAATGAATCCCCAGCTGTACAGATAAGAAAAGGATTTTAAAAGGTTTTGGCCTTCACAAGGTAAAATCTAAGGTCTGGCTGCATAGAAACTATTTGGGAGGTGAAGCAATCAAAGCCTTATGTGAGTAAATAAGAATTTCTGCACCCTGGAAAAGTTTTTCCAGGTCGTTTCTTGTAATGCTGGTCGTTGCAGGGTGCCTGAGCAGAGGGTGTAGCACTGTCCTGGCTTGGCCTGCAGACCTTTAGTCCACGGATCTCAAGGTTCACCTCTCTTCACTACTTGTCTCAAAGCAATGTTTTCTTGGCAAGAGACTGTTGATCTCACGGAAAAATAGCACTGCTTCTGAGCTGCAGCCCTCATCTTTCTTTGCATTTAACAAGATCACAGGTTTCTCTAGCAGCACCTATTTTCTGTAGCAAAGGCCCTGCTTGTAGGGTAGGCTACCCAAAAAACCAAAACATAAGGGTTCTGCCTTAATGCATCCCATGTCCCTGATTCCCCCCACCCAATATTTGCTGAGCTTCCTTAAAGTCATTTGGGATGTTCTTTGAGAAACTAGTTTACTGAGGACCTATACTCTGGGAAGAGTATTACCAAAAGAGGTTCAGATTATCTGAAACACAGGTCAGCTGTGAGGAAAAATGATTATCATGGCAAAGAGAGTGAAAAGCAAGGGTAAACTTCCTCTGGAGGATTACCCATTCCTGGACCTTGATACGGGCCAAACCTGAGGGTCTGGGCACATGCTTAGGTGGAAGGTGTCTGGAGGAGCAAAGACACATCTCTTTCCTTTATCCATTGCTGGGACTTCTACTTGACAGAGCAGAGCTGACTTAAATTAGGAAATAGAATTTTTGCTGTGGCAGTACCTGTTCTTTTTTTCCCAGAAAGCAGAAAAAGAGATCTCTGTCCTCCCTCTCATTCTTTCTTACACCCTGTCCAGCAATCATAGAGAATGAGTAATTTATCAATCCCACATATTTTCCATCAATGCTTGTGCTGAGTCTGCCTAAGCCACTTAAAAAGCCCAACTTTTTCATCTATTGGTTGGAGCTAAGGTGGTCTGTGATGGACTCTCGAGTACTGGCGAGTCTCTGTCCCTGTCTCAGGGGCATCCTGGTGATAGAAGAGCACCTGGGACAGGAGAACCAGAAAATGCACCAGGTCTCAGTTCATCTTCTTGTGTTTCAGGGAGGATGTTGCATTGTCCAGTCAAGGAAACGTTTTGATTTCCAAACTCTTTTTTTTTTTTCTTCCTCCTCGCTTTGTTTTGGGAAATGAGAAAAATATATAAAAGCAAATTATTAATAAATCATCTATTATGCCCATGGGACAGAGGTCCTTCCGTATTGTTCAGACGGCATGTTTATTGTTGACATCTCTCTTTTCTCTGAGTATGCACAGAACCCTGAAATCCTTTTACATTTTTAATAAGATTATTTCTTTTCTCAATCTAGTGCAAGAAAACCGCATCTGCAATATGCATAATACTCTCAAAAACTGCAGCATCAGAGGGAAAGCATTGCTGCACTTCAAAGAGGCACGATGTGGAAAAGAATAGCGCTAGAGTTCTCAGAGAAGGTGCTTGTATTTTGCATCTTAAGGCATGTTTGTTTAAGGTAGCTGACGTATCTTTCAGTTCTCACATTTGAGGTGACGCATGTTATAAGCACAAAAGGAAATTCGGTTTGCTCTCCAAACAACCACACTCGGGAAACCTGGAATAACCAACACTGATGTGTTGTTCTGTCTGAACTCGAGTGTCTTCTGGAGCAGGGTGATGATCAGCTCCATGTTCCCGCAGCACTGCATGGCCTGGGTCTGCGGAATCGGTGAAATGTGAGTCTTAAACTAAAAAACAGGTGTCCGTACAGTATCACCTATGTACTTCATCATCTGTGATGATGCAATCTTAAACGGCAGCTGTCTTGAGGGAGCTGATCCACTGTGTAGGATCCTAGGTCATCTTGTAGTAGATTCCAGGTCCACGTCTCTGAGCTGACGTAGGATTCATTTTCGTTTTGCAGCATCAGAAGGCAAAAGTAGTCCTTCACACTGGTGCCCTGTGGGTAAGCCAGTACCACAAAGACTGCAAGGGGCTCAGAAACCACGGTGAAAGTGGTTCAGACAGGTACCTTTAATCCGATCCCCACAGCACTTATTTTCTTCCCAGGCTGAATACATACACAACAGAAAATCGGTTGCACCATAGAACTTTCTGGTATTGCCAAGTGGCAAAAAGCGTTTGATTTGCATTGGATTTGGGGGTTAGACGGTAGGCTTTTACCATCCCAACAGTCAGGAAACTGCCATTAACCCTCAGCCCTGCAGACCTGGGTCCATTGGAAAGAGAGCCACAGCGCCCACACGTAGATGGTTTTGCTTTGCTAGGCATATGCATTGGGTATGCTAGAGGCGGATGCGGGGCATGGGGCTTGCCTGTCGTCTTTGCAGTTATTATACATACAACATATTAATCCTATGGGAAGTCTGAAGGCTCCCTCAGTCACTCCTACTCCCAGTACTTCGGGTCAGAGCACTGGAGCAGACCTGCAGCTGCGCAGTCTCTTCCCATCCCACCTTCCCTCCTCCTGGTGGCTGCCAGGGTTGCGTGGCTGAAGCTGCCGATGCAAACTGGGAGAGCTATAAGGGGAGGTAGCCACAAGGGAGAAACCAGCTGCACTGATATGTTCTCTGTGGACCAAAAATAGCATTTAATTTCCCAAACTCCCTTGTCCATGGGGAGCACTGAGGACAGCTCAGTTCTTCAGTGCAGGGGAGTAATCTGGTACAAACAAGCTGCTTGATTCTTTTAAGAGCTGAAAACAGAT
This sequence comes from Bucorvus abyssinicus, assembly GCA_009769605.1. Classification (NCBI taxonomy): domain Eukaryota; kingdom Metazoa; phylum Chordata; class Aves; order Bucerotiformes; family Bucorvidae; genus Bucorvus; species Bucorvus abyssinicus. The sequence continues at coordinate 4,399,559 of CM020029.1, forward strand.
CAATAATGAAAATACTAAGGATTTTTTCACCTTGAATGCTTAGGGGTTTGTTCAAAAGGGCAGATTCAAAAGGCACAGAGCATCCAGTGAAAGACAGAGCAAGTTATAAGGGGTGTGGCAGATCTTCCGTAGGAGGGAAGGTTAAATTGATTAAGAGACAAACGAGAGGTGATATGTTAGTGGTATATAGGAAAGTGAATTGCCAGAAGAGGTCAGTCAGACGATCCTATTTAGCCTTTCCCATAAATCAAGAGCAAATGGAGTGCTATACAATGATACTAAAAGCTAATGAATTTAAAAGTGATACAAGTAAAATATTTTCTTACATGGTGCATAATTAACCTGGGAAATTCATCAGATACCATTAAGACAAAGAGGCTAGCAGGATTAAAAATGGATAATGTGACAGAAACTACGTAAAGATAGAGATGTATACAGGGTGCTCAGCCATTTACTTAACACCGTTTGCTGCCTGGGGCTGCAAAGAAACATCCCCTGCGGGGAAGCGAGATGTGACTGTTGGACTTCTTGTACCTTTGTCACGGAAGGGGGTAGGCTGGAGGCTGAGCAATGGACCAGTCAAACCGTTTTCAGTATGGTCACTCTCATTTTCTAGAGCAGAGGGTACACCTCCACCTGTCCAAAATCACAACCAGAAAACATTCAAAAAGCTTCTGAGCTGCTGCTTTGAAAGCTTCTGAGCTTTGAGACAATATAGAAACCGCCGGTGGGGAGATAGTCGTTCCTTTTGCCTTCCAGACACGCAGCCAAGAAACCTATGGATAGGAGCTGAGCATGGGAGTTTTATTATGACACAGGCGGAGGAAAATCATGCGAAATTTATGAGTCTGCCTTTTATTAACTGAAATGTGCTCTAAAACGGCTCTAAAACGGGTGTGTTTTGTGGGTAATTAATTGGCATGCATTCTGAACCTGCCGTGGTTTATGGTCCCCCTTAAACTTATTAAACAAAGCTGTCAGCTTCTACTGAAGGTGTAAGATACTGCCCCAGGTTTTACTGCGAGTGCAAAGCTCTTTGGAGGGACGCGGACACCACCGTGTGATGGTGGGGTCCCTGAACTTCCCAAGTGTTTCTGAAGATTTAAGAGTAAACTTCAGAAAGCCAGCAAACTTCACCACGGTTAAGAGTTTGGAAGGCAAATTTCTACCTGTTCCTGTTTCCCCTGAGGCTGCCCTGCCCTTGGGTTGCAGAGCTGAGCAGGGCTGAGTGCCTGCAAAACCCAAACACTGGATTATATGGGTGAATTCAGAGGAAAGAAGGGTGTGGAATATAAAATTTCTATTTAAAAAAAAAAAAAGGAAAGAAATAATGGGGCTGAACAAAATGAGCAGCTGGCTCTGTGCCTCAGTTTCTCACACCACTGATGTATTGCATCCCCAATTGTCATGTCTTGAGTTTTGAGCACGGGATTTTTTGGGGTGTGGTTTGTTTTTTTTTTTTTTGTGTGTGTGTGAAAAAAACAAGGGCTCACGTTTTGCCTTCAGTGTGCAACCAGATTTTTCTAACAAGGATCTATAAGGGAAAATGGGCATTAATTCTTATAATATTTCAGGTATGTTTGGACATATGGAATTGGCGAGTGTAAAGATAGCGTGCAGTATATGAGTACTGGAAGAGTATATGCGTTTGTTGTGGTGATCACATGTGATGAATTGGCACAAGATTGCTGCTTTAGTAGCATCCTGAAGCATTCCCTTGGTGAAGGCTACTGACCAACAAGGGCTGTAGCACTTGAGGAGCAAAGGGTTTGGGTATGGCCTGACTTCAGCTGGCCACTTGCTGGAGACTTCTCTCAGGTCTTGCCCCTGGTCTTTAGGGCAGGGTTGCTTTGTTTAATCCGAAGTGAATGCTAGGAATGGTTCTGATGTTCTGCAAAACAAGCATTGCCCTGGGCCCCGTTTACGCATCCTACAAAAATCAGGAGGTGTGATTGAGACCTGCTTCTGTGATTATGCCCATCTTCCTTCTGCTCCACATTTCCTTTCTGAAGCAGGAATGCAATGAGGGGAACCTGCTGTGCCGTGATGATATGGACATTCCCCGAGGCTTGTCTTTCAGCCTCTTCTGAGAATGAGCCATGTAAAATCTATGTGCTGCCTGATTACAGTGGTGATTGTGGTCCCAACTTACTCTCCAGCTTTCTTCTAAACTCTGCCCATGGTCTACAGACTCTGTAGTAATTGATTAGCTGAACTTCTTGAGTGCCTTGGGCTGCATGGCAGTCTTTGTCTCTGTTGCAACACGAGGCTCTTACAAAACCAGGCTGAATGTTACCTGCATTGTAGTGGTCCTAGCAGAGAAGTAAAGAACTACTGAAATGCATGTTGCTCTTAAAATAGATATGTAAATAAAAAGAGGGATAAAAACTTGTTCAACGCAGTTTACAGGTCTTCTTTTAGCTGTAGCTCAGCAAGTCGTCTTGTTTGCTCAGAAATTCTACTTTGCAGTTGAATTTCTTCAGTTAAAAGCTGACAGTTTTTCTTGCCAAAGTTTAAGATTCAATAGATTGATTTTTAAATTTTATTTTAATGAGAAATCTTTCTAGCTGGTAATGCCCTTTTCAGTTCCATTACAAGTCTCTTTCTGATGTCTCCTTTTACTACAGTAATCCCAGTTACTAGTACAGCTGTCTTTTCACACCAGTTTGAGTAGCATTTATTCTGCATAGGGAGAAGATGCAGATAAACATGCTGATTATTCGTCATATTTGTGTCTGCTGAATTATCAGCCTTCATCTTTCTGATCTTTTTCCATTGATAGCGATAGCTCCTTGCTTGAAGTATCTATGGTCCTTCTCAAACTGAAGCTACTCCAGGAAAAATGGTCTTCTGCTAGTCTAACTTCAGCGAAGTTTGAGCAAAACTACCAGGTCATAGTGACTATTCTTCTAAGTAACAGAGGAGCGATGTGGTGGTGATACAGGCCTGCTGGACTGCTCATGATGGGCAGAGGCCAAACTTAGATGTTTTGGGGATTTAGGAATGTACGTGTCCGGCAACAAGAGTTTGTCAGAGCCCTGAGCTGTGAGCTCAGCTAACAAAGACCAAACTACCTGAGCAGGAGGAAAAAGAAACCCCACTGCAGTTAAGGCTTGCAAGAATTTTTCTGTTATTTTACTCTTACCATCTTTTGTCTGGCTGCTTTCTGCCCTGAGGGGCTGATGGCAGGAGCTGTGGGGCTGGCCCTTTGCCTAATGGTCGAGTCAGTATTTTTTTTTCCCACTGAATTTATGTAGATACTCGAGGAGACAGGGAGAAGGCTGGTCTCTCGGGGAAGGGAGCAGCTTGGTAGCAAGGCATGGTTATTCCTTTCTGTCGTCGGGACAAGAAAGGACAGACATCTGCTATACACCCCGGACATATACACTCCTGTGATGAGATGCACTTGTGTCCTCGCTACCCACATACCAGGCTTCTATCTTCAACAAAGCATTTAGTGGAGAAGTCAGCACATTTGTACAGCATTCGTGTAAGGAACCCTTCAAAACCAAAGGCAGGCGTATGAGTCAAAAAGTTTCTGTGATTTCCCCACCCCCCTCACCCAAACCAGCTGATCTTAAGAAAGATATGGATTCATTTCATAAGGCTTGTCTTGCTTATAACAACAAGAAAAGAGGAGTCCCCGTGCTCCAAAGAAAGCTTAAAAGAAGATTAATTAATTAATTAAGAATCTTTTCTTCTGAGTGCAACAGGATCCAAGTAACAAGTGAACTTTTCATTTCCAGTAATAGCAGAAATTACTTCAATAGCATGATTGTGAGCACCCGTGGGGCCATAATGTGAATGGTCTTTATTAAGGAATAGACTGAACTTCTGACTATCTTTCTTCCAGTCATTTCCACAGGCTATAAACAGCGCCTGGCTTGTTGCTATTAAAAGAGACTGAAGACGACGATGCTGAAAAGCATTACTGTTGAAGTACTCATGGCTTGACATTAAGATGAAAAATATTTTCTTGAAAGTAAAGTGAATTTGGGTTCTCCAGAACATTATAGTTTTGTTCAGAAATGATTAAGTTGAATACTTGTGATATTGGTTTTGTGTTTTTAATTTTAAATACTGGTCACTACCCCTCTGTTTTGCTTGATTTTTCAGACACGTATGAAGTCAGCAAACACCTTGGAGCCAGTTTTTATGTTTTCTTGGTGTTATTTTTTGCCTGTGTTACTACCTGATGAAAGAGCCTGGCCTTAGTTAACGATCAGGCCTCATTATATGTTTATTCCCATAAATGGCCGCTCTGGGAGCAACCTTTCCTGAATAACACGGTATTTTGCAAAACGATGCTAAGTAAAAACTGAAGTAATCCATGATCTGCTGAGGTGATACTGAAGACATATCTCTCACGCACAGCAGACCTATGCATTAATCCTGTGGTTTGGGGTCTTTAATTGCTTTAAATATTTGCTTCTAAGATCTGCATTTCACACGTCTTATTTACATGGTTTATTTTTCATTTTATGAACAAATCGATAACCAGACAGACTCTTTACCACACTGGATTAGTTTTATTTATTCTCTTTGAACTTGATTAAAAAGCTGTCAAACATAAGTCTACATTTTATCAGCAGAATACTTTTACAAAACAGGGTAGGAGATGTGTATAGCTGGAAACATACATTTCAAAATGAAACAATATTTGATATATTCTAGACAGTTACCCTTTTGTTTATCCATGACAACTGAAACTAACCATCAAATGCATAAATTGATTCAAGTCTAGCCAAGTAATCCTAAGGGCATATGAAAAGGCTTTTTTTTAAACTTCTTTCTAGATGAATTTAATGTAGTTCACCAATAAAGCATCCTCAGGAGCACAATACAAATGCTACAGAACATGAGATAGCTGGGGAAAGCGGGCAGATGTACAGGGTGATGAAGAATCAAAATGGATGTTACATTAAAATGAGCAGTCATGCAATGTCTTCATTTCATGTACTGCGTTTGAGTAAAAATGCCAAAGTTCCAATTTTGGTTTTAATTTTTTTTTTTTAGGCATTGTTATGTAAATGGTGACATTCTGCTTTTGTTGGTTTTTTAATTTTTTTCATTTTTATTTGTTTAAAAGTATTAAATGTCACCTTTTTTTGAACTCTTGGGGTAGGTGAATTGATTATTCATCCTGTCTTTAACTCACCAAGAGGCTGGTAAATGATACTCAGATTAGCTATGAACGATCTGGTATCACTGTTTTAATTCACTGCTTTGAATATACATATCTAAATCCATTTTCCACAAATCTTGTCAATTATTATTTGTCTTTCTGTGCCATTGCATATGTTGGTAAACAGCATTTTCTATGGTCTTTGGCCATATGCTGTATGCTGAGCTCGCAGAAGAGGTGACACTTGGAGTGCTAGCATAATGAAACTCTCAAAGGGTTAATGCAGAATACATATAGGCAAATGTTGACAATATTTTTTATTCCAATGTTTGAAAATTAACCACAAAATCATCATTAAGTTTTCACAAAATGAGGCATCTGTCACTTGAAAGAAAAGGAAATATTTCAGAAATATGTTTACAGAAATGTAAAAATATTAGACATCAAGACAGATGTGAACGTTTTCAATAACAGGCCCTGTCTGTCAGTCTTCCTCCGAGCTGAAGATCTTGCTGTACTCACTCAACATAAGTTCAACTATCTGATTTTGGTACAGCATGTGGACTGCCATGTTCCCTGTCTCCTTTTCGGGTCTAAGGAGTGTTGGTCCAAACACGATTCCTAAGCTTTGTGTTGACATCAGATTCACGGATTCCTTGGCTGCTATCCTGTCGACGAAAGGAAAGAATTGGTTAAAAACGAGGGATGTCAAAGGAGTCGCTGTTGCATTTGAAGTGCATAGAGGCACTGTTTTACTGATTCTCCGAGCAGGGATGTTTGTTTGGTTAAGTTATCGAAAAGAAAGAAAAGAGGGAGGGAAGAGGCAACTTCTGCCAGCCGGACAAACAAGGAAAGGCAAGTCAGCCCCAGGCAGCAAGATGTGCTCGGGGTGGAGGTCGAGAGCCCCTATCAAGGCACAATTTGCTGCTTTCTGGTGAGCGAGTTAGTGTGCCTGCTGTAAGGCAATAATTTCAGACCTCATACATTTAGATACCAAAAATAGGGATTGTTTTTTACACCAAGGGAATCGAGCGCTTTTGGTGTCAGCAGTTTTGGTGGCTCCAGGGATAAGCTTCTCTGCTTCCCTTAAAATGGTCTCCAGCACTGAAACAGCTGGGGAAAAAAAAAAAACAACAACAAAAAAACCACCAACCCCTTAATAGAGAACTCATATGAATCACATTGCTTCTGCTAATTTAAATCCAATAAAGTTAGTATGGTCTGAAATGGATTGTGAAATTTATATAGCTAAAGACTTCTGCATGCCTTATCCTGACACAAAGTTTCTTGAAGGATGCTGAGACCACATACCTTAATGAGATGACTTAGAAAATAATGGTAAGGATTATAACCTTTGATAACTTTATTACCCACAAAATTACAAGAGGAGGACTATTATTATTAAAAGTTGATCTTGTGTCTGTATTAAGACTTAATATTCGTGTGGAAATGACATTAAGGGTGGAGAAATCTGGTCTAAGAACAATATAGGTCTAATGGATGGAGTTTAGGTAGACAGTTTCGCATAAATCTCTGCAGCGGTGAGTACGAACTAAGTAGAAATCCATTTCCCTCAACCCTCCAGAACACATAATATATCCTAGGCTGGAAACACTAGTAAATGAAGCTACATATTTTATAAACAAATTGCCCAGCTCTACCAAGGAATGCAAACTAAATGTAACTTTAACATGTAAATGTTTGGATTTATGGATGCTTCATTAACCTGTTGGTTTTAACTTCAATATTCCAAGCGGAACGTTGAAGCCAAGTTCTGCTTTTTCCTCCCCTCTTTCATTGTAGCTCATTTACCTTTTTAAAATCCAGACAGCAAGGTAAAAATCACCAGAGCTGTCTCTGTTTTTCCATACCTGTTGCTGAATTTACAGCAAAAGCATCATCTTGTGGATTTCTGCCAATCTTGTCATTTGCCATATTCCTTGAACATCAACGCTCCTGGTTTTTCCCCATATATAAATAGGACGCATTACTTCGTTCTGCCTCATGCTTGTAACCGTGGTGTCCATTGCACAAACACTCTCCATATGGCACTAATCAGATTGGCTTAACTATTAGTTTCTTAAAATATAGCATCTTTATTATAAATTAAAAATAATTATCTCCCCTCTGTGGTAATATTAACATATCGTCTCTTCTCTTAGGAGTTCAGAAAGTCTCAAAAGTTAGTAATTTTGTCGCCAAATGACTGTGTGGGCTTCTGATGGACGTCACATATCTTTGTCACAATTAAAAATGTTTGTAATAGGGGTGATGAGGTGGTTTTGCTTGATGCCACTTATGCAGAAGCATATATATCAGGTTTGGGGCCTCCCTGTGAGAAAGACTTGATTTCAGTTGAGCTTGTTACAAGCTAGAAGTTGGAAACCTTATAAAGTACTTGCAGATGACATCAGCAGGGGTAGAGATGCTAGTTCATCAGGGGGAAAAGATATATTCAGCAGCTGTATGTTGTGTAGCTTTAGAGATCATTAATTTAGCATCAGCCATGGCTTTGCAATGAGGTGGTGTTGATAATGGACAGCGTTGATAAAGCTGGAGGAGAAACACCTTGCAGGGAGAAGGAGGCATTGGACCACAGATGAGCAGAATCAGGGTGAAGAACGGTGGTGGCAGAGCTCTATTTACGGAAGGAAGGGGAGGGAACTGACTTCCTTTATCTGTAGAATTTGGAGGAAGTTGTTTCTGATGTGGACACAGAAAATGGAAGATGGATGGACAACCTCTCTGTCCTCCTTTGCCATCTTCCTTGAAGCAGAGTAATTCCCTTTGTTTCTCCTGGAGATGCCATCCTGCACGTGAAGTCCAATTTGAGTCTAGGCATTGCCAGCACATGGTCTTGCAGTCGCTCAGCTCTCAGGAGGTGAGGGTATGGCATGAAGCAAGGGTGTATGTGCAAGGTGTGTGGTGGCAATGCAGAGGAACCGAGTATCTTTTGTGGTTCATTGATATGCACGTGGGACTAAGAACATCTCCATATATTTGGGGCTCCTAAGCTTGATGCTAGAATAATAATACTTGTATTCATAAAATCTCTTGAAAATTATTTATATTTTCTATCTATTCATGCAGTAGTACTTGTTTTGATGACCGTAATAACAAAAAACTATAAACCAAGCAAACTTGGAAACGTTGGAAGTCTGTATAGTTGAATAATCTGTGGTAAAATACAGCTACTGGAGGGAAAGAAAGAAGGAATTCAATCCAGCCTGAATAAAACCATTCTGAGTTTAAGACTTCATGCCTTTTTAAATTACAAATATTTACCAGTGAAATTCTATAACTAGGGGTTTTTTTTCTCATCTGTCCACAAAAGGCAAAGCAAACCAAAACCAAATATGCACACTTAGAGCTATTACTGTAGCTGCTAAGTGAAATTGAGTTGTTAAAAGAGAAAATCCCTAAAAAATGTGCAGGAATTGTTGTATTGGCAAGAAGAGCGGAAAGAGGGACACACCACTTACAAAGTAAAAAGTGAAAGGAAATGCCAGAACTACTTTTGTCAAGCCCAGATGAAAGGAGCAATGATCCATCAATTCAAGATTATTTTAGAAACAATCTATAATCCAGTGCCACAGATATTGGAACCGTATCAAGGAATCGTTGGGCGTTATGCTGTGCAAGGTTTCTGCACTCCGTCCCCAAATAAGTGAGCCTGAAGAGTGGCTTCAGTCCTTTAAGATCACGTCAGGAGATGTGCAGAAAATACAGCTCTCATTATTAACAGTAATGAAATTAATGATGTATTAAAACAGCAGAAGTGTCTGATAGGAGGGCTCTAGTGTCAATGGCAGATATATAAGCAAAAATACTTGGAATTTATTCTTTGGCTGTTGCCAAGGCAACCATAAGCTGGAAAGCGCGTGACTGAGAGCAGGGCAACTCTACAGCTAAGAGGGTCATTGTATGGTGAGTTTGGCTCTCTAGTTCCATTAAACCTACACTTTTCAAACTCTCTAAATAAAATCATTATTAATTTTGACATTCAGAAAGCACACTGGATTATTCCTTCAAACACACTAGGTGTCAGGAAATGTTCTTCATCCATTTTTACTCTGCAGTAACTGCTGAGGAGGGAAAAAACGTTTCAACAGTGACTGATTCCTCAACATTTTAATGTTCCTATTGCACATAAAAAATTAGAGGTCAGAGTACTTAGAGAGAAAAGCCCTGTTGGAAAAGGCACTGTTTTACCGAAAGCTGGAGAGTGTGTGAGGGTAGAGCTGTCTTCTGCTCGCTGCGTTGAGAACTGCTCAGTCTTGCTTTCTTAGCTTTTCCCAGCCTATGAGGATTTAAGTTTGCTCAGTGTCAGGGGCATTTCTACCCTTTGCAGAACTGGTTTTAGCCATTTCTTACATTATCTGTCATATATGAGGGTAACTTTTCAATAAGACAATCCTGCTGCTCTTCCATGTAGACGATGAGTAAAGGGCAACAAAATAAGGGGATCAGAAGACTAAAACCAGGTCACCTGGTAAAATATTATGGCAGGTGTAGGAAATGCCACCCTCTGAATTCAGTAGAGGACCGAGAGATTAAAAGGAAGTTTTGATCTTATCAGAACCCTGTCCACCAGCATTATACACAGTATCTTATTTAACTGGGGAAATCACGGCCATGAGAGACAGAAACCAAAACAGAGGCCAAGAAAGATTAAAGATGCATGGGAATAAAGAAAACTCCCCAGAAAGGAGAAAAAGTGATGTATTTGTGAGATCTGTTCTCCTGGTATATCTAACCATACAGAATTAGAAACTTACTCCTAAGTGGATCGTTCCATGACAGCCCATTTGGGTGGGTTTTGTCATTCTGCTGAACTGCTAGCGACCGCTGTCATGGCCAGAGCTGCTCAGACGAGTGGACAACGGGCATAATCTGCTATGTAGGTTCCTCTGAACTGCCTTAATGGGCCAAAGTCCGTGCATCCCATTGATTCCCTTTACCAATAATTACCCTCAAATTAGCTAATATCTGTTTCCTATATATACTCAGGCATATGCAAATGTAATGTTTTAGCTTAAGGCGTCAGCCCTGGGAATGGCTCCGCCGCCCTCAATTCACCTCAGCTATAACGCTGCTAACAGGCGTTTCCCCTGCGCCGTTATGGGCCAGTTTTTATCCAGCGGTTTTCTGACTTTTGCTACTGCAGAGCTCCCAATCCATTTGAACGAGTCAAAATTTGACTCTTATGATGGACGGTTTCTAGCTCGACATTTTATGTTCTTCCCCTTCCCAAATGCTGGTTCACAGGAGCTAAAAAATAACAGGTATTACATACTTTGCCTTAGCGACAAGACATTTGGGAAGGAATCATCCAACCTTGAAATAAAATCTTTATTGAAAGCAATTCTACAGCCATGCCAGTCAGACACATTGTAAGATCCGAAGAGGTGTCCTAAGGGAAAGCTCGGTGCTGCAGACAGGGTTGATTACTTGGACCTCCTGTCAGTTCTTAACTCATTGACAATGGCTGAGACATTCAGTACAACTTTGTTTTCTTTATTTGGAAGTAAAGTTAATATACTTACCTTAACTGTGCCAAATGTACTGGAAAATAACCTGATAATAAAACGTACCATCCTACAAAGTGATAATGCCTGTGTGTGTATAAGCACATTTTGGCAGGGCTTTTGCAGATGGGTTTTTGCAGTGCTAGGAAGGAAGCACAAGTACAAAATGATGCACAGATAAACTATCAGGTTTCTTCTCAATGTATTTCCTTTCCATTTAAGGGCTGTTACATGCTTTCCTGAGATACAGCATGGTACTGCAACGTCATTTTCTGTTGTAAACTTATTTCTGTTCAGCTATAGGAGTTGTTCTTCAGAAGGAACTTAAGTGGGGTTTGGCACTAAAAAGACAAGTGAACTTACAGTTTTGAGAGTCCTCTTAAAACACAGACAACAATAGGTATTCTCCTATAACAGGTCAAAGCCTTGCAGAGAGATCCGTATCCAGCTGGATAAACCCGGCTTACAACAGGCAGTAAAATACACCCACGTGGAGGAAAAATGCAGGGCCCGTTCACTACTTAACCCCGTCTTGAGAGACTTAGGGAAGTAATTGGTGGTGAGCCCCTGATACCGTAAGCTCTATTTGTGTAAACTGTTCAATTCATCACACTGCGACAAATATAACTTAAAAATTTAGTAATAAATTGGGATTCTTGATATTTTATGAATGCAGACTAAACCCCATTATTATTTATGTACCAGCTTTATGGATGATTTACTCGTTTGTATTACAGTGGTGCTCACCAGCCGATGACGCTAATGCAAACATCATCGGTTGCGTCCTCAGCTTGTTGTTTGTGAAATCTGGGAGGAGGAAATCGGGGAGAGCTTTGTGCATGTGTCGCTGCGACCAGAGGTTTAGCTTATTGAGAAGCTCCAAAGCAGTACAATGTCTGTCTATTTCACACAGTGGCACGTGGTTTCTTCTGCAACAAATAGACTCGATCCAGGGATCACGGCGGACTAATACCGTTTTAAGCTGCTTGCTCTGGCCTGTGTAAAATGTGGAGGTGTTTTAAATTCCTGTTTGCTCCATAGGTTGAATTTGAAACAATAGCTCTCCAAGGGTGGTAATAGAGAAACCAGGTCATGGTGTATGATACGTTACAAGAGGGGTCAGAAATAGTTCAGACATACTTAAGAGCTTGCTTTTGCTGAAAATAGCCTCCATGGCTCCTGGCCTACAGAAACTCCATAGGCTTCCTGTGCTCTGCAGCTGTGGGTTCGTATTACAGCTCTTTGGGAAAAATCCCTTCTCTTCAGTTGCTCTGGGACACCAGAACGAGCACTTGATGCTGTCTTCTTCTGCAGACTGGCCTTTAAATCTGACTGTTGGATGGCTATATATAGAACCTGGACAGCTGACAGGGACCTGGTGGAGAATGGGCTTCCTCAGGGGATCCCCCACGTATCTCACAGCACGAGCCCTTCCCTGGATGAACTGTCTTGGAGTCTAGCCCTAAATGAAAATAATAACGAAACTAACTCTGAACATCGGTTCGCAGTTGGCTGCATAGGCTCTGAAAAGCTGAAGAAAGGCATGTATTCTGGCTTAGCCTGGTTTAATAAAGAGAACAATCCAAAACAAAATCTCCTCACCACTGGGTGAACTCTGCTACCTGTATGATGTACTTTCTGAAGAGCGTGTGTGCCCTTGCCTTTGCATACACCTCATGTAGGACCTACCTTGTAGAGAAAATCTTCATTTTCTGAGTGACTGAGACCAAGATGTAAAAGCACATTTAGCTATCTAAAGGGACTCAGGCCTCTCTACAGCGGCTTCATTCAGAAATCTGCTTTGGAGTGGTCCTGCTTGTTCTTCTGCACAACAGGAGCTCTGCTCTTGCCTCTGCCCTCAGCTGTGGCTGTATGAAGAGAGCAGGGTACTGTGGTACCTACATCTCAGCCTTGGGATAGTTTCTTTTTTCTGGCCATCTCCCATGTTAAGGAGGCTCCAAAGGCAGAGGGTGCACTCGGTGTCCCAGCAAGGCATGGACAACTAGGGCAAGAGCTCATCTCTGTGCCACGGTGGCTCCACTGAAGAGCCTAGTTTGGGCAAAGGCTCAGGTCGTGCTCCCCCAAACCCTGTTGTTTCAAAGAAATGGATTCAAAATCATTTCCACAAAGTCTTCCCTGTTACCACAAAAGTTCCAGGTCTCCTTTTTGGAGAACTGACCCAACTGGGTGACCTGCTAAGCTCTTCCATTTACTGACAGCCAGCGCTCTGTACTCCCAGTCTGGTTTGGGTTTTAATTTTTTGTGTGTGAAACTGGTTCTGACCAATGCTTTTAAGACTGGAGGAAAGAGCAGATTGGGCTAATCCCTGTTATCACAGTGTGGGTTGCTCTTGAGCCTGAAGTTTGCCTGTTTGGGGACAGCCACTGGATAGGAGTCAGCTGAAGGCCACAAACTTCTTTAAGGAGCATCTCAGACTCCTCTGACTGCAGCTCCACGCACAAGGCATTCATTTTTGCCTTCTCTAACAGCCCTGTAGCAGCATATATATCTCAGTCAACAGCGAACCCCTCTTCAAAAGCCATGGTCCCACTGCAAGCATAAGCCTTTCCTTGGGGAGGGGATGGGAGAGAATAAAACCACCCGTGACAGATGTTAGGCAGATGCTAACGCACTTCTTAGAGGTGTTTGGATAGTAAAGTGATAAAGGCAATGTGAGACTACATAAAACAATAGAAGTTCAGACTGAGATACAACACAGAGACCTTAACTGTGTTTTTGGGTGGTGGTGTAACTTTTGCTGTGATTTAATTTTTTTTTTTAAATGCTATTTCTGACCTTTTTCTGCAGAACAACTAGTTTATTGTAAAGACTAACCTGTCAGAGGTTCTGGATCTGTGTGCTTTTGTAGCCTGTGTGGCTCAGAAGGCAACAGATAGTTTTATATGAATAAAACTTTAACTTTTAAAATTGCTTAAATATTTCTCTTCAAGAATGCCTGAAGCTACATTTCCTTGTAACATTAAAAATAAAAAGCAGTTAGTAACAATCTCCCTTAAATCTCAAATTGTAAATATAGAACCTTTATCATCAGCACAGCACATCCAAAAATGTCTTTGTAAAATAAATCAAATTATATGAGTTAATTGATTCCAGGCAACATCAGCAACTGCAGGTGGAAACTGAATAACAGGATGTTTATTAATGAGGGACTATTAATCAAAATTGACAATATCAATTCCTGTTTCTTTTATTTGAATTCTACCTGCAAAAGCCATGGACATACTTGCTGAATTCTGAAATAAAAAATTAAAAGTAAAGAAAACGCTAACACTAGAATTTTAGCTTTAGACGTAGGGCTATTTATTTAAACAGCGAAAGGATATCCTAAATCCAATTTGACAGGCAATGCCAAAGATGCCAGTGGTAATTAATTAGCACTTAATTTAGACCACAGAACAACAGGATATGGAATTGGTGCTCAGTGCCATTTCCCCTTAGGCTTCATCTCATGAGGGTCAGGAGTATGGCTGTTGCATTGAAGGTCAGTAAATAAATTGGGGGAACACATTGACACTGGACTTTTCATGATAGATATCCTTCACCCTTATTAGTGCCTCTGGCTACGGCTGATGAGAAAAGGACTGCAATTGTGCTGTGAAGAATGCTGTACACAGGCTCGACTCGAGCAAGGTAGCGCCTGAACTCGCGCGTCGCGCAGCAGCGGTGCTGGATGCTTCCTACGGGCAGAGACCTGTCTCAACTTTGTATCTGGGCTGGAAATAAACTCCTAACTGTAGCACAGAAAGCTGAAGGAACTCTGACAGGCGAGAAAATTCACTTAAAAGCGGTCCTTAAGTTTGCTAGATTTGTGAGCTTAGCTTTAGATTAAGCATAATTAAAATCAACGGAAGATTTTAAAAGTGAGGTTAGAAACTAGGTCAGCAAGGGAAAAAACACGTTTCCTTATTATCCTCTTGTCTTTGTCTTAATAACATTTGGTACTTCTCCATAAAGCTAGAAGGCTCTTAATAAAGGTGGATTAATGTTATTAACAGCATTGTTTTCTGATGGGGACACCGAGGCTTTGGCATGCTTAGTGATGGACAAAGAAAAAGGACGTGGAAAAAAGCAGAACCACCAGTCCTGCTGGTAAACCAGTGAAAGTAGCCACCCTTCTACAGCACACCCAAAGCAGAGGGCGTGCGGAAAGCACGCAGGAGGCCTCATGGAGCCTTGTTCACATAAACTGCATTCTTTGGTTCAGATTTACCGATAAGAAAAACAGAAAGATGATGAGACTCAGTATTGTACTATAATCCTTCTCCCCCCAGTAAACAGTGTGTCTGCCAGCCACTGTGCTCTTTCTTCCAGGCATCCCTACCCATCTTTCAAACGAACGGCTCGGATGGAAGGGTGTCAGCACTGGCACTGATACTCAGCGATGTTGCAGCTTTCTGAAATCAATTCTTACAAACTATACCCCTCGGTGCATAAGTAGTCCAGTTCTACCATGTCCCACAGGATGAAGAACAACAGGACCTTCAGCAGTTACAGACAGGTAATTCTTATTGCACCTCCTAGATGTTCTCCACTAGCACGGTTTTATCCTCTTGGACCCCAGAAGGGCTGTCTGCATTGCTGCGTCAGGAAAACACGGAGGCAGACAGCAGTCCGTGCTCAGGAAATGTATTTTGGAAGCGCCAGGTTAACAGTTATTTTAACTTTCACTTCATCGCACCCTTTGCAGTGTCTCTCTCAACGGCGAATGAAATTTTGATTGCTGTTAAAGTCACCGACAAAACTCCCAGTGACTGGGAGCCAGAATGGAGTCAGAATTTCACCTTATATAAGCTTAACTTTTCTCATTTTGGCTGATATCTACTTTTACTAAGTGGAATTACTGCTTTTGACTATGTTCAATCTACAACCTCTTGCAGCCTTCAATTATAGCCCTTTTGTGCTGCAGTAATCCAGTTGACAGCAAATAAGTCAGCCCTGGATATGACAGGTTTACTTTCTGACTTAAAGCCCAAGAGTGGCAATTGGCTGGAATTACAACCTGGGGTGCTGAACTGTAGACAACCTGCTCAGAAATACATCTGTGCTGCTGAGTCTAGAGCTTCTCATGAAAAACTTAAGTTTCACCAACCACACATTGTTTTTGTTCAGCGTCATGAATAAACAATTTGATTTTGTGAGGCAACCGGTAATTTTCGATGTTGAAATATGAGAATGTGGCAAAAAATTCCACGGAAGTCAGAGAACAAACTCACCAAAGTGAGGGTGAGCTCCTATATATGTAGTTACTTCATAAATTGTTGTTTCGGGTCTTTTTAAGTAACGAAAACCTTTTTAATATTGGCCTATTAACTGTCCCCAGTATCAAATTTCCATTTTTTTAACCTATATTAGCACCATCTTGATGTTTAAAATGAAAGTCTTTTTGCAGTGGTCTGCCCAAGAGATGATTTTATATGGGATCTGACCTCAACCAGGATTCCTTCTCTTCCAGGTTCAGTTTGGAGCTCTCCACAAGCTACTCTTGCAATATATATGCACTGCATTTGTATCAGATTTGAAAGATGCTTTAACATGCCTCCCAGCATCACGATTGTTTCAGCCCTGATATTGAACGTGAGTAGGATGAATGTATCTCTTAAATGCACTAGTGAGTATGTGCCATGAGTCTTTGATTTCTTTAAACTTATTTACATTTTACTTGCCCTTGAGCAATGAATTTACTATGTCAGCATTGTCTTTTCTACTTACACTTTGTCTGTCTTGTCCACTCACCTTAACTTGATGTTTATTTTTTGTGCACGTGTATAGTCCGTTGCACTAAATGCACGAACTGCCTGGAGTGAGTTGAGGATTTTCCATATATTGTGTCTTTCTAAGATGCACCCTTTGTAACACTGCAAGTTCTGCAGTATTTCCTAGCTTTAAACTAACTTTGAATTTTCTCATTAGTTCCCTTTTAAATCAAGTACCCATTCACACGTGTGCCTGTCTCAGATGACTGTGGTCTGACTGCATCAGACTCTTTACAGAAGTCTTTATTCTCTATACAGGCAGCCCTACCACTCGCAGTAGTTGTGTTTCTTTGAAGCTTCAAGTGACCAGACTTGCCAATATCTGCTTTTGTCCAACCCTGATTGCAATCCACAGTGAGAAAAACTGGTGAAAAAACATACGTGAGTCTCACAGACCTCCTAACCAAAAATCATGCTCGAAAGACATTGAAGGATTTAGGAACAACAGGTACAACCTTGCTGATTGTTGATACCAGTCTTGGCAGAGCTCATTCAGAGCAGCTTCCAAATGGAGTTGCAGAGAAGCATTTCTGGTGGTGCCTGCCTGCCCAGTGGGTAAGTCCCTGTATGGCCTCACTTGCTGATGTTATGTGTAGGCGTGCTGTTCTTGGAGATGAAGTTTGAATGCCTCGTATATGATTTTTTTCATTGCCTTGAGCTCCAGAAGACCACTGACACGGCGCTGTCTGGCTCTCAGATAAGACTAAAGTCAAGTCGCTTTTTTATAGGTGCTGCACGGATCTTTCCTTGCAGCAGAAAGTGTTTAACCTTAAGTGAGTGGTCACAAATGGATTTACAAGCTGAGAAAGTGCCTCTTTAGGAAGCGGGTATTGTAGTTTCAGGATGTGAAGCTGTATAAACATAATTTAATATGAAGAGTAATGGAAACCTGTTAGCATGTAGCCCAGAAAGGTTAAGCAGTTCCTTACCATAGTGGTCAGGTGAGATTCAAAACATATTCATCAAGTCTTGAAATTTGCCCTGAGATAGAAATCTCGGAGCTGACACAGAGTCCACAGCAGCTGCAATGACTTCCATGGGGTAGATGCTCCACAGGAATGGAAAACTCAGTCTTTTGATAACACTTAGGAGACATTTGTCCAGATATGTAAACATATCTCGGTTGTCCTAGGAGATGGCTACTACTGCTGCCATAGCCCTGCTGAAAACCCTCTCTGGACTGGAAGTTTGAATATGGACAAACTGATGTTCCCAGTAAACTTTACTTACTGGAAAGCTTCCATATGCTACAGAGTTGTCCCACATACTACACTTTACTGGAGTCTCCAAGATTGCTGATAGCATTTGGTGGAGGCCTGGACACGGCAATGTGGATGGCAATGATCTGGGAAGTGGGAACAGTTTCAAGGCTGATGAAGTGCTATGCTGAGATGGTTTGGTGAGGCAGAGTCTGGTGATGACACAGAGAACGTGGTGCAAAAGGTTGGCACTTTGTCCATGAAGGCGCTAGGAAACAGCACATCCTTGGTGGGATCTGTAAAAAATACAGAACTTTTCTGCATTCCCTTGGCTCATCTCCATGGCAAGGGGTCTTCTTTCAGAAGACCACAGCAAAGCTCTGGAGAGGATGTGGCAATGCCTTCTAATAGTGGGGCTGACATGGGTGCAGAAACCCTCGGCTTAGAGGAGGTAACCGATTCCATCTTGTGGACCAGGGGAGGAGGCACGTTGTCGTACGCTTGGCTGGAGTTAGCCGCTCCACAGATTTATGATTTTCATTGCACCATAATGCGTAATGTACGAAAAGATAAATATTTTCCATTCAGCAACATCTTGCTGTATTTTCATCTAACTCTATAATTTTAATTATAAAGTGAACATAACCTGTATCAAATTATGATTTTGTTAACATATTGAATGAGGACAAGAAAAATAAATACCAGATTTTATACTGTACAGGCACATGAAGGTATAGTAGAAAAATCTGGTTTCCTTGACCACATTGTCATAATATGCATATATAACTGCTTATTGAATCCAGGCTGTGTAGACAACAGAGAGAACACTGGCTCCATACCATCACAATGCATGCCCACAACAAAGGGGAGGAAAGAACAGGCTCTTTCATTGTGTGTTCCTAAGTATTACCAACAGAAGGGCTAAAAACATTACCTCTGTCTGAAGTGTAGCTATATATCCATGCATAAGTTATTAACTGGGCTCCCTGAGCACAGTTGCTGAAAATATTAATATATTCAAATTATATTCTAGCTACTGCAAAAACAGTAGATCAGACAAATGTATTAAAATCTCTTCAGACAAAAGGAGTCGTGTTATTTATAAAGTTCCTCCCTCTCCTTACTGGAACGTGAACCTTCATTGTATATAATATATGAGAGCGCAAGATGATCTTTAGACGTCAGAATGTGGCTTCAAGTTTGAATGTGATCATAAAACAGTGACTCTAATGCTTGCCATAAACAAATTGTCACCGGTATTATGTAACTTCGACTATTCACAAAGTACAAAAGACGGGAAGAATAAAAGGTGGCTGCCAAATCCGAAGGTTGTGCCAAACTGCACCAGTGGCCTGGGAACTGCAGACCCCGTGTGGAACAGGGGTTTGCACTCCCTGGTGCTCAGGCTGCTCCTATGGCTTAAATTAGAGTGAGATAAAGGCTTTTTTTTTTTTTTTTTTTTTTTAGTTTGTCAGTTTAGACTGTGGCAAAGCGGCCACCAGTGGCTTCTGCAGTGCCCCCTTCCCACCTGGAAGGTGGGATGAAAGTTCCCTAGTTGCTGCAGGACCCGGTTTTGTACAGAGTGGCTTTCTAGGATGCTAACAGGCATAGTCAGATGGCACCAGCAGCGCAGCCCGAAAAGGGAAGCACCGCTTTCAGACCTGGTGGGCTGGAATTTTTCCTCTTACCCATCGCATAGGGTGCCACTTTATCGGGCTGAGACCCTGCTCTCTGCTCGGACTCCTTAGGAAAGGCGGCACAGGGGGTTAATGACGGAAGACCAGGGCAGAAAGCCTTGTCCGTGAACAACAACTAATCATTCAGAGATACTTTAGTCCAGGCTTTAGGAGAAATGTGTATCTGATAATACATACACGGCACAGATTTAAATTGAAGCTGATGGTTGTGTTAATGGCCTTTATAAGGGACAACCACCAAACTAGGCGGCTGTCCACCCCTCTTTTTTCCTCCCCTTCCTTTTAAAAGTAAAATGACATATTTTTTTCACAGCCTGAAATAATTGTCGAAGTAGATACTGGTTTAACTCATTATGAATTATTAGTGGAAAAGTGGGTCTCAGAAGTATGTTACATCTGAAATATTTCTCGTCACTTGAACATGTGCCGTCCAGAACTGGCCCTATTCTACCAGTCGCTGGGAACAAACACTTCTCGTTCACAGATGCTCCTAATTTGGTGTGGTTTGGAGTGTAATTTAGATCAAAAGTATCCATGTAAATGAGTCAGGGTTTCTTAATTAGGTGCCTCTAAAGAAAAAACTTGGACCACATCAGTAGGTGTGGGTGTGGTGCCCACAGTACTGGAATCTTTCCTATAGATGAAGCTGAGTTTTGTTCAGGCAAACTGTAGGTTTTTCTTTCCCTTTTATTTTCTTTCCTTTTTTTTTTTCCCCCCTCCTAAAGCACAATAATAAATCTGCAGATGGCATAGACATAAAGACGCTACTTCAGAGGAGCTGTCTAAAACACTGTCTCTTTGGCAAATGCCTTAAAGTAGGTCATTCTGCTGTGATTTAGGTTTATATTTCATTGCCAGCTTTTTGTTCCCATTACAAGTAGGGTGCATTCCAGTCCACAGATTTGCTCTTCATTTTTTCAGATGGGATTTTATTTACAAGAATTTGTAGATCTTCATGAGAAAATGGCCAATACCCTGTCAGAAGTACTAATCAGGCACTTGACCACAAAAAGAGATGTATGAAGGTGATAACCTGCAAATGTTGGAATGTAAAATGCCATTCTCTGGAAGCAAAAAAGAAAAAAAAAAAGTATTGATTCTCTTAACATGGCGATTGAAATGATTGTTACATCTTTGGCAATGTGTGAAAAATGGTTTGATCTAATGTCATTTCAGAAGTCTCACGGAGCAAGGCTATTCATTGCCCTAGTTGTTCAGGTATTTGCTTTTTCGTTTTTATATATTTACTGCTGAAAAGCTTGTATTTCATAGCTTATAAAAGAAATAAAAAATCATCAGGGTCTGTTTTCCCATCAAAGTGCTGGGGGATTTACATGCCAAACTCCCACTAGCCTTAATGAATTACCTGCATAAATTCCCTTTCAATCGATAGTAGAATAGATCCTATTGTGTTATATTAATTATTTTGCACAGAACGCTGACATTTTGGCATTAAAGTGGGTTTTTTGTTGTTTTTAAGTTCCAATGAATAACTTAAGAAACTTCAAGCCTATTATTTATTTTACAGCCTTATTCTGAGAAAAATCCCATATCTTTAGTCAGAAAAATGAAAAGCATTGCAATTTACCCTTTGATGACCCGGTCCTGGACATTAATGTGTTAGGGCCCAATCTCCCAAAATAGCAAAAGAAAAGGGAAAAAAAAAAAGGGAGGGAAATAAAGCCCTTTTGTAATGAATTGAGCATTTTTAATTTTCATCAACAAAAACCATTTGAGTTGAAAAGAACACTAACCCCAAGCAATATTAAGAGGTTACAAAATCACATAAATTAACTCCGCCAGTGATATTTTACTGAAGCTTATGTGAGCGCAAACCAGAAGCAGGGCTCTCACATGGTCTTCATTAACCGAAGAGCGCTCAGCAGTAACCGGCCTTCCCCAAGATGTGCTGGCCATATGCACATGGCTGAGCCTTCAAAGGCGTGGGGGGGCTTGGGGTGGGCGGCTGGGGAGTGAGCGGAGAGTGGAAGTGAGAAGTGTTCGCCGTGTCGTCGTGGGCAAGTGCCTCACCCTCCTCATTCCTCACTTTCTCCATCTACCCAACTAGGATAATACAACCTACTGACCTGAAAAGGCAGTCAGGAGATTTAATTAATGTTTGAAAAGCTTTTTGGAGATTGTTTGATATTGAGTAATGCGGGATGAACAATAGGAACTCTTTGAAACAGGGGCTCCATCTGCCCTTACTTGCGTACTGCACCTCGCACAACAGTCCTGGGCAGCCACAGAGTCAACCGTATCATAAATATTTAAATTAAAACTACGTTAATTATTTTTATCGTTCTGTTATTTGCTGATACACCAGTTCAGCACATTTTGAAACTTGGTAGCATTGAGAAATACCAAGTTAATTATGTGCCTGACTGTTATAAATATCAGGGTTTATATTTTTATATGTGGTTGTGGAATTAGGAAGTATATGGGAACACAGGTAAAAATACGGTTTTAATTACTTGGCATTTTTCTTGTTAAAGACACTAAGCTGTAAAGTATTCTCCATGGAAGAGGTGAACTTTGCAAATACTCTTATTCTGCAAAAAGCAAAACTAGGTATGACTGCAAAAACCTCAGTGGCTGGTCACCCTCGCCCCAAAGTGAATAAAATAAAAATGCATAAAGTTGATTCTGGAAGCCTGGATTTCTTTTTTGCCTTCAATACAAACCCTATTATTACTCCTGTCCTGTGCACACTTGTGCCTGACACATGTTTTGTTGTGTCCTCTAATTTACAAGGGGTGAATTTAATAGACTGATGTGTACTTTGCAGAGAGAAAATGGGTTTAACTCATCTCCTTCCCCCAGAATGAGCCCCCAGAAACTATGGTAAGTGGGACAAGTGTTGGCATTGCTCCAGCTCCTTTCTAAAACTCTTCTATAGCTTAGAGGAAAGCACATGCAACAGCATGTCTCGATATATATTTGCCGTCCTCAAGCTAGAAAGTGATTAATTCATTTCATGTAAATCTTCAAATGCTAGCCAGGGGTGCCTGAGTCTTTTATGTCCCTGGCCAGTCACCTACTCACTCTTCTGCCCTGGGAGGACATGTCTCCTCCTCACATTTCCAGTAGCTGCTCCCCAAGCTTGTAGGTGTATGGGTAAACTTTTCTCCCTGATGCTGTCCCATAGCTGAAGTGCAAGAGCTGCTCATTAGTTGCCTGATTATAAAGGAAGGTCTTGATTCAGGAAATAATTTCAACAAATAGCCTTTCTTGTTCCTCCAGTTTAGGGTGTTCGTGCTTCCGCACATTCCTCAATCTGGGCGTCGTCCTGAAGCAAAATTTAAATGCCCATCCCACACTTTGGGCTGTAGATGTCTCGCAGGTTCTCTGAGGTTTCCCAATTAAAAATTTGGTTTATTCTGTTCTGGGGATTGCTTTTTCTTTTAAATATCTTTTTACTTTTTTTTTTCTTCTCCTTTTTCTTAATAAAAAGTTTGTACAGTTCTTCATATAATCTGTTCTTCTACTTCATGAAAAAAGGCTTCTCCTGAGCCTAGATTTAATGCGTAAGTCTGCCTGAAACTGCTGATCTGACACATAGTTTAGTAAGTGAAAATCACATGTTTGCTACATCTTTCCTGCATCAACTTTAAAAAAAATAAAAAAGGAAAGTTTGCAGACATCCCCTGCTTAGTATTGCCGTACTTTAACGTTAGTTTCTGATTTTCCCTCAGGATTCTGGGTACTGCTGCTGGACTTGTCATCACATTGTCATCATGTCCTGGTGTGCGGGCTACTGTGGGCTTCTGTCTAGGCATGGCTTTATTTCTTTTTCTCTTCTTTTTAAGCTTTAATAGGTGGACATAGGTCTGTTCAGTTGCACGTAGTTTGCAGAAGCCTGTGCTCTTCAGGACGTAGCTGAGAGGTTCAAGGGGTTTGTGTGGTTTTTTTTTGTGAGGGTTAGATGCTTTTCTCTGTTCATAGACCTATGAACATGGGGGAAGGTTGTTTTTCAGAACAACGAAAGCACGAATTCCTGTGACTTTTGTTAGATAATATATTAATATTAGTGGGTTCAACTTAGATAAAAAGTTCTACTCTTCATGAGGAGCTTATTTTCAGTGATGCAAACAATTATTAGTAAGACTGAAGAATTTGGGGAAGGCAGTCAGGAAGAAAATCGTCATTCTCTCTGAAAGGGCAGAAAGCCTGGATGGCAGATGAAAATATCTTGCCGTGCTCTGGACAGTATGAGAAAAAAGGATCAAAATAAATGGAGTTTCTTGGATTCAAAGGTGAATCAAAAGGAATTGGCTTCTGCCCGGACAAGGCAGCCAGATAGGCCACAGTAACAGATCCACGTGATAAACCAAGAGGCAACTGCAGAGCTCCCCAGACAACTTGCCTGAAGTGCCTGCCAAGGAGGCAGATGCTGCTGCTGGAAGAATATCTTCCACAGTTGGGCATCTGGGTTCAGCGCTTTCCATGTAAGGGAGAGGGATGGTAGCGTCAGGCTCATCCCCGTCTTCCCATTTAATTACTTCAACATCCATTTTATACTTTTGTAAATAACACGTGTTATCCTGCCTTCGTGCAGGAAAATGAGCAGCAAGGAGAGGGGTTTTGGCTGTAATATAGCCCTTCGCAGGGGTGTCTACATGGATGGGTAGAAACAGACTCGAGCTTGGCTGCCCTGTGCTCCAGCCTGGTCAGATGTGAGACAGCTCGGGTCTGGGAGTCGCAGAGCTGCCTTGTAGTGGCACGGAGCTCAACCTAATAAGCAGAGCAGGCTGAGATTCATTAATTTAACATTAATAAGCACAGCTTATTAGCTCAGGCACAGCGCTGTGTAATGCAGGCACACAGCTTCTGGAGCAGAACCGCGTCCGCCCTCGCCAGCTCGGACCCAGCCAGGGCGCTCCTCTCCCCCACTGCGTTTTGCATTAGGGAGGAAAGAGTATTTTGTGGTCGCTGGAGAAGCTTCTCTGTAAACAAAAAACCCAATCCCTCCAGGTTTTTAGATTGTATTGCTGGCTTATGCTGCATCTTTAAGCCATTTGAATGCCTTGTGCCTCAGTTTCCCAATGGGTGTGCAACGCTGCTGTGAAAACAGGTTAGATACTGATCATAAAATACTGTGGGATCCTTAAAGAGCAAAATGCTCCTTCTGCCTCACTTGAATGACAGTTCTAGGAGTAAATTACTGGGTACAAATAATGATTTGTCAGGTAGGGATTGGTTGTGCTCAGTTCATGTTTGCTCAGAGAGCTGATACAAGGTTTCTGCATCATTTGAGGTCCTGCGTGTGCCTGTAAAATAGGTGGGTCAGTTTTATCTGGAACCTGTGATTAGCTCACTCTGGAGTAAAATCCACTTGCAGATAGAAAGAGTGGAGCCCAGGGGAACGGGGACACTTTTCACAAATGTATGGGACAACAGTATATGGACTATATATAGCAAGCAAATATTCTCTGAACACGTTCAAGTAGAAGAGGCTGTTTTCTGTAGCCCTTTATTTGGGAAAATCCCTGCTCAGGTTGGGGTTTGTTGGTTTTTTCACGTGTGAAGTATATCTGGTTTGCTCATCCTCAGGAAAAAGTATGAATACCCTCATAGTAGTTGTGCTCAATTATTTTCAGTATCAGTCCTAATAAAACAATTTCTCACGGTATTGGACTGACAAGAGCTATGTGATATGTCTGCTCAGCCCCATATTTTATCTCTTCTGCTTATGAGTGGAATAAATTTCATTCAGAGATGAACAGGAGGCATTGGTGGCTTAAGGGTTTTTTTCCGATCAAATGCAAAAATCTTAAAAGAACAGGTACTGCAACCCCAAGCTTTGCTTTTAATCCCCCTCCGGTGGACTTCACACGCTGCACTGTGACTTCTCCCAACTTCAGAGGGCTTGGTTTAAGGAAGATATATGGCACTGGTGTTAATCCCTGCTGCCAGGCCTTTCTCGCAGACTCTCTCATCAGCTGCTTTGCCTGGGTTTCTAAAGGAGGACCCTTCTGAAGTGTATTTCTTATTGTTATTTGTGCTTGATCTGGACCTGCTCTGGCAGGCTGGATCACTCCAGAATGAAACTGTAGTGCAGACGCGCTGCTGCCGGGGATTTAGGGTAAGTGTAGCCTTCCGGGTGAAGGTTGGATTCTCGTGCTGAGCTCCTGCGTGTCTCGTGTTGAACAGAAGTCACAGACTTACAAAGCCCCAAGGCCCAGGTCTGTATAGCCCTGCTCTCCTGTTTGTCTGATAGGGAGGAAAGAAAGGGGGTAAGAGAAAGAGGGGAACGTGGCAGAAAGAGCATAACTGCGGTCCTTTAGCTTCCCCTCATCAGAAAACTCTTGAAGCTCAGTTCAATGTTGCGCAAGAGCAGGCACCTCCACCAGAAAATACAGAAACGCTGTAATAATCCTCAACCAAACTAGTTTACTTATTTTTGCAACTGATCAAGAACTTTTGGATTTCCTGCGATTTACACTGGGCAAACCCTGTGGTTGAAGAAGGTGGCACAAGGTGCAAGTGAGTGGCGAGGCTGGTGCATCGCGCACACTGGCAGCCCTCTTTGAAAGAGTCTCCAAAAAGTGATATAATTTATGCATTTTAACCCCTGCAAACTAGTCTTGTTCCCTAGGTTAATTTAAACCAGCACTCATAGCCTCTATTTACATAATGTAAGCTTCATGTCACTATGTCTAATGTGTGATTCTTTCTTCTCATTTCCAGAGCCATGAGGCCGTTCTGACTGGCCCCTGTCTTTCGCATCAACAAACTCAAGAGAACAGAACAGTTTTTATCTGGTTTTTGGTGTTTTTCAGTATCCATTCTACAGCGCTTCCCTATCAATGGAGCAATGCTTATGGAGCAGCCCTATCCTTCCCTGAGGACGTGTGTGTGGGGCAGAGAAGGCTGACCTGCTTCAGAGGTGATTGCTCCTCTAATGCTCAAACCCCCAACTGACCCACATATCCCACCTTCCTGCCTTCCATCACTCTGGGCCATTATATTGCATCATTGCTTCACCATGCCTTCTGCAGTGACATCCAGGTAAGATCACGTGCTTCTTTAGGTAGTATGATGTCCATAGAGATGTAATCAAGCTCAGTGTTGTGTACATATGCATTAAGAATTATTGGTATTTTATTGTCTGTATTTTAGTGTGGGGTTTTTTTTTTTCCGTTTATTTTCTTTTCTCAAAAAAACCCACCAGGCTCGGTCCAGTTTTGCCAGTTATTCTACACATGCACAGCAGGAAACAATTGCTGTCCCAAACAGATTATGCTCTAAAAAGCCAGGGCAGACAAAGGAAGTGTTATCATCATTTTGTAAACAAGGAACCAAGGCACAGAGAGATTAAGCGATTTACCCAAGGTCACCCAGAACATCTGATCAAAGCCAAGAACTGAACCCAAGTCTCCTGAGTCTCAATCGAGTGATTTAACTATGAGATCAAAGACTTATGGTGTGTACCTGATACCTCTCCCCTAAGACATGGTAACAAAACTTTCTTCAGGTTAGGATCAATGTCACATATGGCACAGTAAGTTTCATATATGGCATATCTGCGCTGACAGCTTGTACCCGCTTCTCGCACTCGGGCTCTTCCCAGGAAATAATTTCCCTTATTATTCTACTTCCGTTGACAATAATAAATTATCATCCTTCTCTAGACAGCCCGCTGAAGGACAGAACGTGTGCTCACAGCACATCAGATGACTACACAGAAAACTGTTTTTCTGCAAGGCCAAACTCAGTCATTTTATGGACTGTTTAAAATCTTTCCATGCTTGATGAAATGAGGATATTCCCCCAACTATACGGACTTCATTTTGAAGTTTCAGCTGGAAGCTGCAAAACAAGATAAAGGTTCCACATCTCTTCTATGTTTATGCCAGGACAATGCAGCAGAAATGATCAGTACAAATGCATCATTCATTATAAGCTCAGCGTAATCTTTCATTTGGAGCCTTTATTATTCACTCACGGGGGTCATTATATCATTCCTGGGATGAAATACTCCTCTGTGCACAGGGCCTTCATGGAGCTCTAGATCCTACTTAGTTCCTTCAGTTTTGGGATGGTTTGGCTGAAGAGCGACTGCACAAAAGGGCACCAGTTAGTCCCAACAGCAGGGCAGCCGCGAAGGGAGGAGCAGGACCCTGCCCCTCGTGTGCCCCTATCTGGAGGTCTGCCACTTCTGCCCAGTCATTCTGCAAGTCAAACAGCTGCAGGTTGTTCTCTGAGTGAGCACGTGGTCTATGTACATTTTCACTGTTAATGCCACGAAACATGAGAATAAATCCCAAGGTGAACATGAGATGCTGGGTTGAATTTGTGGGCTGACATCTCTTGCAAATGCAGCTCTAAGAGTGCGGAAACCACAGAGGAATGATAAGGTGGAGCCTCACAGTGTGAGTTTTCTGCCTCTGTGGTATCTCAGCAACGTTAGGAGAGCAAAGGGGCACTTCCCAATCTCTCCTCAGCATTCCTAGGTGTTCTGTGTTGTCACAAGATTCCTCATGAGGTACAAGTATTGTACTCGTATTTTTTTGGGTGAGGTTATTTCTGCCATTAAGTGCGTCAGTAAAGGAGTTTGAACAGCAGGGATCTCAGTGGTGAAAATAGGGTGATCGAACGGTCTATAGTTGGAGAAAGTCAAAGCAAACTGGACAAATGCAATGCTGGAAGACGTCGCGTTTGCCCAATTCAATATACCTGTAGCACAGTCATCCTCATGTGTCTGACTGCAACAAAGGAAACAGAACTGTTCTGCTTTCTAGTAGGGGCAAAATTCATGCTTTTGGTTAGACACACTGATTTCTTGAGGATGTACATAGATGCCATAAATCATGCTTAGTTTTGCTGCAAAATTGAATTATCTGGTATCTTGAATGACATTTCCAATAGGATTTGAATACCACACACCAATTAATTTTAAAATTATTTATCTCTTAGTACCTCAGCTCTACTTACTTCTTTAGATGTTCAAAAAGGATTTTCATTGTGTCGTAGTTTGGTCTAGGGAGTTTTTTCACCAGGCTCCTTATGGACTTGATGCGAGTAGCGTTGTCCTGGATTTCTAAGGAGAAGGAAAAAAAAGAGAAAATAACCACTTGAGTGCCATGTTGTTGTGACCTTACTTACATTACTTTGCCCAGTTCTGTACCTGGTACCTTAACAAGAAAAGCCATCGTTAATATATGGTTAAAACCAGAATATACTGTACCTCTGTGCCCTTAATAGAGAGCAAGAGTAATTTACAAAGATTAACAAGTCTCTCTTAATCTTAAGGAAGCATTTTCTGGTTCACAGAATCACATTCTTATGCTTTTAATGTATTTTATTGGACTCTTAGACCATCCTAAGCTAAAGTACCTCCCAGTAGTAATGGAGCCACACCTTAACTGGGATTCCACTTTGGAATTACATTTGTCTGATGGTGCACCTTCTGTGATGGATGCATTTGCCAGGTATTTCTTCTTGTCCTTTTTTCTCACCATAATTTAATCAGCTGTATTTATGGATCTCTACCCTTTAACGTTACACCCCATCAGGTTTGAAAATGTAACATGATTTGCTCTTCTTTTTAGTTGTGCTTTCTAGCGATCAATTATTTTGAGAAACTCTTCTGCTGTAGCTCTCTTCCGATACCTGTAGCATCTCACAGCTGTGATTTCTGTAGGAACCAACTTGTATTTCGAACTTATGGTTAGTAATAAAGAATGCAGTCCTAAGGGCTTTAATCTCTCTTTTAGGGTAAGAAAATCGTTACCCTTTTTGTTAAGATGATGCACCTTCCTGTTTTAGCGTGATTCATAGTTTCGTGGGAAAGATTTGACTGATATTTTCACCGATTTGTATAAGATGTTGTAACTAAAGCAAAGTCATGTACAACTGTGCTTTCGTTTAGGAACAGATTAGATAAGGTGCCAGTAGGTCTGACGCAGGGAAAACATCTTGCATGTTACATGCACTAGATAACCTGAGAACACTTTTCTGATCTTATCATCCCTGATTTAATTATCACTTATCATTCTTCGTATATGTTCCTTTTTAATATTCATCTTACCCTAGCACCCTGAGATCTCAATCAGGATGGAATCCCAGTTGCAGTAGGTGCTGCATAATCATACATGGTGATTAAAAAAAAAAAGTTTCAAGCAAAAGATTTCTGCAGTAGAACCGAATTTAAAATTTGAAATTAGTAGGATAATATTCCTTCCTCAGCATGCCATCCTAATTCCTGCTGAGATTAATGCTTCATACACACAGATATAGGGGTATAATCTATATTGTTTATCATTTGAACATTAATATAGATATGAAAGACAAGAGCTCAAAGCAGTCAATTCATAGGTATTATTTTCCAGTAAAAAAAACCCCAAAACAAACCCCAACCTTTTACACAGATTTATTCTACACGAAATCACGCAATTGACAATGGTGATAGTGAAGTTACACGAAAAATGAAGACTACGCTTTCTGTGCATTTTACTCCTGCCCTGGTTTGACCTATTCAGAAACACAAGCTCCTCAAGTCCTGCAGCTCAGTCATCCCTCGATGGCTTCTGCCACAAGCCATTAGTACTGCTTGGTTTTGTCCCACGGACGATCCGTCCAGCGGAAATAGGACTGAAGCTACAAATGAAAATGATATGAAATTCGCAGGAGTGAGTTTATCGCAGGAAAGGGCTACAAATATTTGTGCTGCTTGGTGCATGTACGTGCTACGATCTTACTAGGTAAGTTTTATTTAGATTGGGGCTGCCCTGGCTCTACCGTAACTTCTCAAATAAGGCTTCTCAACGAGTTTACTTTTTAATTCTGTTTTCTCCTGAGAATTCAGTGGACTTGAGTGGAACTGAAACACTGAGGATAGGGAAAGACTCAATGGAAGGAAAGTCTCACTGTCTGTTGCAGAATATTTACAAGAAAATGTCAAATGGTAAAACTTTATCATGCTCCCTTCCTTCAAGAGCCTCTGCTCTGTGTTGATTAACAGAGATACCAGCTTGGTAACCACCTTCCCTTCAGAAACAGCTACGTTACAGAGGCTGCGCTTCCTCATAAGGTGTATTCGTAAAAGTAATGAACTCAAAAGAGCAGTAGTACTTTACAAAGGCATTATTTATTGAGAGAATGGCAAGGGTGGAAAGCTTTGTTTTAGGGCTTTCGGTACCAAAGTCGTCAGTACTGAGATGCTGATATAGGTCAGCACTGAAGCACAAAACCCGTAGAAATTTTGCATAAAATTATTTTGCGGATCGGTCTGTTTGTTAATTGTCGGTCTATTGTGAAAGAAGAAAAAACAGGCAACATGTGGTAACTTTAGTCAGCATTTCTGAACCGGGAATGATAAACACCTCTGCCTGGCTCTGGCATTTATCAGGACTGAGATATTATTACCACATAGAGTCACAGCATGGTTACTGTTATCATCAAAAAAAGAGAGCCAGCTAATCTTAATGGTTTGTAAAGCCGTTACCTGCACTGGTCTGACATTTATCATGATCATTTTACCACATGAGTCCTACATTGCAAAGGTATTTTATCTGGAAGGGACATCACTATGAATTATTATTTGCAGCTAGGTAGAAAATTGTATGTTGTAGATACCTTTTCTCATTATAAATCACAGTCACATTTCACCATTTCCCACACAAAGCTGCTGAGCCCAGGCTTTTTGCCATAACACTTAGTCTCGCTCCCTTTTATAGTTCCATGAAAATATTGGGTAGTCTTTCATTAAAATGGTTGATATTGGTGTTTTTCTAAATGCTATATGCACGCTTGATTTTTCTCGAGTATAAAAGAATTTGTTTTTCCACTTGAGAAGCTGAAGAGGATAAACTGTTCATTTTTTTTGTTAAAGCTTACTCTCGCTCCAGTTTTTGTGGCTGGGCTTGTCTTTACTCTTGACCTTGTTGATGGAATATTTAACAGATCAGATGCAAGATCTTATGTTTCATTTGCGATAGCTCTGTATTTGCTTTATTTCTGTAAAGCCTTGAGTTGCACTTTCCTCGAAATTCTTCTCTTTCAGATTCCTGAGTAGAAAGATTTTTTAACTTAAATTTTTT
This sequence comes from Bucorvus abyssinicus, assembly GCA_009769605.1. Taxonomy (NCBI): domain Eukaryota; kingdom Metazoa; phylum Chordata; class Aves; order Bucerotiformes; family Bucorvidae; genus Bucorvus; species Bucorvus abyssinicus. Next base: position 4,430,926 of record CM020029.1, read on the forward strand.
TTTTTTTTTGAGGAAGGAAATCCTTAAACATGGATTTGTATAAATAGCTGTGGAGAAGGTGTTCCCCTCCTCACGCTGTATTTTGAAGCATGTCAGTGCAGGGTGCAAAGGAAGGAAAACACTCTGAACAGCTGTTAAATTCTCTGGCTAAGACTAGAAAATTAAGTAGACAAGTTTTGACAAAATGCAATAATATTCTTTTTCATTATGCTCTTTTTATTTTGAAAATTGGTAAAAGCCGGGGAAGAATATTCCCATTTTGGAAAGTTAGACTCCCTTTTCCCTGCGAAGCTTTCTGAAGGAAAAGAGTTGTCATAATCACATATACCAAATGAAGAACGAGAGGGTGGTTAATCCTTTTTGCATTTTTTGGGCAAAATATGGAATATGTAGGTGATAATTTCAGTAGATCGAGATACTCTGAAGTGAATCGCAGATGGTTTTCTGTGTAATATTTTCATAGAATGTATATTTAGAATTTGGGTTACTGTCTTTAAAAATAGGGCTGGCTCCCTTTAACAGAGCAAAACTGTGGAGATGCTCTCTTGTTTATATTTAAATGAAGGATGCATTGAAAAATCCCACTTACTATTATATAAGCTCTTTGGTAAATGAGCTTTGGGTAAACATTCGAGCACGGAAGAAAACACGATGTGTCTGTAACATTAACAGTGGCTGGGTAAAAACGAATGAAGAAAGTAACCTTTAGCACTCGTGTCCATAAAGAATACTTAAGCAAATCCCACCGAATCTTTCTTTTAATCATTAATTTTAAATGGACGTAGATGTTTACAACAAGCCACTTTGTTTCAGAACAGGAAGTCCGGGGTTTATCTCCAATAACTCACGTTTGCTAGGAAGGGATGTATGTCTCTAACCTGACACGCATTCATTATTTTGTAAGGTACTGGAGTCTGACCCGTGACCCTCCTCAGACCTGCTGCATTATTCATGTCTGACTTACTTTGTCTAGTTTTACTATAGCGCCCATTTCCCTTTACCAGGCATTTCAGTGGCTTATGCATGTTTAATGTTAAATGGCATTTATGGCTCACATTAATGCCTAATTTTATCACGAGCCATGGTTTCGTTTTATGCTCTCGAGCCTCACAGCTGAACTGCTGAAAAAAACCAGTGATTTATGATTCCGCATAAAATGTCAAACTATTGATCTGCCAACTAATCTATGCTTTGCTGTTGGTTTTTTTCTTTTTTTTAGGCATGGCTTTCTCTGCTTTTCCTGTGTGGCTCTTCTCACCTTGTTTTGGTTTTTTTTTTTTTTTGGATAAGATTTCTGCTGTGGTTAAAACGTCATACACTGTTGCTACAGCAAAATCTGTTTGCCAAGAGTTTTTCCAACAATTTGCGAGTGATTCAGCTGCAGAGAGAAAGACAGGGCTTGTCTGGGGCATTTTTGGTCTGTTTATTTCATTTCATTTATTTTATTTTTTTTAATCAGAACTGAGTGGTTTAGGTAGATTTTCGAGTGCTAATGAAATTGTGAGACTTATGGCGCTGGCTACAGCCAGCCGTAGTGTGGGCAGACGCTCTGTGAGCTTCCCCACTGTGCTGCTGTGCAAGCATCCCCGCTGTTATGTTTGCTATAGTTTTAATGTCTGTGAAAAATTCCTGATGCAACTAAATTATGTTCTGCCCTCTTGTTTGTATAAATAAACACCCGACTTAGCCAATTCATCTTGCTCTCGCCCATTTTAGAAGCTTGCCCTGTCACACGATGCTTAACCCCGGTCCTTGATAGCTTTGGTGTTATCAGGGAATGAAAACTTGCTTAAAAGAGAGCGCTCTGTTGGCTTGCTTTTATTTTCAGAGATGTCAGCTGCCCAAAACTCTGCTTTCATTGGGAAGTCCTCATATTCTGGAAGTCATGCTGGCTAAAACACACAGATTTTTATGTATAAACATATAGATAAATTATTTGTATCACTTTTAATGTTGCGAGATTTTTACGTTGCTGTACGCGACATAGAAGCCCCAATTTTAATCTCTTGCAGTACGCTATGGCAATCGTCTCATGCAGATACATTGTCAAATGTTTTCTTGTTTTTAAAAAAAAAAATCTATAAGAAGCGTTCAAACTAACTAATGTTTGCTATAAGGAAAATAACCAATTTGGGTTCTGAATTGATTTGGCTTTTTATTCACGTCTCAGAAATAGATGTTGCAAAAGCAAATGAGAATTGTGTGAAACCTCTCTGTATGGGCAATTGATAAATTCATCCTATGTGATAGAAAGTGGAGTTTGCAATGAATATTCATACAACTTTTGCGATCCATTAGCAAGACCCAAGACAATGAGTTTGCAACTCGGTCCCATTTAACAAAAATATATGTGGAATTAATGGGAAAAAACAGCACTTACAAAAGTTGCACTCTAATGTATCAAACTCCAGGTGCTGGAGTTTGAGGGAAATAACCAATAATAGTAATTTTTTACATATTTGATGGGACTGATTATGCAATGTGCAACTCTAAATGGCTTATAGCACATTGTAGCATGGTTCCATCCCATTGGCTACAGTAGGGTGCAGGCAGATGGATGACAGTGACAAGGAGAGAAGTGCTTTTGCTTAGCCGTGCGTTAAGATGCCATCCAGAAGCTCTGTGCACTGCAGACACTTCATTAGGATGCCAGGATAATGGTAAACTACCACTCAGAGTGACACCCCATTTCCTGCTTACTGAGCTCTCCAACCTCGGCAGATGTCAACAATCTCACAGTGCTACAGAGCAGACCTAACTTTCCAGGCACTTTGACTCCAATTTTTTTCCCTTAACAGTGCCATACATTACATGCAATATGTAACAGCAAGTACCAAACAGAAAACAAAATTTGCTGCCCTAATTATAACAAAGCAGCATCTGACTTAGGTACGGCATGCCCAGCGTACATACAACCGGTTAGGCAGCGTAAAAGAGGAATGATCTTTGTCAGTCAATTTTGGAGGGTTAATTAGACTTAGGACACTGATAGCTAATGGATAGTCTGATCCCGACTGAAACGATTGTGCTTCGCTGCTAACTTCTACCAAGCGTCGAAAAAAATACGCCGAGCTCTTCCGTGGTATTTCACACGCTGTTACAGCCTTGTGCGGGGTTTTCTGCACTGAAAGAGCAGACTTGAGCATCTGGACGGCGTGTTATTTTCTCTGCAAATGCACAACTCGAGGCCGTAATGCACCTCCCCAACAGCAGTTAAAGCCAGCAGAGAGACTGCGCTGCGATGCTTGACCTGCACTCCTTTCCAGAGAAACACAAATAGTTGCTCACACTTTCAAAAATTGTATTCGGAGACAGAAACCGTAACCATAAGGTCGATATTTCTAATGTAATTTAATTTCTTGGACCTATCGCTGTGCGATTATGTATGGTTTTGAAACAGGGAATCCTGTTTATTCTATATCTAAGGGATTTTCCCCCCCTCTTTTTTGGCCAAAGGGGTGACTTAGCAGTAGTGCTCTGCCCTGCCACAGCGATGGCCCCTCACTACTTATTTTTGTTGTGTGACGTGGTGGAAGCATGAGAAGACATCACTGCCAGCTCCCAAAATCCCCGCTCCCCTCCCCTTCACAGCCTCCTCTTACTCCCTCTGCCCACGCCGAGGATGGGCTTCCATTGGCATCCTTCTGGTCCCAGCCCATGTTCTCCGAACTGCTGTGGACGGCGATTTGGGACAGAGGAAACCTGCAACAGGGTGGAAGGATGCACGGGGAAAGAGGTGGCAAAGCATTTCTCAGATTTGACCTCGCATGAAAATCAGGATGCTGACTAGGAATCGTCCCAGAACAAGCGCAAAGTCGGGGCTGTTTCGGGGCCACGTTTATTCAGCTGTTGTCCGTTTTCCCCGGGGAAAATTCCCACCCCAGGTTTCAAGCGCACTCGGACTTCGCTCGCTGCGAACGGCGCCCTTGGCTTTGCTGTTGAGAGGTGGGATCGGGCCCCTTGTCGGTGTGCCAGGAGAGATCCCAGCAAAAGCGAAAGCTGGAGCCACGGTTTAGGTGGTCGAGCTGTAAATTTATATGCTTAAAAAGAGGCTTCTAAAAAAATGCTGGAAGTA
>CM020029.1:6237500-6422500 GCA_009769605.1 Bucorvus abyssinicus
TGTATAAAAGCATAGCTTTGTTTGTACAAGCTCCAGAACCAGGGGGCTTGAAGGGATTGAAGCAACCAAGTGGAAGAGGATAAACAGAGTGAAATAGATACATTTACTTCCCTTCCAAAAAGTCCAGCCATTTAATTTTTAGATTTGAACTCAGTTTTGTGGATTTGCTTTAAAGACTACAAGTGGGCCTAGTTACAAAAGGAGAAAGTAGCATGAGCTTTGGGTACAAGTACTGGAGAACTACAGATTTTTCCAAGAAATTCAGAACTTGCAACATAACAAACCCTGCAAGATCTCTTAAGTCCTGGACTAGGAGGAAGGAAAAGAAGTAGACAGATTCTTCATATACAGGACTAGCAACAGGACAAACTCAGTGCAGACCCATATTAAATTACACATTTGCATGAAAATTCCAGCTTTCCCAAAAAGTGTTTCCAATGAGGTTGTGCTTAAGGTTGAAACTAAGAGCCATACATTCGTCATATTGAGAAGGCAATTAAATCAGATCCCAAATTATTTCAAAATCTTCTAATTCCTTTGGTACATGGCTCTCGTTTTCAAAGTAATTACAGTGAAAATCAGATGAAATAGACCACAACACCAGGAGTGTCTAAAAAAATAAAAGACAGCCATGCATGTCTATCCTAATTAACTACGGAAATCAAATACTTCCACTGTAGCTAGAAACAAGCAAATACATCCCTACTAAGAGGAAGCAAGAATAATCTGCTAGAAAAGCTAAGTGACAAGAATCTGGAGTGACAGCAGTTAGTAGTGTGCTGTAATTTAAACTGCTCAGGATAGAATTAATACAGCTCAGTGATTAGAAGCATTTGAAACGTGAACAAGATTTTTAATTAAGTTTCTAAAAGGACGTTAAAGATATTTTAAAGTTTATCCCAATGTTAAATTCTGTTCTCAACTGAAAAAAAAAAAAAAAATCACACCACTCATTTTCTTTGGGACATGCTTACAGCTCCACTCACGACACATTAAGGTTCCCTTACCCATTGCTTTTGTTTCTTCTCTTTTAGCATTCAGCAAGGAAAATTTGAATTTTGCTCTGACTTCACTTTTTGGACAACTGACTAAAAGCAAATATAATGACAGGTAGTCTTTGCTTTCATCATCTAATCCCTTTGGATTCACTCTCAGGCACCTGAAAGAAATGCAGAAATTGTACATTTTTAAATCACACTCAAACTCAAATGTTTTTAGTAAGATACAATGATACGCGCTAACAAAACAAACATTTTCCTTATGACTTGTTGAAACTTTGAAATCAGAGCCAATCTGTACCTATAGTAAAACTTCTAGAAATTTCTGAGTTTTAATATTTATTTGCAATTTAACTTCACAACTTGTGAGTGAGGAAAAAAAAGCAACAAACTACAAAAAACAAAGCAGTTGCTAGAATAACGACCTTACCACTTCATTTTGTCATTTGGCCCTGATGAAAAGGTAGAACTCTTTAAAACTTCACCCATCTCTTCTCGGCAAAAACTGAAGTTATTAATGGTCCACATGTAGGAAAATTTTACTACTTTAACCTGAACAAAAGATGTAGAAAATGTCAATAAAATTTAACTTATATATCAAGCATTAACTATGAGAATGAATTAGACTGTCAGCACAATTCGGTAATTCTAAGTTTGTCTTTTTTTTTTTAGTTACAACTAGAAAATACAGCCATTGGAATTTGTGTAATTACCTGTGTGTAACACCAGCTTTCAGCCACAGGTCCACCGGACATCTCCCCAGGAGGAGGTGGGGTGGGAACCCTTGACATTGCCACTTATTGCAGGTTTATAGTATCAAGGTAGCAATCCAAACTTCAGTAATTCTCCTAAAAAAAAGTAATTCATCTTTTATTCACCCCTCGAAGTGTGGAAAAAAATCCATATGTTGATATCCATATTACTGTGTTTACTAAAAGATGCATCTGAAGATGAAGCCCAAGAAGCAGACAATGGCTTTGCTCTTTAGATAAGTGAGGTGTCACACATTAATGACCACTTCCACTCAAAATCTACTGGAGGAATCCTCATGCAATACTTTATAAAAGCGAGCATCTGTGCACCATACCGTACCACAAACACCACCATTTCAACATGGCCTTTGCAAATTACCACCTTGACCACTCCAGTCATGTTATAACTTTCTTCGGGACCTTCTCCTTTGATTTGGAGCATAACTAGAACCTTGCGAGGACTCAATTATTAGTACCAATGAGTCAGTCGTCCACGCAGTTCTGGAAAAGCACCCAGCCACCTGGGGCTAGAACAGGTTCAAACAACCCCGGGATTTCTCAAGGGAAGGTAAGAAATTCAACTTGCATTTAAAGTTGTGTTTTCTTCACACATCTTTCATAGTTGCCTGGTATCTTTAGTATCAACAGATTCAACTGAAGAGCTATAATCACCACAACCACGTGCTTGTTCTCCATCAAAGCACAAAGCTGAAAACTGTAAGTCAACTCACCATCTCTGGAAAACTTTGTAATAGCAAATAAAACAATTTTGGTATGGATTTTCACTTATCAGAGCACTATGCTCTCTCCTGACCATTAGAAATTGAGTCACATGCCCAGACCCATCACACCTAGCTAGACACGTAATTGGCAGCCTACTGGCATCAGCCTCACACACAGCTAGCGAAAGGCAGCAGGCCTGCCAGAGGGTAGCTCTGGGTTACTGGGCTGACTATCCTTCAGGTAGGGTTTGCTGTCATCTTTAGACAGGCTCCTGCCAGAAGCACAGCTTCTCACTTAAGCAGCTCCATTAAGTTGATAAAAAGAAGTGAAATGAACCCTGATCAAACCAGCTGACGGTCACAATTGTTTCTGCCACGAAACATTTTCTTTCTTAGCACAGAAGATTTCTTTAAACGTCTCCTGCTATTGCTAAAGCAGGATCAGAAGACTACAATCTTCCTGCAACATTTAAGTGCTTCACCGCATAGGTCTACTTGTCACAGAGCAGCATTAACTGTCTTACTCAAAAGATGTGATTGCACTGCACTAAAGTTCTAACTCTTCCTTCAGGGATGGGCAACACTTAGAAATAAACTTTTATGAAAACACTGGTAAGAAGACGCTGTAAGACCACATGCAATTCAGTCACCATCTGAACAAGTTTATTATTGCTACAGGAAGAAAAATACTCTGTGAATTGCTCTGATCCTCAGGGGCGTTTTCCCTCCTGCCTTTCTGGTACTTTTTGTCACTCACTTGCCCTTCCACATTAAAGCCACTGACATGGGAATCGCTCTGCAAGAAGAATGTATAAAACCTTGAAAACAAAACTAATTCTCAGGTTTTATCAGATGAGGAGATGCTGTATAATCGAATTCCTTAATGGATCTCTAAGATACCTATGACAAGATGAAAAAAAAATCATTTAATAGCTCTCCTTCAAGATATGGATAATTGAGACATTCAAGTGTAATCACAAATACAATTCAGCTGCCTCTCATAAGTGACTTTTCTTGCCAAATAAAACTTGTATTTATTTATGGTACTCTTCAGTACTTAATTAGCACTTTCCATAAATGAAATCTAGTAACAAACAGCCACGCAAATCTAAGATAATGAAACTTGTTTGCCCCATATTTCTTTAAGCAGGAACTGCAAGTATTACAGACACTGCATTTACATAAATTTTTAGAGGTTTACAATTTATTCTCTCTACAGAACCACCCAGAGTAAAATTCCTAGGGAGGCTCTATGTGAACATCCCTCTTTCACAAAGCAAATATTAGTACTTATATTACCCTTACTTCTGGAAGCACATCCTATTCAATGGTAACAACTGAAGCTGTTACCCAAAACCATGACGGATTTTATACAGAACCATATCCTGAAAGTGTTAGACCAGCTTACCTCAGCCTTACTGAACCAGTTTGCTCTTCAATTCTCCAAGGCTAAGCCCAAGAAGTACAGCCCATTCCTGATTGTGCATTCTGAGATGCACAAGACTGTCTCAGCTCTAATCTGTTCCTCAATTCTCTCAGTCCATTAGGCCAGTCAGCTCCCAGTAACCACAAAGGAGCAGCAGATCTGAGCCAACTTTGCTCTGAAGTGGTCTCTAAACTGAAAAAGTCTGAAAATAACTGCTCTGCAGTATTCTCTTTAGAAAGTGTCCAGTGACCTTTACCAGCTACCAGTAGTTATCTGCCTCCTCCTGTCTCACAGCTAAATCAGCTTAATTCACTAAGAATTTAACTCTAAGCAAAGGTGGTCATTTTCAATTATTTTCAGGTTCGTCTGCTGCCTTGCCTCTGTACCCAGGGCATTCGTACTTCAGAGGCTGCTTCCACCTGCTGTGTGGCTTTTAGTATTTATTTCAGGTTCTGACAGAAGCCATGACTTTACATAAGTACACTTTCCAGATCCTTCTGAATAGCTTCAGCTTTTTCTTAGGCTCCTGTTACAGCATTAGGACCAGACAACTGATTTTCATGAGATCCTGATAAATGTTTGAGGAACAGATAAGTGAGATACAAAACTCACTTTTTTTGGCATGGATTTACGAAGCAAATGAAATTTTTAGATTGAGAAAACTAAAAGAAAAGCAGTCGCTTTGAACAGTTGGATACCATACTGGGAGCCTGTGTTAAAGAACAATCCTTTTTATTTTCTAATATGCTTGGATGCATAATTTTTAAAAAAGAAATGAACCAATAGCAAATTGAACAACGGAAAACAAATAAACAGAGCATCAGATGCTCTGCTAAGACACTCCGAAAGACTGCCAGAGAACAGCAGGGAAACAGTTTAGCAGCACTGCTGATCTGCCCCTTGCTTAATCCATTAATCAGGATTTGGGTGGGGACATGGGGATATTTACCAAAACTACACAGTGAAAGAGAACACAAACTTCAAAGATGCTATGCTGAAATGTAGGTGTTTGGGGAAGGAAGGATTTTTCTGGTCCCCAGGCTGACACCTAGACCAAGCAGGCCCTTGCATGCCTCACCCGCTTCATGCAACCACCAGTGGTTACCAGGGCAAAGTGAACCTTGCAAGGGCAGATTGGAGGTCAGAAGAAAGATGCATGTACCCTTTATCCTGCATACTCTGCTTGGTGAGAAGACTAAACACTACTTGAAGAAATGTTTATGAATCATTGATTAGCCACTGCCATCAGCTCTGACAAAAAGGTTTTTCAAGTACCAAACCCTCATCACAGCCTATTAGATCAAATGGTTTGAAACAGATGGAGCTGCAGCTCACAGAGCCATTCTGAGAATTACTGGGCAGAATTAAATCAATGGAGTACAGGAAAACAGGTCTGTTATCTGCAGGACAAAGCAATTTAGAGGGACAATTGTCACGTGAGAACCTGCACTTATTCCTGTGCAGGCTATCTTGAACAAAGCACAGGAGATGACAGGACGTGATCGGGTAATACGACTGAGTTTTCGAGCAATGCCATACCTGGCTGGATAAGGCTTCACCAACCAGTCAGCATGGCCATTTTGCCAGGCAGAAGTCTCTGACCAGAGGAAACATGCACTAGGAACAGTAAAACAAGTTTTAATGGATGAGGGCAAAAGAAGCTTCTGGCTTTCAAAAAGGAAGTGAGAGGTGTTTTATAGAGTGTCAGGCACCTTCGTTAATTTTTTTAACGAAGTGATATATCCACACCGATTGTGGAGCAGCAGCCAGCTATCATTTTACTCTCAGTTTGCTTTCACTGTCTTACTTCAAAAGACAGAAGAAAACCAAGGGTATTTTACTTAACCTGTACTCCCAGACCTCAAACATGATGGGCTCATCACTCCTGGTCTCTTAACGAAGGCATTGGTTTCACCTGCCACTCACTCTGCCAAATAGAGCAGTCTCTGTTAAATCAGGGTCTTCACAGAGCTGAGTACTACTTGCAGAGCAGTAGTGGCCAAGGAGGCAGAGAGAACATGAAAAACAGGGATTTCTCAAAGCACATTTTGTTTAGGAATCAACTGAAGTACTCTCCTAGTCAAACAAACGCTTGTGTTAAACTTCAAGCCATCTGAAGCTGATTATCACTAATTAATTACCTGCACAGAGTGTAAAGGCAGCATGGGCTATTCTCCAGGAATCAGATTTACACTAAATTGCATCAAAAACTACATCAGCTCTCCTTTTTCCTACCTTCGAAGAAAAGATATTAAGATTCAAAGCTACTTCAAACATCATCAATAGAACATGAGTTTCAAACATATTATCTTGTTTCCCTTCCCAGAAACTGAATGTTTGTCAACATTATTCTAAATAAAGTTACTTTTCAACCTCTTAGAGCTAGACAAGAACACATTCCCAGTCTCTTACATCTTGTGTTGGAATCATCTCAACAACTTTTCACTGAAAAAATGGCTAGCTCATTAAGAAAGTAACACATGCATATAAAAACACAAAGAGGAATTTTCTACTCCCCCAATAATAAACCTGCAAAACTCCTCATAAACCTATTTGACAAATTGCCCCAAGCGTTAACACGTTCTGTTGCCAGTTCTCATGTCTAAGAGTGTAACTATACCCAAACGGCTCTTTCAGAGCAGTAACAGTGGGACGGGTGCACACTAGCAGGTGTGTGTGTTAACCAGGGTCAGAGCAATGGTCTATCTTTGCATTTCAACAAGGTATTACGGTCAAACTACCAGCTAGGTAACTGTCTTCTGCAGGGTATCCAACACACCTCAGAAGTCAAATCCAGCCTGACAGAACCTAACCTGCAGGTTGGTTCACAAAGCAAATCAGTGACCCTCTCCTGCTCCCTCAGGAGCAAAAAGAAAAGTGGGTTGTAAGTCCAATGACCAGTTCCTGCTGAGCCTCTCACTTCCACGATCAAACCGTTTCCCTTTCCGTCTGGCCATATTTTGGCACATCACAGGACTTCCAACATATCATCACATGATATAACTGAACAAGAGTAAGTTGGGCACAGCGTGGTCTTATTCTCAAATCCTGTCCAGAAACTGAGTAACAAAGGAACATTTAGGAGTAATGTCATGGTGCACTTCCAAACCATGACTGCACGGAGTCTCCGCAATGCCTCGGAAAGAGGTCTGTCCTGCCTGAAACATCAAACATCTCGATCCAACAAACTACTTGAAGCATTGAAGAGCTAATGTAAAAGTTACAGTAAGTTACTGTCTCAGAGTGACTGATACTAATACTATTTAGCAGTCACTAAAGAAAGCCTAATAAATTACCATGTTGACAAATCCTACGTGCATGTGTTGCATATTCTCTTTGAATGGTGACAGGCTTTTCCTGAACAGGGCTGAACACTTCAAGAAATACAAAGTTGTTACGAATTAACTTTTTTTCTTTCTCCTCTAGAAATAGTGGTATTTCATCACTGGCTGAGATAAAAGATCACCTTCTGAAGGTTAACTGGCAAATAACACTCTGTTCCTCCAACCTCTTTATTCCTAGTAAATACATAATTCAGAAATCAACCGTAGGTTGTCTAATTGTACAGCCAAAACCTTGAGTTTTTAAAAAATCTGAAAGGAATAAGCATTCCATTCAATAAAATCAGTTTCCAAAATCCCATTCAAAACAAACATGCTCTAGCTAGAGAGATACTGATTTCATTTCCTCTCATTAAATGATCATCAGTGAATAAAGCAGTATCTATTATAAGTAATATCTAAGTATTATATATAACACCATCTGTTAGTACTTCTTATTCCAGAAATCTGTATTGTTTCTTACATTACTGAAGCGGCAAGTTCTTGGGAAAAATATTGAATTGCTTTAAGGTTCACTATCACTTCAGTTCTTGGGTGAGGGAATGCATACATACAAAGCTAAAGATGGAGGAAACAAATGAACCAGATCAAAATGGTTACATCTTTAGCGAAAGGCATTTGAAGGCTCAAGACTAAGTAACTTTTGTAGCCTCTCATCTGAAGTAATGCTCTGGTTAACTTGTGCCATCCTGGGCAGCAGCAACTTAGGGAGGCCAAACTGTTTCAGAGCCAAGAAAGCCCCTTTCTTGGTCACACAAAGACTCATGTAACAGCCACTCATGACCTGGGTCATGCTTATCCAGTATCATGAAAATTCTGTGGCTGATTAAACCAGTTCAAATCCACACACCTTACCTTTCTCACTGAATCTCAGAGACTTAAAATATCCAGCTGAAGAGAGAAATTTACCATTTCTTTCTTGTTTAGGGTTTGTCTTGTAAGCCAACAATGCTTACAAAAATACTTAAGACTTCACTAGTAGAAAAAGATAGGATCACTTCCTAATGAACAGGATTTGCATCTCTCCACAACTGATCTTCCTGAAAGAATTGATGTGTATTTCCTATATAGCTAATTATTAAACTAAATTTTCTGCTGGATGATACACAACACAATAACAGGAATTTGAAAGATCTATTAAGCTTAGTCAGTTTTCCAATTTTTCCAGTATCATCATTTGCTTCTCTGAAAACAGACTCAAGATATACCTAGAAAATTTAAACACAGTGTTTAGTATTTATTGAATTTAATTCCTATCTATCACTGCAACATTTAAGTGCTGGTAATACTGTTCACTCAAATAACTGCAGTCACGTATATACACCCTACTAAGCTAGAAAAACTATAGGTTGAGGATATACTACATTTTACATTATTCGTAGTACTTCTAACATACAAAATGTTCCCTTTCCAGGACAAGTGGAAGGGAACAGCAGTTGGGCTACATACAGGAAAACCCTGTGACACTTACTGAAGAAGTGAAAGGTCTGCAATAATTCTAAAAAAACCCCAAACCCTTCCTTTGATCATAGTATTAAAAAATGCTTATTTAAGTATATGTTTGCTCTGGAACCACACAATAGCAACTGAGTTTACACAACCCTAAACCAGCTTTGGGGCTTAAACCCTAAGCTCTAGCTGCTCCTTCCTACACGCTTCAAGCTTAAGATCTCACCCTCACCAGTCACCAGCTCTGCCGGAAACTACCTCCCAGCCAGGAGAAACACCCACACTTCAGCACCCACAAGCCAATTAGTAACCCTCCCCAGAGTTCTCCAGTGAGAAAAAAATACTACCCTGGACTGGACCGTGACAGCTGAGAAACTACGTATACATCCTCTGTCATCCATACTCCAGGGACAGTAAAATTCCAGCAGAGATCGGGCAGGCACCTAGGGTCAGAGACATCTTAAAATAGCTGCAACTAAGACTCCAGAATTTAAAAGCACATCCTCAAGGTGGTTCCAGCAGAAAAGCTCCAGCAAGGCAAAAGCCAGCACCTGTGAAATGTCAGCAGCTCAAAATCAGCAAGATTATACTATCAGTTGTAAAAACTGTAAAGCTGAGTACATGTAGTTTTCAGGCTCTTTCTTTCCTATCTTAAGCCTTTGAAAACTGAAGTAGAATTTTACCTCAGCTGAGAAAACCTAGTGCCCAGAAGAGCTTGAACTATAACATCAGCCAAGCTTATTAATAAAAATCCCTCAGCATTAACCTTGCATTATTGTTGTGTACTATAGGAAACCTTATTAGATAATCTAGACCATTCCCAACAGGAGTCATCTATCCATTTCCCTGGAGAAGAAATACAGGATTATGTCTTATGGTATATCCCTATTTCACTGCCCAGTCTAGTTTTATGAGACCCGAAAGCTGGGTATTTCCACCATGATTCCTCTTATTCTATTTGAATAACCTATTACTGTTGGGGTTTTTTTCCCCCTGGTATAAAGCCGAAGTGATATTTTTCCCGCTTTAGTTTCAATTTAGTACTCTAAAACAAATCATTGGCACGTGAAAGTATATGAAATGGAGACGTTTTTCCCTAAATACTTCAGTTACACACAATCAAGAGCTCACCGAATTGAAAACCCTAATCTTGACTTTTGTTTTTGCATACGAAACAAAACCAACTGATACTTTTAAGCTAGGAAATTGAGAGGAAAAAAACCCTACATGTGATTTTCTGACTCCCAAAACTCAATTCTTCCACAAGACCAAACTGCATTCGATGCTAGTTCACCCAAATAGTCTTGAAACTGAAATAATGTCAATGGAGTGGGTATTAAATTTCACCCACCACGGCTGATTAGACAAAATCCTAGGGAAGACAAGTAGGTCAAGAGGTAGAGCTGCACGCTCACTTGCTTTGGTGAATATGAAGTAGGTATTTCTGAAAGCATTGCTATATGAAGATGAAAGCCATCAAGGCAAGCACAACTTTACATCTCAATCTTGGACTGCAGCTAAACAGGTTCACACCCACAGAGGTAAAAGAGAAAATCCTGACAGTTCATAGAACATCTCTAGTAAAAAATGCCCCATAAGGTTTATTGAGTCCAAAAAAACTGGCTTCTGACATTCAAAGACAAGTACACAATTTCTCCTATTTTATTGTGTCAAAAACATCCAGACACTGGTTGTTTTGCTTATACTTTTGGATTTAAGCACAGTTCCAAAGTAATTTGCTTAAGATCCATTTTTCCACAAGAAAAGCAATTCAAACTTCTGCAGTTTCCTACAACTTTTCCCACTTCCAGCACGGTATTACTTGCTCAAGACAGAAAAAAAATTTCAAAAGTATCTTTTATATCTCTAGACAGAAAACCTGAGCAAACTCAGTAGCCATAAATTTTAAAACTATGGATTATAAAGAGTAACTCCCAAGACCAGAAGCAGTGTTCACATTTTTTTTCCTCACACAGGTTATTCCTTTAAAATTAGTATAAGCATTAGAAGATTTCTATAGCTTTCAATTTCCACAGAACCATTTGATGCCTCATGAGTAAAGACTACTCAGCAATAACTACTTTGTGCTCTGCAACACCAAGCCACACTGCTTCTCAAGCAGGTGAGCCTGCAAAACTCACTGCTCTGATTTGCAACCTCGGACTGCTTACCTGGGATGAGAAGGAGAAGGGGATGGTGCAGCTTACTCCATATCCAGCTCCACTGCTACAGGTCTTTCTCCAAAAGGTTAATGTGTCATCTGCTCACTTAAAACCCGTGCAAGCTCTTTGAGGGTTAAATTAAGGCCTAAGACTATATTTAAAACTATAGGAAAAATGCTGTCTTGCCAAAAGCCCTAGTTACCAAGGTGTGAGTGTGTAAAATCTTACTCACACCTGGTTGAACAGGATGCTTGCTCACTTGCCCACTCACCTAGCACAGTCTCCTTATGTCATTGGTTTGCTCCTCTACAGATAAGATTGTTTTACTAAAGTTTAAAAGCAACAGCAAAGTAAATACAACACAAACAGACTGGTCCAGGGCCATCGGGGCAGCCTGGCTAATCAGTTTGAAAAAAATCAACGCGGTTGGCAGTAAGTTCTACCAGACCAAACTCTCCTTTCATAAGCTGCTTCAGATGCCTTCAAGAGGCTCTTGCTGGCAACATACTCCACAAACCACCACGCCGTGACCTACTGCTGCAACTAGCTGTCCTACTACCAGCAACCAGGCCCCCAGAAAACATGCTGTGCAGGCTGCAGACCGCCCAGGCAATCGCCGCTGGCATCTATGCTTGGAGAAGCCAACGTCCCTCCTTGCTTTGCTGATGTCCTGGAACAGTTGGGTTTCTAAAGTCCACCACTGGCTATATCAAGTGAATAGATTTGGTTTCATCTTCGGTGCTGTCAGACAAGGCAGACCAAATTCAAGTCTGCTGCTTTTTGCCTCCGTCCACACAAGACAGAGGTGAGGCATCCTGACATTAACCATGGCACAGTGCAATGCCTGCAGTGAAGCCACAGAAAATCAGTTTCACAAAAAAGAAAAACAAACAGCACAAAAAATGCAATTTAATATGAGGAAATCAAGAAGTCAGCTAATATCAAGTGATGAGCCATACTTTACAAGTAACTCTGAAAACCTCCGAGAAGGCTTAGATGCTGTAATTTATTAGTTGCCCAGACTAATATTTGATGATGCTACTGCCATGTATTTTTCCTCTCGTCACTCAGTGTGCAGTCTCATAGCTGTTGGAGGGGATGGCACATTCCCAAACAACTGGTATGGAAATTACTAAAAATTATGTCTGGCCTGTAAAACAATACTCAAAACTACTGACTATAGAATCAAGGTTGATTTTGCTTGATAATCTTATTAATGTAACTAATCATAGCAACTAACTCTGGATACAAAGTTTACCACATACAAATTTTCAGCGGGCTACTGCCTCTGCAAGCTTTTCTTCCACTTCTACCTATATCATGCCTTCCTCCCCGCTTGCTTTTTCATTTTAAGAGAACAACCACACTTTAGGAGACAACTACTGATAAGGCATCCTTTGCCATAAGCAAGACAGTAGTTCCTCTATTTAGAAGCCTCTCATGGGCTATAGCAGTATTGAGTCAGGTCTTCCAGATGTATTTACTGTATTTTTTCTACCTCTGATCAACCGCCTGCCCAGTGTATTTTGCAAAATTTGTGGAAACCTATTTATGCAAACTTCTTCAGTATGAGAAGTCTCCATTTCTTATAAACTGTATCACTCACTGCAACAGAAATACTCTTCTGCTGCCATTTCTAATTTTAAAAGTTTGTTTGCCATACGCACAGAAGTAACAAGGAAAATCTACCTTGACATATTCTTCACGGAGATCAAAAACCCATCAAAACTAGATTTCATACATTATTCCTCTGAAACCACCACACGCCACGTGTGGTACTAAGTGTAAGGTCACACCAACTCCCACTGTCAGTACAGTAGCGTATGATATCCACCTACGACTACCCAAAGAAGCTGGAGGTTTCAGACAATTTGTATTCCAGTACAACATTCCCAGAACTGAAGCTGCATGACTCAAGTCTTTAAATGAGTTCATACAGACTGTAGGCAGAACTTTCCGAATGCACAAAAACACACCTAAAATAGATACAAATCCAGATGTACGCAAATAATTGCTGCAATTAACTTCACACACACACCACATTAGCTGAAATGGCTGTATTTTGTCCTCTGTTACAAGACCAGTTATACAATTTGATATGTAAATACCAGTGTGACCACTGGTACATAAGATTCTTGTAAAAAGGAGTTAAAGTTTAATGTTTTCACTATATATTGCTCCATCCCAGAAGCTGAAGCAAAGTATATTAAGTACTTGTTACCTAAATTCATTACAAAACAGTTCTGATTTTATCTTCATGAGTTTCGATTACAGACAAGTAACTCTGAAATGAAACCGTTAACAAGGAATCCATCTGGTTTAAAATTTAAGAATTGCCACCCAAAAGTGCTGTTTTGCTGCTGAGGTAATGTCTACAGATAAAGTAATTCAGAGCCCTATCGTGTTCAATGCTGCAGACAATAAGCAATTGCCATCTCTAAAGATTTTTAATAAATTCTTACCTAACTAATCTGCATCATTAATACATTAAGTGCTTGAAGCAACAAATTACTTCTATTTAGATTTTATTTCAACTTTAGTAAAAAATCCCTGGTTTAAGACCACATATTGGAAATGGCTTCACAGCCATCCTTCACAGGCTGCAGGCCATGCTGATGGAGAAAACAGACCAATCAATTAGAAACTGAATATGAATAAAGAAAGCCAGGAAAATTAAGACTTTTGGGAAAATTAGTTTTCCAAAGAAAAAGTTAACATGGAACAGAGAACTAGAAAGTATGTCACCAGAGGAGAAAGTTATACCAGCTATTCCTCAGGCCAGAGTCAGTTCTGCACCTACACGTAATGTCAGTCATTCAGGAAGCAACAGCTGATGCAACTAACTCCAAAGCCATTCAGAGACACCCAAGTCTAATGAATTTTCCAAACATTTAATAACAAGAAAACAAGCCATTTGAAAGAAAACAAGTGCAAGTCATCATTCCCCCCTCCATTCCCTTCATCTCCACTCGTGTTCCTACTTAGGAATTGATTTTGCAAGTGACTTGACCAACTAGTAAGTGAGGTCTTGGAAGGGGATAAACAGAGGAACAACTAGGGAGGAGGCCGAGAGAAAGCCCGGCTCCCAGGCTTCACCCAGTGATCTTCTGCACTGCACAACAGAGGCAGGTAAACCGTAAGAGGTTCCCACCCCATGAACTTTGGAAGTTTCCCAACTGCTGGAGCCATTCAGTCCACGAGCAGCAGCACTGCCTACGCCAAGAGCTACTTGGTTGCATCCTCCCTGGCACACAATTGTTTTTTCTTTCTATAAAGCAGCCAGCTAAATTACACATGGAATGATAATTCACCTTTGAACTACTTAAGAAGTCAAGTGACAATATAGTGTAAAGACCAAACGTCACATGAGTGAAGGTTGATGGAACTGGCACACTCAATTAATAAAGTACCACTAATTAAAGGCTAAGTACCTGTCTATTCTAAGGCAATCCTACAGCAAGAGTACAATCAAACTGGAGCTTCCAATAATGCTTATCAGCTAAGTGAGCTGAGATCTGAAGTTTGTTTAATTAAAAATGTCTCCAAAAGACCTTCACAGACACACAAGTAAATTACCATCTTGCAAGAGCTCACAAAAGCCACCAGCTTCATTCCATATATTTAGAAAGAAAATCAAGGAAGAGCACATCTAATGCTTAAAAAAAAAAAGTTTACAAGTACATACAGCAGTCTTTTATAGAGTTGAGTTCTCCACACAGCAATTCTCCTCCCCATTCGCCTAGCATTCAACTTGACGTGAAGTTCACTTTGAAATAACTTAGTCCATCTTTAACCTCTGATGAAGCAGCACGGAAGAGAAACTGGCTTTTTTCACAGCAACTCTCAAATTCTGGAAATAATGTATTACATTCAGTTTATGTAACCTATTTTTGATGATTTCCACAGAAAGAATACTACAAGTAACCAATGAAAAGCGGCAAGAGTCATATTTTTCACAAAAACCCCCAAACAATAAATGGTTTATGGAAGACACAAGGCAGTATCAAGGACAAATAATCTAATTCAGGGAATTTCTACATGTGAGCTCTCTAGTTCATTCCATGGCAATGAGTTTCTGAATCAGCTGAAAGACTCTCACTTTCCACTACATTTCCTGAATGTTATACGCAAACACTGACCACAACTACATGGACAGATATTTGCACGCTTGCAAAGCGACTCCTTGTAAAGAACTTGAAAAAACCTTTATAGCTGACAAAGAATAATTTTCAACCAGGTTACCAAAAAACACATTGGAAAGCTATTAAACTGGGGTGAAAGGCAATCAAGAGAGCTGAGGGTTTTTCCTGTTTAAGCTTGCCCCAATACTGAAGGTATACTTGGGCCAAAACTGAGGCCCATCGCATGAGCTGAGTAACTAGAATATCACCAAAAAAATGCAATGCTTATGCAAAACACCAGAGTCTATAGCACAGTATCCACATTGCTTAAGAAACCCACTGAACTCGGGTGAGCAACCATCTTCTCTCAGTAACAACGCCTACAACATCTAAATTGCACTACTGAAAACACCTCCACCCCCCCCATATGCAATAATTCTCCCCAATTCCTGAGCACAAACAGAAGGAGAGATTTCCTACTTCCACCTGAAAAGACGGTTCCAACATGAGTCCTTTTGATATGGGTGGGACAAGAAGAAATTGTTATAAGTGTCACAAGGGCATAAACTGGAAAGTTTCTCAAGAAATCAAAGCCAGGAAGGAGTCTTGTGAATATACATGCATTTTGCAAAGGGAGGAAAGGGAGTCAGGAGACAAGGTATGAAAGCTTCTTGGAGAGGACATCTCTGATGTGATGGCACAGGCATTAGAGAACCACTGAGGCAAAGGTCTTCTATTTCGTCCTGAAACTGCAGGGCCCAGGACACACATGAAAAACACAGCGAGCCTGTTTGGCTACCCAGCAGCTGCTCCTCCCCAGTCTGATGGCCTCTGCAGAGCCAGGAGAGGGCTGCATGTCCCTCCAACTTCACTATGCCAGAGGCCTTCTAAACCACAGAAATCGCAGAACTTGATGTATCATCAGCACATCATTCTGCATATTTGCTGGTTTGATGGAGATGGTTAAGGAAGCACAATCTGTGACTCTTAAGAAGGCAAAGTGCTTTAACATAAGCAGTGAAGGAAGACCTGAAAAAAAATAGTGGGAAGGGAATAACTTCAAAGTCTCCAGGGCGCAGTATTTTGAAGATCACAGGATTTTATGACTACAAGTATCAGGTTACTGCTTTTAATGAGCATAACAATCTCATTCTGATTTCCTTACTCTTAGCCATGTTTTGTGAAATACGCAGGAAGCAGAAAGGGCAGCATGTTGTAGACATGACAGAAATGCCTACAAGGAGCGTATGAGCCTGTCACAAAAAAACTGAGGAAAAAAAATACCACAAATACCAACCTGTCATCAAGAGGAAAAAAACCAAACCCAAACGGGATGGGGTAGTTTTGTAATGCAAGACCCAGAAAGGCCGACTTCTGAGCGTACCCCAGAACCTGGAAACAAATTCAACAGGGCAAGTGTCTAACCACAATCACTTCTACAAGGGCATAAGATTTAAAGTGAAAAAAATGAACAGATAAGGCAGAGATGTGAAGAGACCATATGTGAAAGAGTGGGAAAACCACAAATGCAGACAGAAAACCAATGAACAAATAAAATAGAAGTCAACGAGATCTACGTGTGTGTCCTATCTGCACCACCTATGACCATCCTCAGCTATTCCTTTTCCACTTATGCTGTTAACGACAACTGGTTTCATTATCTCTCCTGTGTATTTATGTTTGGGTGCTTTCAAAGGCATAAAAATTATCAGATAAACATAAAATACAAAGAAAAAGAGAGGAGGAAGTAGTTTTATAATACATGATGTCAGCTGAAAAGTGATTAGGCCAGAAAAAACTTGGTGGCTTTTCAAATTCATTTTAAATTTGTCTGTAGCATGTACAAGTTTTTAATAGCAACAAGTAGCTCACAACGCCCATGCAAGTTCAGGATGTAATTCTTTATTTTCATCGACAGTTTAAAAGCAGACGGCAAAGCACCAAAGTTAAAAGTTTGGCAGAAAGCTGTTTCAAGGCGATGTAACACCAAGGATATTTCAGGATATTTAAAATCTCAGGTTTCCAGATGAGAGTTAAAAGTAGTTCCTGATGAGGTACCAAACTCTGCCATGTTTGCAGCTTTATATACAAAAGAAGACACATTGTTTAGAAATTATTTCCCCTTTCCCAAGCAAATATCCACTTACAGAGTGGGGGGAAATACTGTGCAGTAGGCACAAACTGGGAACTCTTCACAAACATTTACATTTGCCCTAGTCACACATCCCAGAAGGTCTATACAAAGAAGCCAGGTAAAATAGTTCAGAAGTGACAGTCACTGCTAAGTGTCCCTCTAGGATGGGATTTTTTTTCCAGAAGTTATAATTTTTTTTTTAGTAAAACCACAAAAAGGAACAAAACCTTACTTTTTTTTTTTTTTTAAATGGTTAAACAAAATGCTTTGGCAGTCGTACAAACGGCTCAGCTCTGGCACCACCGTGGTACAAATTCCTCTAACCATATGGGATAGCTATCAAAATAATGCATTCTGCAGAGCTGATAAGAATAAGGAACGACCCAGCTCAACTCTCCCAGATTGTTCTTCCCGGCAGGAGGTTAGAAACAATCCTTTTTGTTCTAACACTATTTTTATAACTCTTAACACCATTTCAGAAAACAATAATGTCTTCACAAAAACTACTTTTAAAAATAAACTGTTGATTTTAGCCGATTGCAGTTAAAATAAAAATTGTGAACTCATCAGTAGCGCTCATGTGGTTTGTTTTGGGTTTTTCCATCCTTTATGCTCCTTCTCAACTGCTTCTGCTCTCAAACTGCCTTAAGATGATGCAAATTTCACCGGACTCCACTGAATTTCAGAAGGTGACATCATCAGGTGAAAACCAGTGGTAGTCAACTTCACTTCCTGACCAGGTATAAAATGGTGCACGCAGCGCCGATGAATCAAGCATGAGCTCTTAACACCACTCACTATTGCTACAGCGTCCCCCAAAGTTTGCCATGGCCCAAAGAAAAGAGCCAAAACCCCCTTTTTTTTTTTTTTCTTACTAGGTGAGAACTTCCCAGACCAAACTGTCACATCGCAGTTTGGGATAACGCGAGCGTTCGGGGAAAATAAAGTGCTGAAGGCTGTTTTGCAGGAATGCCTCCCGCAGCCGAGAGCGCTCATGCCAGGGCCTGCAGGAGCTCATTACAAAGCGCGTCCTGCCCAAGGTATGGATTACAGACGTTAAATAACAGCAACCACAGCCTCCCCGGTACGTACGTGCGAGCCAGCACCGGCTCCCCGGGCGAGAAGGCTTCGCCACAGCAAAGGCGACGCGCGGAGCGGGCGCGGGAGCGGCCCTCCCGGCAGCTCCGCGGCCCGCCGCATGCAGCCGGCCTCCCCGCCGCTCCCGCGGCCCAAGGGAAGAGCCCCGCAGGCCGCTGCCCTGGGCAGGGGGACCCGGGCCCGCCCCGCCCCGCCGGCACAGGCCATGGGCAGGAGAGAGCACAACAAAGGCCTCCCCCCCATACACACCCCCCATACACACACCCCCCCCCCGCTCGCAGACAGCGCCCCCCACCACCCCCGCTCCGCTCGGTACCTACCGGAGCGCAGCGCTGGCTGGGCGGCGCGGCGGGTCTCATACTGCCGGGGCAGAGGGGGAAGGTGTGACGGTCACCGGTGCCCGGCGGGAGGCGGAAGCGGCGAGGCCGGGCGGTGGCGGAGCCACATCGCTGCCCGCGCCGGGACCCCGCTGCTGCCACCGCCCCTTCCCCGCGCTCGACACCTCGCGGCTCCCGTACAGCCCCGCTACCGCCGGCGCTCCGGCCGCCGTCGCCGCCGCCGCACTTCCGGGCAGGGAGGGGTCACGCCGCCTCGCGCCGCGCCGCGCCGCTTCCATCCGGGCCCTCGCGCGTGGCCCCGCCCTCTCCCCCGAGGAGCCCGAGGAGGGGCGGGGCGCGAGGCCGGCCGTTGGGCGGGGGCGAGCCTGGCCGGGGCGGCTGAGGGGGCGCGCGCCGGTCGCGCGCTACCTGCCTCTGCACGTAGCTCTTTGGGGACCGCGGCGGGGGCGGCACAAGCCAGTGGTGTCCGGGAGAAGGCGGCTGGGGGCCTCTGGGGAGGCCGTGCCAGAGCGGGAGAGCCCAGGGGTTTGTCTGGGGAGCGCTCTCCTGAAGCAAGTGCCCGGTCCTCACCCCCGCTTACCGGCTGGTTGACGCTGCGGGGCGGACTTGAGGCTTCTGGGGACCCCTTTTTCATTAATTTTTTTCATGTGAAGTTAAGCGACGACACTCTTGAGCTCCATCTTCTACCAGGTATTAGAGCCCGAGAAGAACCAGGTCTCCGCAACAGGTCCCCCACATACAGGGCTGGTGTCGGTTCTGTGCAGCTTACCTGAGGCACCGATCTGCTCCACGCTCCTCGTTGGCACCGGCGTGGGCTTCGAGCCCCTCACCGAAGAGCTCCCTGACGGGGGACTTTCTGTTCCCTCACCCTCTATTCAGCACCCAACAGTTTCCAGGCTTGTCGGTCAGATCTGTTAGCCCCGGTGGAATGAGATTCTCCGAATCATTGACGTATCTTCCTCGTTGCTTCTAAAAATAACGGATGTTATAATTGTAAATTCCATATGCAGAGCTGAAAACTTCTCTGGGGGGGGTTGGAAATAATATGCTTTGTCTGGTTTTTCTAAGGGCCAGGGCCATGAGGAAAATATCATCTATGGAGACAATTAAGACCCAGTGACACCTTAATTGCCTTCTCTGAGAATGAACACTAAGAATACACAGACACAGCATTGTGCTGCCTAAGGAAACCCAAGGAGGCAAGGTCTCAAAATCAATACAATTGCATTAGCAAGGCAGTGTCCCAGATAACTCATCCTACAGAGAAAAATGGCGCTGGCAGGGCCATACTGCTTGTTCACTTTGAACTACTTCAGGAACCTGTCCAGCACTGCAGTGTGTTTTCAGATGGCTCAGCAGTTTTTGTTTGTTTGGAGTCTTTTTTTATAGCAGTCCTTGCAGGAAATAGCTTCACAGCCACAGCCAGGACTCACTGCATTTAGCTGACCAAGGTGCTTGGAGGAGGACCGGTCTGTTACCTTTCACGTGGCCCATTACTGAGAAGAAGATGCAGTACAGCTTTGTCGGTTGTGTGAGACACAAGTAGAACACAGACTATCAGCGTTCTTGGCGTTGGGAGATTAATAGTTCAGGGCTTGGAGATGCTGCTGCAAATGGGAAGTGAAAAATGTCTGCTCTTCCACCAGGCAGAATTCAGTCTCTGCTGCTGGAAGCCAGGTGCATCCCCAGTTCTAACAGAAGAGTCTGTGATGGGAATTTTATGTTTTAAATAGAGGAACTTAGCACATAGGGAAAGCCGTGAGCCAAGCGGATCTTCGTGTATAGCTACCTACCATCTCCCTCCAATCCTGCTCCAGAGACAGTCTGAAAGATGGATCATTAACAGAAGCTGTGAAAAACGGGCGTGTTTGTCAGCAGACAAAAGGTGAGATAACAGCTCATGCATCCCTTGGGCTGAAAAGTTCTTTCTTGTGTGTATGGTAAATGCCACGGAAGGGTGTGTAAATGGTTACCAAGCAAAGCAACTCCCACTCTCCAGATCTGGAGTCTCCAGTTGGTTTTAACAGAAGTTTAATTTATCTTCCTGTACATCCACTGCTCAGTCCTGTTCCCTGCTATTCCCCCCATTTTTGAGCCCTGAGTTTGTTTCTTCTCTTGGCACTAGATTAAAGCGCACCACATAGTGCTAGCCTCTCGCATCAAATTCAGGTGAAATACTGTCATGTCAGGATGCACCAGTATTATTTGCATTACGGCAGGACTTAGTGGGTCAGTCGAGATCAGCGGCTCTTTATACCAGACATTTTACAAAGCACGAGACAAACACAGAGTTTGTCATCTAATTAGAAGGGACAGAAAATGGTAGAGAAAAACAAGACAGAGTGAAGAAGATTAAGCATACTTAGAGAACAAAGATTCTGGCAGAGATCAGAGGGAGAACCTGACTTTTCTGAGTCCGGAGTGAATGCCCTAGATCGTGCTTTCCCAAACCAGGCAGGAGGCCCCACAGGAATATGCACTTACAATGTACATGAGTTTCTGGCAGAAACCTGGGGTTATTTGTACTTATCAAATCTTTTTGGGGCAAGCTGCTGTGTTACTTTATTGTCTAAGAAGAGATTAAAGCCAAAAGGAAAACCCTGCTATAGACATTCTTTCCTCCCAGCTTCCACTGGGACAGAGCAATGGGACCCCACTGTGCTGTGGGGGTGCCATCCTTCGTTGGGAAGTGAATAGAGTAGGGTAGAGTAGGGTAGGATAGGGTAGAGTAGGGTAGAGTAGGGTAGGAGTAATTTCGGTTGGAAGGGACCTATAATGATCTTCCAGTGCAGCTGATGATATTCCTCTGCTACGGTCAATCTGGATCTTCTTGAGGCCTGACTTTTTCAGACACCTTACCTATCAGTTCTGAGGGGTTTCTTTGTAGAATAATTTTGCTAAGAATGCTCTTAGAAAGAATAAAGAAGCATATTAACATACAGTTATAAAGGGATTAGTATTTGGAGATTTTAACTGCTCTAGTCACGGCCGGCAACACAGTCTTTCCTCTTTCCATCAAGTTTCAGGCTGTTGGGACTTTCACCTTAGATAAACCCATCAAAATACAAATTCTATCTGCTGTATATTAAATACCAGATTCCCTGTGCATCTATTTGAAGGAGAGAATTTCTTCTGGGTTATTGACCAGACTTTCCCACTCTTGTTTTATGTGAAGAGGTGAACTGTCTGAATGCAGCTGCTGAACGGGATGATGTCAATGCTCAGAACATGTAAAATAGATCGTTTTCAGTAGTAGACATAGGAGCACTCCCACAGATTTAAGGGAAGTATTTGCATATGTAAACATGCATTTAATGGATTTGCAGGATGAAGTTACAAGTGGAAGTCATTCTCTACCCAATAGGTAGCCACATTTCAGAGGTGAAATTATATATCCTGATTACAGATTTATTATAAACCTCTTCAAGAGCTTTTTGGTGAAAGGAAGCGTTACACACATGTACACACACATGCATAAGCACAGTGCTGCAATATGATTTCAAGATTCACCACGGGAGTATATCACCAAATAAGCTTTTTGAAAGAAATTCAAGACAAGAACATTAATTTCATCTCTTTTTTAAGGAAGTTAATTATTTTTATTAATAGAAAAATCAATGGCAAACCAACCAAGATAGAGTTAGTGTCACATGTTTTCTGCTTTCCTTTCCTGTCTGTTGTCTAAATGTGAGCACTTTCTGGAGGAATCATGATAAATCCGTAGTATCTTGTTTTATTCTACCCTATTTACTTTTCAAAGAGCAAGCATACAACTTGCAAATGTACTGCCACAATGTCTGGGTGATTTTGCATTAAGTAAATGCAAAGCCTGATCTAGCTGATATGAGTCACAATTTTATGGACAGTTTTAAAAGGGTATAAAATTCCAGTGGGCGGGGTTTAGTCTTTTTATAATCAGTGGCTTTGGACCTTGAATTGCTTTTTGGAATTTGAAATTCCATAATATTAAGGCATTAGCCAATTGAGAGTGACTTTTCCACCTTAACTTCTTTTTATATTTTCCTTCTAGATACTCTCCCTGAAAAGGAAAATAATAAAACCTGTTAAGCTGCAACAAACAACTGATTTCTTACACATTAGTGAAACAGCTCTAAAATTATTCAGTAATGTTTCAACAGAATGGGTCTTCACTTGAAAAGGTCAATGTTTTGAAACCCACACTCTTCACCGTAAAATATATGCTAGTTTGGGCAGAAGGGTTTTAGCAAAGATGCAATTTCTTCTGCAGGAGGAGGGTGGGACTGCATGAATAAGCAGTGCTTCAGTGGCTGTAGCAAAGAGCTTAGCAGTGCTGGATGAGTGAGATTCAAGTCTGTTTTTCCTGTTTCAGTGAGAGTTTTGATCTCCTGTCTTTCACATCACAGATAAAACCTTAACCACCAAGCCACTGCCTGAGATGCCATTAGTATCTTCTCTGTTCTTCCCCATTTGTACTTCATATAAACAAACATTAATTTTTGCAGAGACTTGAACTTGGGACTTCCAATCTTTACCTGAGCTCAGCAGCTGTTCTGTGTGAGCTTCTCTTTCTTCCTTCATTAAAAACAAATAAATAAAGGCTTAAAAGATTTTCATGTAAAATGTGAAATGTGAAAACGTTTGAGTTTTCTGACTTTCACAAGACAGGAAAATGTTTCCCACGCAATTTTAGTCAGCTTTGCAACACATTGTAGTTCAAGGGAAACTTATATGTTAATAGCGTTAAAAAGGAATCATTAAAAAGAGTTTGCTTTGTAATGTCATGTTCCTTTCTCTCAGTTTCTCTTTCTGAGTTTGCTCTAGTCACGGTTACATCTTAAAATAAGCAGTAAGGACTTCAAAGCAGGTGTCGTATCTTCCTGTGGGTATTTCTTTAATGCATAATGGCAGAACTCTGGCTGCAGACTGGTTAATGGCATTAATTTTTCTGCAGAATGGCGGGTTGCAACTTGCTGACCATCTTTGGTTAGTTCCTCCACAGTGTTCTCTAACACATTATCACCAGTTTTTTGTCCAAAAAATTCCCAGATTCCTTTCAGTCATCCACCCCTACTCACTTTTTCCCTTATTTTTCCTTCGAGCACATATAAGTTGTTAAATTAGTTCGTATTTGCTAGTACTCCACAACTGTGAGTGTAAAGCCAGCTCTTGTGTCACAGGTTCTTTCTACTTCACTCTCTCTTCGCTGCCATTGTGGTGTCAGTGGGGATCACAGATGAGATGGCAAACCAGTGTTATTATTTGATATGCTCAATGACACATACCTGACAGCTACTGCTGCTTCCAAGTTCATGTTCCCTGCTGCAACCATGACATGTTTACAGGTCTTTCAGACTAAGCAGCCCTTTCCCCCCCCCACCCCCCGCACATGTGTACGAGATTTGTTTCCATAATGAGAAGTGATAGGCCATCTAAACAGAGAATTAACTGCTGCCTACAAACAAGAACTACAACAGCCGTTGTCCCTTCTTCACATTTCTTTAGAAATAGAGTTTCCCTGGCTGTAACTTGGAAAGTAAACTAAATATATTATTGGATGTGGTAGTTTTTATAATAGTGGGAAAGATTTTTTTTTTTTTTTTTGGTTAATTTAATAGATTCATCTCGGATTTTGCTAAAGAATGAAGCAGCCTCTAAGTTCTTTGCAAATCAGCATTCCTCTCCTTTCCCAAAGAAATCTAAAATAAAACCCTGTAGTTTTAAATGTAATGCCTAGTCTTTCCTCCTCTACTCCCTTCTGCTCTCCAAAAAGCCATGAAGCACCAA
This sequence comes from Bucorvus abyssinicus, assembly GCA_009769605.1. NCBI lineage: Eukaryota > Metazoa > Chordata > Aves > Bucerotiformes > Bucorvidae > Bucorvus > Bucorvus abyssinicus. Next base: position 6,261,808 of record CM020029.1, read on the forward strand.
GGGGTGTACCCTTCTACAGACCTTTTGTTTCAGAGAGTGTGGAAACTTCTTTTTATACCAGAAAGCAACAATAAAGGGCAAATTTTGCTTTGTGGCTTCTATTTATAAATTAGATAATGAAACCAAATGCATAATCTTTTCCTGATTTCAATACCAAGTAACTTTAAAAATCTTTAAACTTTAAAAAGGGACTTTAAAAGTCACTTTCATGGAGGCAAGAACAAGCGTGAAGTTCTGAATTTTATATGGGCCCCAAACATCATCATTTATAAATTCAGATGAAACCAGTATCTGAACATGCTTCACTTGGCTCAGAGAGAATATAAATAGAGTCCCAGAGGAATCAATAGATTCTTTACTTGAATGAAGATCAAGTTGCTAAGACATATGTAGAGGGGAAAAACCACACCTCAATTCAGAATGTAAGGAAGACAAGTTGGTGTGAACCTAATTATCCTTTTCGGTTTTGAGATTCTATGGTGTTTCCTCTTGAAATGGCCTCCTGCTTCCAGGCTGATAAACAAAATCCTTAATTATACTACTCACAAGAGCACTTTTCTACATCAATATTCCCCAAATTCTCTTGAGTTTCATGACAAGGCTTGGCTCAGTTGTCTCTACGCATAGTAAAAACCCAGAATTTCTTCTAACTTAACATTTTATAGGAGTGAGCTCTTCTGTCATACTTTCAAACTTAACATTTTTAGCATGAAGCACTAACTATATAACTTTTAATAATGACTAAAATAAACCAACACTGTTGTTTCAGTTTTTACACCTGGACAGGGAACTGGATATTCACTGATATTTGCACAATTGATATAATTCACCCATGGATTTATGAGTTACACATGCAATTGCCTATTTTGTTCAATTCTCTGTATTTCACAAAAAAAATCTTGTATTTTTCTGATTTTTTTTTTTTTTTACCCCCTATTGTTCAAATTTTTGCAGGAAATAATACATATGGATAAAATGGATTTGGGGCTCATGCTTTTATATTTTATACCTCAGTTGACCTCTACTCATTTGGAAGGTTAATTAATCCCTAGATGAAATATTCTTTTACTGTGTATCAAACAGCATTTTTGTTTCACCATAGACTACTTTTTTTTTCTCTTTTTTTTTTCTGAGAAATGAAGGCATTCTACTGGCTGTTTTTTCTAATTTTTCAATTTCACCATCCCCCCAAAATCATGATTTACACAACTATATTCGCCACCATTAACTATAATTGTTCTGGTCTTTATAAAGTTTAAGTAGTTCAAATGTAAGGGTGCAGCTATCCTCCAAATGACGTTAATTTAAATACTGAGCTGAGAACACAGATCATCCCCATGATGATTTCTAGTAGAGTTCTGCTTGATATTTGAAATTTTTATGTAGCCAACTTTTTCATTTTAAGACGGTACAGGGGTTTCTTACCTATTTTTATTTATTTTGGTGTCTAATTAGATTTATCACCTTTTTACACATCAGTGTGTGCTTTAGGTACTGTAGTTCTCATTCACACAGATTTTGCACTGTCAATGTTTTCATCTAGTTTGTTTCTCCTCACTGGCAAACGTTTTGTGTCTTAAGATATGTTATGATTCATAAGGTGAATAACTGCTTTTGCTCTAGAATTTGAGGGACCAGCAAGGAAGTATCCTATTCCTGGAGCAAAAGCTCAGATGACGAAAGTACTGTGACTAGAGTGTGTCTCTCAGTGATGAAGATACTTGGTCTGTGCAGATAGCTGGGAACTGCTTGTCAGGACAAAGGTAGATTAAGGCAGATATTAGTCTTCCGAGTCAGATTTTCTCTAGCATAAGAACTGTGTAGTGATAAAACAGTGTTAGAATCATTTTATAATACTGCAGTTGGATGCAAACTTCATTTGAGATTTTAGCTTTCAATTGCGTTACCAAATTTACATAACACAAGTACTAATTGGTGAAGAAAAGTATAAACTCTCATGCCCATTATGTTTAGACAAGGTTGAAATCCCACTTTTATCAAAACGTGAATGTAGCTTCTTTTTTTAAAAAATAAACACTTTATTGACACATTGATTTTGAAAGATGTGAGATTTTCAGTAATTATACCTCATGATCCAGACTATTTCATACAGGTTTCATTCTATGTCTATTCATTTTAAAAGAATTTTTCATAGTTTTCCCGTATGCATATTAAAAGCCCAATTTTCTTGCAATTCAGAGTTGAGTTGCTTAATTTCTTTTGACTCTTTCTTGTTTTATACTTTGACTACTTTACATTAAATACTCGCAAGTTTAGAATCTGATCTTTTGACACGTCTGTTTTATGGCTGACTATCTCTATTGATTTCAGCAGAATTATCCATAGTGGTATAGAAGGCAGTTCAGTAATGCTCACAGCCAAAAAGCAGGAATTCACTGTGGAACAATTGCAACATATTGTATTTAAATTCAGAAAATGTAAATAGTACTTCCCTAGTGAGTCCTGGAGGTAAAGACCAGATAGCTACCAGACCAGACAGATACCCTGCACTGCAGTTGTTGCATAGCTAAGAACTGGAATGTTACAGGTCTTCTGAATTTTAGTGTTTCGAGGTGTTTTTACAGGAATATAAGATAGTTAATTAAAAAGAAAAAAGTTAAGTATGTTCATCCTGGATAACTAACTTGAATTGCCTTTAAGTGCCAACAAAAAAGTTGAGGATGAAGTGTGTTGTCTCAAAGTCATTGGCCATCATGGCTGAAACTCTAAAAAATATCTTCTAAGAACATAGTCAAAGATCAGATTCGTCGTCTAAAACATCTGTTTGATCCTGCAAGTTTTAAGATAACAGAAGACAACAGCAGCCTCTCCTCAAAGTGAAGAGATCCAAGGGAAGCTGTGACCTCGCAAACATAGAATAGTTTGGGCCTATCCAAGGTTCTCTGAGTCATATCTCCCTAATGATAATTTTAAGGTCACTTGCTGAACATTGTCAGTTTATTTTGAGAGTCAAGAAGCAATACCCAGCAAGAAAGAAACAGAGATCGATAGGCACAATATACAACTCTAGTTTAGCTAATCCAAGTGCCTTTGAAATACTTTTGATATGTAGCTTCGTTATTCTGTTGATCTAGAAACCTGATCTAATTTTTTATCCAGGACTCTATGAAGAAGACTATGAATTCCATAACGGCTGGATAGCGAATGATTTAGTTTTAGTACTTTGATCAGTCTTTTTTGACAAAGCTTCATCAACTATCACCGAGATTATTTTTCTCTATCTACTATTGTCAGCCTGGCTTCTCTGCTCTTTTGAGCACCTGTATGCAAGTGGTTAGTTTGCATCAACAGGGGAAAAAGCAGAAAACAAAAAGCTCAAAATATGCTGGGAAAAAACCTGCCATCTACAATTTAAAACAGAACATGTCTGTCACCTATGCTGAAAGCAGTTTATGGTGGCATGTTTTGGTTAATATAATGAAACCTGTAAAAGTAGATGCTTTCCAAAGTGTTATTTCTGGTCCTGAGAAAAGAACTTGTCTATCCAAATTAAGAAAAGGAGTAATTAGGATTAACCTGCAGAATGCAGGCTACAGAATTTCATTAGATAAATCTCATGTTAAGCCTAGTAACACTTCACTGAAATCATGTATTGCTAATAAATACATCAGGGTCTATTTCCAACATTTTATGCAAGGAAAAGACCTTTCACAGATGTTCATATCTTGGAGTCACAGAGTAACTCAAAGCCTAGAGCAGTGGGGGAAATTTTGTGTTGGTGTATCTTTGTCAAAACAGCTGCATAGGAAGTGAGGGAAAATAGATCTTTGTCCATGGAAATAACTTTTCACAGATGTGTCTGAGAAAGCAGAAAGCCTAAAGAAAACCTAAAGCTAATGACAAGAGATTTTCACCATTTGTACTGTACGTGTACACATGTGCAGATGAATAACATTTTTAGACCATGAAGGCAAACCCTTGATGCAGGAGGAAGTTCAACATCAAGAGAAATTTGAGCTGGTGCCAGAATGAATACTGTAATGTTTTTAAATATGTTTTAGATAAAGATTTACCCACACTGTGTATGTATCCATCTGCAATAAAGCCAGCTCTCTAGGAAGCAGTTCTTAAAGAACCTACTCCTGCCTTTAAGGGAAATGTGTAAGTTCTCACCTTCTGATGTGGAACAGAAGGATCCACACCTCCGACTACTAGTTCTCTAGACATGTGGTCCTATCTGAACGCACTGTGTGGCATCCCTAGCTGCTACGCTTGTGCTTTTACTCCATCAGTAATATCTACTTCAGGTAAATTGACTTTCAAAACATCTGACATGAAAGCTCATTCTAGGCAAACTTTAAATAATCATCCAAGATGTGATGACGATAAATATTTTTGAAGACTTGTTTTTATTAGTGAATCCCAGCTATTCCAGCATGATCTCTTTTCCAGTGGAGAAAAGAATTTCCTTGTATTTGCCCACTGTTTATCTCAGTTAATATTACCTTTCACTTGCTCCTAGTTCCTTGATTACTCATGTGCACAAAGGTGGGTAGGTCTTATCTCATAACTGTGTGCACCTTGTGTCAAATGCTTTTACCCAAGCTTGGGAATTTAGCTCTTTATACCTAAATGAACAAGAGGAGCTTAAAAAACAGCTAGTTCATGAGAGTTCCTTGTCAGTGGAAAAAAATTTTTACTTATGAAAAATGTGGATGGTGACATTGTGTTTCTATTGTCTTATTTAAAATGATAACTCTATTGATATTTTTCTTTGAAATAAGAGGAAAGCAGTGTATTGCAGTCAGTTAGCCTCTTTATTAGAGTAGTTCAGTTAGTGAATGGTCAATATTATTTGTTCTTCTCTCTGTGCACTGAGTGCAGATATACAACAGGGCTTTCAGAAGAAGTATCCAAGCAGAGCTGAGGTTTGTGCAAACATATTTGTACAGATAAGGGATGCCTCCAAGGACCTCACCCCAGGACTTCAAAGTATAGGACTGCCAGAACAGTTCCTGGGAGCAGCTAGGGACAATGCTGAAAGAGAAAAATCTGTGCTCCTGATAGGACAACAGGTTAGTTCATAGCAAAGTTGCAGGTCTGTAGGCTGACACACTGGTTAATAAACCCTAAATTAGCTTTTTTTAGACCTGGGTACCCTTAGAAGTGTAGGGCCTGTTTGTACGCTATTGCTGACCGTTGTGTCTTACCTGAAAGCAAGCAAATTAAGAATGGTGTTAGTGCTGGCCATGAAGATGAGGCTTATGCTGAGGGGCAATAATGGCTGAGAACCTGCAGCATTTGAAGCTTTTCCATTTCTTATGCTATAAGGAGTCTTTCATGCAAGTAATGAATTAGATGGCACTTAGATGAGGAGTACAAGTGGCAAGAAAGAAGAGCTTAGATGAGACAGCACAAAACTATATGCACGTGACAGATGTTTGCCACAGTTCTAGCATTTCTGTAAGCAGTAGTAAAGAACAATTTGATTGTAAAGCTTGAGCTGTCACTATTCAGCACTCCCTAGATGATGTTTGATGTCATTGAGCCGATTCACGACACCCACAACGTAGCAGGAATTGCAATTAACAAGAAAAAATGCAACACCTACAGACAGGGTATTTGGTCACCTGGATATCCAGACCAAAAAGAACTTGCATGATATCAAAAACCAAGAATTACATCTTACCATAACTGACCTGACTATGAAAACAGAGTTAAAAATAAAGATAAAATTGAAGTTTTCATTTTTCTTTTTTTTTTTTTTTCTGTTTCTGTACTTTCCCATTGGGAAGCAAGGACATGAAATGGTTGACACTCTTACTAGAAATAACTCCTGAAATACCGGAATGGGTAATAATTGCCTGATGAGAACTGTGACCTGAGACAGAATGAGGCTGTAGAGTGAAAAGGATCAAAACATTAATAGCCATTAGTGCAGAACAAATGCAAAAGTTCAAGGTAAAGGAACTGGGAAGCAGTATAGGCAGATGCTCTCTGAGAAAGCAGACTTTGCAGCAGACTGTGTCAAACAGACAAAAGGCAGGAAGTAAAATGCTCGGCCTAAAATATTACCGTGAGTTTTGTGCACAAAGAAGGAATTGCAGTGTTTGCTCCCTGAAGGAAATCAAGCATGTGCGAGCACATAGAGAGGCTACCAAGAAAGAACACAAGTTGTGTGACAAGACTGTCTCCAAGGTTCTCTGTATGCACACATCTTAGCCAGAAAAAGCTGACTGCTATTTTTGACACTCTGCTCTAAGACCAGTAACAACTTGGGTTCTGGCTGACTGGAAGAACTGCAACATTATTCCAGCAACACTGGTAAGGAACCGATGTGTAACCATGAGAACAGAATTTCAGCACTGGGAGACCAGTGGACTGGCTATCAAAAAATTTCCTCACAAGGTGATATATTGTTGCCTGAATTTTCTAACTGCTGGCACAGAAATCCCCCACCTTCCAAGAACGCTGCCTCCCAACACAGCTGAGGAAATCTCAGGTGAGCCATCAGCCTGATCCACTGTGGAAATGTTTCCGTTTTTTCTAATATCAAGTTACATGACTTCATCTTTTTTCTATATTTTATTTTAAAGTGACTTCTAAAATGTTTCCTAATGAAAAGCCAAAACTAAACAATTGCTTAACATAGACACAGAATGTTTCTACTGTTCAAAAACGTGTTGCCTTCTCTTGTTACCTGCCATTTTTTTAGACATACTTTGACAAAATTTGACTTGAAATCACAAATAACTTTGGTTCTGTTCAGTATTTTGGCAAATAAATAAGTATTTGGCCAAGGGAATCAAGCAACATGTGCCACTACAATGAAAAAATGTGCCTTGACAGTGAGTAGTAGGCAGAATTCACAGAATTCTGGAAAACAGAACTGATCCCAATTTCCACAGGAGAGACAGGACAAAACCTGCATTTAAAAAGCTCTCTAGGAGAACCAGAGAGTTTGCAAGGCCTCCATTTTTGAATGTTTATGAAAACAAAGCTCTCTATGAATTACCCTGTTACTTTCACACCTCACAATTTTACAGCCCCTGGTCTCTGTCCCAGCAAAATCTCACAAGTGGCACAATTACAGAAGCAGACTAATGAACATTGAAACTGGCAGGCTATAAAATGTTCTCAGTTCAGTGGCTTGGATATAAACTAAAAACTAAGAAGACAGTCCATGTTTCTGTACTTGAAAAAATTCCCCCAGAATCTTCTTTCAGGGACAGCTTGAAAAGACAAATTGTACTGGAGTGTTTCAATCTGTCACAGTAGAGGACAGCTTCTGAGCTGTAGAGAGATGCCTTCAATGAATCATATTTCATCTGAGAATTTATAAACCTTTCTAGTTCAGTTGGTTTGTGCTCTCTTCGAATATCAGAAATGCACCATCCAACTGTAATCCAAGTACACACTACCAAAAGTATGGGTCAGAAAAATAATCAGAGGGCTGGAATGCCTCCCCTGTGAAGAAAGGCTGAGAGTTGGGGTTGTTCAGCCTGCAGAAGAGAAGGCTCTGGGGAGACCTTATTGCAGCCTTTCAGTGCTCAAAGCAGGCTTATTAGAAGGATGGGGACAGTCTTTTTAGCAGGGCCTAGGGTAACGGTTTTAAACTAAAAGAAAGGAGATTTAGACTAGATATGAGGAAGAAGTTTTTTACACTGAGAATGGTGAGACACCAGCCCAGATTGCGCAGAGAGGTGGTAGAAGCCCCATCCCTGGAAACATTCCAGGTCAGATTGGACGGGGCTCTGAGCAGCCTGCTCTAGTTGAAGCTGTCCCTGCTCACTGCAGGGGGGTTGGACTAGATGACCTTTGAAGGTCTCTTCCAACCCAAACCATTCTGTGATTCCATGATTCAAAACAACTATATTAATCCAAACCAAGTGTTGGAGTACCTCATTAGTTGGATTTTGCATATACTTTTATAATACTTCTCTCTTCAAAATTAAAATGTCAGTGTAGAGCAAGGTGAGGAAGCACCATGCTTTAATGGGAACTCCAGGCTGAAGATGATAGCCTACACTGTGTGAAGCTGGAATCCAGGCTCAATAGATCTCATTAGAAAAAAATACAGTACAGGTGAGAGGTTATTGTCTCTCTCACCAGAAGAGAGAATATATGTAAGACCCTACACAAGAGGTTAGTTTTAAGGCTACTGAAAATCTCTGCCAAATTCTGACTTAAAATATGTGGATTTAACCTGGGAGTTTTTCCTGTTTATGAGAAATCTCCATCAGTGGACAAGACCTGATAGAATCTCATCATGCTCTGACATGATGTGCATAAAATTGAAAAAGAACACAGTGTTTTCTGATTGAATGATTCAGAATAAACACAACTTCCTTGGTGGCTGCCTGTTCCGTACTCATCTATGATCACCTGTAGGGCTATGCTTTCCTATGAACTCTGTTCTAGCATGCTGTCATGGGTGATAGCCTTCACTGTTCGGTAAAGTTCTTAAAAACAGCCATTTCACAACTAATCTCCTTGTGATTCCTTATGTCAAAACTGTACTAACTACAGGTTTTATTTTCTTCTCCCTGAGGAAAGTTCATATATATTGTTTTTCAGTTAAGCATCTTGATTAACTGAATCACTAAGACTTCCTGTGAAGTAAGTGAATGACAATATTCATGTTTTATAAATGGGGAAGCTGAAATACAGAGGAGGAAAGTGACTTTCATGGTGAGTGGTACTGTCAGTGCCAAGGCTGGGAATAGAAACCAGAGATCTTTACTGCCAGTTCCGCTCTAATCGAGAGACCACTGTTCCACAGGTGACATCCCCACAGAGCTGCATAAAAACAACCTCAGCAAAGCAAAACCAAGCAAGCATAAGATGTGAAATGACAAACTAAGGACTCTTATGTAACAGCCGGTTCCAGTCTCTAGGCGCCTGTTCTCTCCTACAGACAGAGGTATCTTTCCTACCACCCTCTTTTTCTCCTGCTACAGTCAATGTTGAGCATCATCTTTTTCCACAGCTCCTCAGTACTGTATCACTTCCCTTTCCAGTTCAGCTGCATGGGCTATTCCAGAGCGCTACAGTCCGCTCAGACTAGCTGTAATAAGAAAGTCCAAATAGATGTGTTTAAAAGCACTGGCTGATGTGGGATCCCATTGTAAACCTTCCCTCCTCTTCCTTATTTTTCAATAACTTACTTTTATTTTTAAAGTCACTATCCTTGTGGTTTTGCACCTTTGTGGTGTATCCTTTGTGGGTTTTTTTATCACCTTCTACTATTTTACAGTAAAATTGCATGAAACTGCTAGAGATGAGTGCATTGCTTATCATAAGTCATCTCTAGCAGTTTCATGCAATTTTGTGGTAAAATTGTAGAAGGTGATATTTGGCAGTGTTTTGGAGAAAATTTAAAAAAATTAGGATCTTAATACTGTTTCTTTTGAATTTTCAAAAATTAGAAGAGAGTTCAAGAAGTGGACATGTAGAATTCAGCAAATTATCAAAAATATTCAAAGAAATTATTACAGTGAGAGGGTAGGAAGCCTGTAATGCTTTAATGGAAAGAAAATGTGTCGTGGAGTTGTTGTGATGGCATGTAACGCAACACCTTTCCTTTGGGACCATGATTGGCTGGTCTAGTAAATCAGGATTTTGAACTCCTAATGCCAGATCAGAAAAAAGTCTTGAGTTCCAGCTGCAAACTACCATCTTGCATAAACTGCCTTTGCTAGTTCAGATGCTGACTGTCTTCACGTAGTAGTAGAAAGCCATCATAAACATTATCATTGGTCTGGATAGTTCATCAGAAGTGCGGTTTGCATCCATGGCTGATGTGGATCAGCTTTGTATGGCAAAGTGATTTGATACGGTACAAATCTGGTGTTTGTGGAGTCACAGCTTGAGTCAGAACTAACAGTAATGACCAATATGGAATGAATCCCAATGCCATCACTTCTTTTACCATGGTAGAAGGCTCTTCCTGACATGGTTCTGCTTCCAGTCCCTTTCTGGCTCCTTTCTTTGACCTGTCCATGAACAGTTTTTTGAATATGGTCCTTGGTTATCTTGTAGGCCATCTAGGTGACTGTCTCTTTCCAGCTGTCGGTCTGCTCTTGCTCCTCTGTTCTTGGTCTCATTCTTGATGGACTTGTTCGTTCTGTCTCCAGCATAAAACCACACTCTCAAAAACCTATATGCCAATAGGATCCTTATGCAAGGTGACAGGAAGATTCAAACTCCTTACATTGGGGATAAGCAAGTAAGAAGTCAGTAAATTGCTGGGGACATTGATGGTGTTTAAAAGTGTTATTTAGAAGAGCTACTTCCTGAGCTCTTCCCCCATCTGCTCTTGGACAGACCTAGGTGTTTCTTTTAAAAATATACTCTTGAAAACTTTACAGCAGACAGCAAGCAGAGCTTGCTGACCCCTTACCAGCATGTTAGGTTGAGGAACCCCACATAGCAGCTTCTGTTACTGTTTGGAGGTGGGAGGTGAGCTGGGTTGCACAGAAAAGCTTCGTGAAATGAGCTAAGACATTAAATAACAAGTTTCAGCCCAGAGGAAGATTTTTATGCCTGAATTATAAAACTCCTGTAATAGAAACTGTAAGGGAAATTCAAACAGGCTATTAATTGTAGCAGTGCCAATATATTAAGATGAGTAAGATTTTTAAAGGTGTATACTAAGCAATTTCAGTTCCTTTTACTTGCTTCATTAGAACTGAATTCTTCATAGATGCGTTTCCAATAAATGTGCGTGCTGATTTAAGAGCTCCTGTGTTGGAGTCAGTCACCTCTGCCAAGGCTCAGAAAGTGCTACATTCCTAACGCCGCCGGGGATGGACTGCTGTTACATGCTGCACCATGCCTCTGGCTTTCTATAATCTTCATCTGACCTGTGCTAAATCCACGCTGACTGTTCTCACCCTCAAGGAAATGAAGTGAGATTAAGGCTTCTAAGGGTGTAAAGTTTTGAAAATGAATCTCATAGTCCTAACGCCTCTTGGCTGTTTTAGAAAATGGTACAAGTCCACTGATCATGGTATTTTGTTCAGTTGACAAAACTGTTTTGAGGAAATGCTGAAACTTCTCCTTTGAGAAGGGTAGCTTCCGTTGTTCTTGGTCAATGAAGGTTTCCCTGAAACGCTGCCTGAAATTTCAAACACACAGAGAGGGAATCAGTCCAGAATTGTCCATAGCATGGTGTCTCTGTCGCACAGCAAGGGAAGAAAGCTGGCTTAAGTCCCTTCTCTGCCTGATTCAGATCAAGGATTTGAGTCTCAGTTGAGACTCTTTTGTCATAGCACTCACTTCACTGGTCCAATTTTTAAAAATATTTACATGAACTAGAACAGTTCTGAGGAAAGACACTGCAAAAAAGAAATGAGGATTGACTTTTAATTTAAAGAAATTCTTTGAGTGGGAACTCTTTTACCCAGATCTCATTCTGCAGGAGTATATTGAGTGAAGTTCACAATACACGTGCATAAATGCGTCTGCCAGAAATCAAGGCAAAACCAGGGAAGGCTTACGCTAAAGTGATAGTCCTAATCACATTTACAAATGACACACAGCAGAATTCTAGACTGAATTAAGAACTGTGTCTGTGAAAGACATTCTTGTCACTGGAAGAAGAAAATAAGTTTGTTTCCATGAAGAATCATCTGCATTGGGTTCTTTCTAGTTGTGCATGAAGTAATAAGGTTATTTTATTCCATTACTGGTTCTCCTGTGTTCTTACTATGCCAAGCCTCTGCCTGTACTGCTGTAAACAGAAGTTTTTCTTGCATCGCTGTAGAAGTGTTTGCCATTGTAGAGCTGGCTGCTTGGGTCTATTTGGGGAACAGGCACCTCTGCCAGAAACAACCAAGTTAAAAAATATGTATCAGCAGAAATGGTTCTCTGTTTTTCCTGAATATTCATATTCTCGTAGGAAGTATTTCCACAGACTTTCTTTAGAGGAATGAAGTGCTTGGAAAGCCTGGAGGAACAAAAAACATTTCCTCTGACTAAGCATCTCTGAGTTGTTAAACATCATTTTTAGAATACACAATAATATTGGCTACTTCATTTCACCTGTTCTATAAGGTATTGTTTTTCTGCCAGCCTGTACTTTCCTTAGTTTCTCTGAAAAAGGTACTTCCATTCTGAGGTCAGCTGCAGAAAAAATAAGGAATCCCATCAATGGAATAGAAAGAAATATCAACTTTATAACAGGTGAAATTAGACTATCACAAATGGAAGAACCCCATTTCTCTTTTGTGCTTGTCAGTGCTATTAAGGTGAATGCAGAGCAATGCTTGTTTCTGTCTGTCCAGGAGCATATGCAAGAGAGTAACTTCTCACGCTTTCCAGCTGCTAGGTACCTACCACACCACATTTAGCACTTTGAGTTCCAGGTGGTTTTTCTCAAGAAATCAAAAATCAAAAATAAAAACTGTGCTTTATGGCTACCAGACCACCAGAATCAGTGAAGCTATTGCAATATACACAAGCTGAGGATCTGGCCTGTAAGAGGCACTGGTGGCCAGCAGTACAAGAGCTCTGCTAGGAGGCTTTTTTACTGGCACCAGCTATGCTCCCTCTGCTTTGTTTCTTGCTCGTTTTCTCTTCACTGTAATCATGGAGCTTTTTTCTTAACTGCTATTCATTACAGTTCTCCCCTGGAAAAATACCAGTAATTTAAAGGTTAATAGAATGCTGATGTCACTGTAATTAGAGCAGAGGAAAAACATTTCTGTAATTACTGTTAATGCTTTCTTGCTGTTCAACCAATAAGATATGGCCCCTGGCCTGAGATGGAAGGTGGGCGTAGAGATCTGTGTGAGCGAGAACTTGCGACATGGTGATCAGATGAGTGCAGAAATGATGCCTGAGTCACTTTGGGGCATGGTGGAAATCGGTCGTTAAGCAACCTGCCTGGGTAAAATCGAAGCCAAAATGTCAAGGATGAGCACGTCATAAAAAGGTGGTTTCTGGAACTGGCTAGCCTGAAAAAATACAAGACATGCAGTTCATCAAAATTCATTTTTTGATTTTCACTATACTGCATTACAAATAAACCCTTTTCTTTAGGAGGTTTACGTTTTCAAAACCAGATAACAATACTGCAGATCTGTCCATACAAAGCAGCCTCTGCTAGTGACTCCAGGACAGAGCTGGAAGTCGATTGCACCCAGATCATTATTCCTAAAGCGGTTGGTTGGTGCTGTGCCTGGTCACACACACCAGCAGCTTCCCATGGTGAGGTCTCTGCTCTGCCTCACTGGGTGGGAAGTGGCGTTTCAGAGCTCAGTGGATTAGCTGTGAGCAAGTGGGGTAGCCGAGCTCGGGAGGTGTTCTATTCTGCCCACAGGAGACCTCTGCCTGAAAGGCTGGAAAAGATCCCCAGCTGCGCTACTCTGGAGTACCCCAGGGTGGAATTAGAAATCTCTCCCTGATGATTACTACATCCAGGGAATGGGTCCAGCTATCTTCATGTGACCTGGCCAATAGCAGTTTATCCATAAGAACAGTCCTCACTACCTAGCAGGCTGCCCTTACTGAATGAAGGGACATATGCCATTTCCTGGCTGCCCTGTGCTCTGCAGGTTGTTTTGCTCCCTGGCAGTGCTGAGGGAACGCAGCCTGTGTCAGACCGACCTCCTTTGGCTCACTTTTGGTGCCTAGATTTGCTTATGGTTTAAATGAAGATACCAGGCCATGTAGGAAGTCAGAGGTTTTGCTGTGAGAGGAAGAGTGCAGGTGTCCCAACTACAACTATATTTGCTATACAAACACATCTCAGATCCCCTTTTTACCTTTTTACCTGTAATGACAACTGCACTGTTAGTTCAGTGTGTTTTAATTTCTTTGAAACATTTACTTGCAAAATCTAAGTTACAAATCTTGCCATGTCGACTTCAGATTCTTAGATTTCTGAGGTCCCACTTTATGTTTCACTATCTGTACTTTGTCCAATATGGCTGACTTGATCATGGTGGTGATTTCTGTGTTTTGAAGAACTTGTATTTTTGGGTAACTTTTTGTACAGATCTTACTGGTCATGCTCTTTTAGTCTAGTCCACTTGTTTCCTTTCTGGATTATAGGCACTTCTATTAGTCAATTATAGTTTGCTTAAGCAGTTGCTAAGGTAGGCCTAAACTAATTCACATAATTTTACCTTTTGAAAACTTCTAATGGCTGGCTTCATCTTATAAGCTTGTTTCTTCTATTTTGCTAGTTTCTAACATGGCCTTTTTGAGGATCATCATCTTGATTATAGATTGTAGTCAGCAAGACTTACTGGCTGAGGCCTGTGCTCCTTGAACGGATTCCTTGGCCCTGTCTGTTGGTTTTGTACAAAGCCATAATGTGGTCTGTTATCCATGTATAGCAAAATTTTCACAGGGCAGTATAATCTTGCAATGCATAGAAATACTTTTTTGAGATTTTTTCAATGTAGATGGAAGTTAATTTTATAGTTATTCAAATTTCTGTAATGTTGAAAGAGAGTAAAAAGAAAATAATTTCTGCTTTGTAGAATTTGTTTCAAGAAATGTCAAGAAATTCCTTTACATATCTTCCAAATGGCTGGTTTATACACGCCCACCTGAAGTCACCCACTTCTGGGTGACCAATCCCCTTGATTTCCTTCAGCATAGAATATATTTTTTCTTCAGACAAACAAACCATTTATTTTTTATGTAAGTATGTGTATATGCATTTAATGGACAGAAGTTCAAAATCAGTGTTCTTTACTAGAAAAAGTGTTTGCACACACCTAAGACCTTCAGGAAAAAACCCGTCTGCAAGTAAGTCATCATAGGAGTTTTGCTAACTTTAATGGAGTTGCATTTGCACAGTTACTAATGGAATACCACACTCTAATGGATCCAGAAATCATCTCTGAGCAGGCTGGTGCAGTGACAGGACAGAGAGCAGTATTGAGAAGACATACTAACTTCCTTCTTTAAAGCCACATAACACCGCCAGCATGGCACGGTGCTTAGGCTAATTAGCTCTGTCCCGCTGAGCTGGCTCATTCAGTAGTAGCTCAGGTATCTCTGTTCCTGTAGTGTTGTACAGCACAGACATGCCCTAAGAAACTAATCAATGAAGAGTAGAAAAGAATAATACATTTTGCTATTGCTATTTTTACTCTATTTCCCAGATTCCCTTTGGTAAACCTGTTGTTAGTCACCTCATAGAATGCATGGGTCACAGGAGATGTGGATCTTTAAAGAAGAGTTTGGAAAGAAATAAGTATATGTTTCAGTTCAGAGCTGGCATCCCCTGGAGGAGCGTGGAATGAGAGAAGCAGCAAGTGCAGGTGAAGGTCAGAAACACTGGAGAGAAGTTGGATGATGTGATAATAGACAGGAGCAGATAACAGTAAAAGTTTCATTGCAAAGGGAACAAGCGTGCTAGATTAGGAGGAAGATAAATAGGCCTTTGAAACTTCAAATCTTCTCCTTTCCAATTTACCATATGAAAGTGAATTATATCTGAATGCTTATGGGGATCTAAAACTGAAAAATAGCCAAGGTTCTTTTCTGACTTTTTTCCAATGTTCCAGTAGCTCAGTTTTCACTTTGAAACAGAAGTGGCAAGCAAAATTCTCATAATGTGATCTCCATTTCAGAAAGGCATGTCCTCCAGAGATGGTTATTACAACAGCAAGTATTCCTTTCTTGTGTCATCACTGCAGTGATCAGGACTCTTGTACAGACCCAGCATGTTGTACCAAACTGCTCCTAAGTGATTTTAATGGTCTGGAATTGCAAATAAGTTGCAGTTTAGCTACAGTAAGTCAAATGTAATACTGAAACTGCATCCTTGAGTACGTGGTTCTGTACTCATTTTAAGTAGACTAAACCATTTGATTTTTACCCAGTGTTGTGTCTGTAGTCTGCATTAAATTGTGATTGTGGTTAAAAATCTGAGAAACCTGAGGACTTCGTGGTCTCGGGCTTAGTACGGGCCTTTTTTGCATACAGACCAAACTGATTAAGAAGAACTGTAACATCTGAAGACTTAGGATAAGTTTATTGTATCTAATTCTTTTTAATCTGTTTTGACTGAGCATGAAGTGGAGTATGGACCAAATAGGTTTGACATTTCAAACAGAAACAGAAATTGGAGGACTTAAACGTCTTTTATAGAACCAGGTTGATGAATGCATGGGAGAATGAAGGATATCCTTTTTATCTGAACAAAACTTTTATCTTCAGAAACCAGGAATCCTGCCCTTCAGTTAACTGCAATTGCTGTAATTCAATGCAAATATTAATCACTTTAGCACGGTGGCAAGATCACTGTTCACAAGGTGGTTCATCCCCTCACTTTCAGGTTCAGCTTTCAGTTCCAGCTTTCTCTAGCTGTCACTTCTGTTTAGACTACGTCAGGTGCAATTGAAACTAGTCATAGGCATGCAATGTGGCATTCTTTGCTCTCTCATAGGACTAGGTCCTAACACTATGCTCATTCAGCTAGACTTTTCCTTCTGGTCAACAGGGTGGCTATTGGTCCTGACCTTAGTGTTTGTCCCAAGGGGAGAGCATACCATAGTGGCCAGGTGAGTCAAATATGGCTCTACCAGAAACTGTAACTGTCATGTTAGACGATCAGCAGTGTTTGCATTGCTACAAAAATTAAGGAAGCTGTGGCCACACCGGGATCCTCCTTGCAAGCAGCCTTTTCAGAGGACCTGTGGTTTCCTCAAACTCATGAAAAGGAGTTGGCTTCTTCATGCACCAGGTGAGTAACTCTTGGACATGGAGAATGCTTATTTAGGTTGTGAATGGACCTGCAGAGCAAGGTTATGATCTTTGTGAAAGCCATCTCTCTACAAGCAAGTTGTCTGACCAACAGTAGTGGTTATCAAGAGAATAAATTCCTAGCCTTCTCCTGGAGTACCCATGTGTACTTCTGAGGGGCAGTTTGCCAGTGAGTTAGAAGCTATGGTGTTGGTGTCTAAGTGCTCTTATGCCATGCTAAATCTTTCTTCACCGTGCATTTTTCCTCCTTTTCTTATTTTTGTTACTTCTTGTTCTCCTTATTCCCCTTACTCCCTTAACCCCAGATTTGTGAAGATGCAGAGACAATGTGTAGCTAACAGTTCTTTGTGAAGTCCTTGAAAACAATGCGTACAGATCTTGTTCTCTTAACGAGATGTTCCGTTTTAATTTGGTACAATGTGGAAAACAGTGGGTGATGTACAGAACCCTTGTTGACTGACATAAACTTCTTAAGGGAAAGTCTGATATGGATTTAATGCACATGTTGATGGAAAACAGCATTTCATCTTGTCAAATTCACAGCTAATGGCATGGAACTCTCAAGGACATCTAAACAATGAGATCGTTTTGTAAAAGAAATTGCATGAGTTAAATCACACAGCACCTTTAAAAACAATAAGTGTTCATTACCACTTCTCCTCAGAACCTGTGAATAACGTTTTAACTTCATTTTTAAATGCCCATACTGCAAAATTATTCCAGCAGCTTCATGTTCAGTTTTTTGTCTGGCAGCAAGAGGGATAATTTGCCCACACAAGCTTTGCAGTTTCATGGTGAGTAAGAATAGTTGTAAGATAATAGTTTTGCTACTGCAATTAAAGGTGAAAATGGTTTCTTTTAAATTTGCAAATATTTTCAGTAGGTACTGGGCATAAACTTACAGACAGCTATATAATCACTTCAAGAATCTACACTCATTTTCCAAGGTCAAAGTACTAGCATAAAGAAGGAAAATGAGATGCAACGTACTTAGTTTCTATAATACCGACTTTCGTAAGCCTGCTATCAACAGCTCTGGTATTGTAATGAGGAGGATTGTCAAAATAGCAAGATTCTGTACCTTTTATTGTAAGCTGGAATTTATCTTCATGAATATTTTTACATGCACATTTTTAAATGCAATAGTCTGTCCAGATGAAATTATTTTCTCCTTTACCTTTTCTCATATGTCTAAGCATCTAAGGAAAAATGTATTTTCATTTGTTTCTGTCTTAGCATAACAGTTACACAATATTTTTCATGCTACAAACTCACAAAGCTCTTACTAATTTATTAAAAAAAACCCAAAGAGGAACATGGTACAAAGGAGAGGGAAAAACATGGGATAAAAACCTGTTAATAATGTTTCTGCTATGAAGTGATGCCTTCTGTGCCTTTAGACCCACACTATTTCCCTTGCCAAATGACTGCTCTGTTTACATGTCCTGGCTTTTGCCTCTTTAGATAGAAAATACTGCTGTGGTAGTATTAATAGTGCAGCCAAATGGTTTAATTGCAGGAAGGGACAAGAAGTTTTCTTGCAATTGGATAAGAGTATCTTCCCCTAACTGAAAGTTTAGCTTGTGGTCATTTATAACATTTCTATTTTCAGCTGAAACCCAAATCCTTGTTCTTTACATGGCGAATGCTGTTTTCTGTTAATATTCCTCTACAGTTGAGAGGAGGGGTTGATTGTTGACTGTGTAATTACAGATTAATATTAGGCCTCTAAATTTCTCAGGGATACAATTGCTTCTATGAAACTCTTTACTGAAAATATTGAGTGTGTTCAGTAGCTTTATAGGTCCCCTGACATGACTTAGCTGACTAACCATGATCCATAGCCCACACTTTGTGAACCGCTACCCAAAACCATAAAACTATATGCAATGCAAACCTGACTAGGAATTCCTATTACAGCTGTATTATGTTGTTCAGTACTGTAGCATCATGCTGTTTCTTGATCCCAGTTTAAGAGAATTGTCTTATCTATAAAATAGCAGCAGAAACGATAAGTACAACCACTGTACTTGGAATAACTGTTTTATTCCACAGCATGACTGTTAACACTGAAAAATAAAAAGTAAAGAGCTATTTCATATTTTTCTGGGCACCAGTGGATGTTTGTTTCCACACTTTTCACTGCAGGAAAATGGTTTTTTCCTACAGTAGTTGAGCTGGTATCTGATTATAACAAAATATTTTTGAATTTATGTTCCTAGTGTGCTCAATTATTATATAACTAAGGTTCAGTATATGTCGTGAAATCGCACCCTCTTTCTCGCCTCATTTTAGTGCAGTTAAGAAGGGGCAATTAAGACAAGACAATAAATGTGTATTTCACATGAAACTGCAGCAGCCGGAAATGTCCTCGTTCTCAGTTTCATAACTGAAATCCATTTTTATTCAGTGGGGTTGTATTAGGTGCACAGCATGAGTCTGTATCCTCCTGAAGAGTCCTTGTTGGTAGAGATAGCTGTTGTGTAAATATTCTTGAGTTTTAAGACAGGGAGAAAAGTATAAACCCAGGATCAAATCCTGTTAACTGGCTTCATGTTGTTATTTAAGGCGTGAGGACTGTAGCTAGTTAGAGATTTTGTTGTTTGCAGTGTGTAATTTGTATTTTGCCTACGGCACAGCATGCAGTAAGACAGCTTATTGCAGGACCTGAGTATGGTACACATGGAACTGGCTGGTCCTTTTAGTAGCAATTGTGTCATGACTTTTCCTATCCAAAATTGTACTGTTTCCTCCAACTTGAATTGAAACAGCTTCTCAGATACAGATTTGCTTTAACCATCACTTTCATTCTCTTCTTGTGTATAGGGTAGGCTTTGGTTTTTTTTCAATGACACTCGGCTACCTCTGTCACTAGGCATTTAACCTTTTTTTGAAAACAGATGTGTGAGAAGGCTTTTTGTGAGCTAGCAGAGCTTGCTTTCAAAACTCAGCTCCCAGTCATACAAACCCTCTGCAAGATTAATTCAAGTCAATAAGGGATTTAAAAGTGAAAGGGGAGAAAAATCAGGTCAGCAAGAAATATGAATAGAATGATTAAATCAGTGGGAAATGCTGTGGTAAAAGACAGAGGATTCCAATTCCAGTTATTATAGATGCTTAATAGCAAGAAAGGAGAGTGTTGCTTGAGAATTGTATTGAACTGGCAGAGTACATCCAGTCAGTCTCCTTCTAATAGAATGGTTGAATATGTAATGTAATGTGTAAAAGCTTTTGGCCTCTCTCCTTTTTAATAGGACTACTGTGAACGTGGCTCCAGAGGAAAAGGTCATTTGTGTTTCCTCTCACCAAAGAGATGAAGTTTCTAAGCATGTGTTTGATAGTGCATGCTTTCGTGGTTTCTATTTTAAAAATTTAAAAATCTGGGTAGACCTAGTTCATCGTGTCCTATTCAGGAAGGTCAAGGTGAAGTCCTGATCCGATGGTCAGTGCCAGAGTCCATATCAGCAGTTACACATTGGTATCAGCGTCTCCTAGATGATGGTTTGCTGTCTTTTAAGACCTGGTTTTTCAATTGTAAAAACATCCCCAGCTGCACTGAAAGTGGATACAGGCAGGAAGAAGTATGATTTAGGTATTCTAGGAAGAGTTAAAACTGAAATGAAGGTCCTATCTTCTCTTGAAATCTATTTATAAGAGAAGTATCTGGTCTTCCTGAAGTGTGCTGTCATGTGGGTTTTGCATCATAGGAGGTAGATGTTCCCTGGGGTTTTGTCATCCCCAGACGATATAAATATCCTAGGCCTGTGACTGACTTACTACAGACATGCACAAAATTACAAACACAACAGAACCCCAAACTTCACTGGGGAATCTGGTCACTACTTCGTTATAAATATTCAACAGCAGGAGACAAGACGGACTTTCTCGCTATGACATTATATATGCACCCACATGTTGGCATTTTAATTCTGTTCTTAGATAGCACAGTACTGGCACCCCACAGAAACCAGAGATTAAACAGCCTATGCCAGCCTGTGTGTTCCCCATGCTACATGGAGGAAAAGCTACCCAAAGTAACTGAGGGCGCAGAAGCAAGAGAATGCCTGGATTAAAGTTTGATGACAAACGTACACATACCCTGAAGATCTGACTTGTATCACTGTCACCTGATACTTCAGAGAGCTGTTCAGCAGAGTGTGAATCCATGACATGCTGTTTACTCCTCCTCATGCTAACTCCCTGTGTGGGCACGGTTTGTGTGTGTGTGTGTGTGTGTGTGTATATATATACTCAGCTGTCATTACCACATGGGGAGTGAGTTTAGAGCAGCCAGATATCCAGAAATTTGTAGCCTGACTTATTGTACACTAACAGTGTAGAGAGACCCTCCTCTAATCAAATTAAAGTCACTGTAATTAGAAGTGTCCATGGAAAAGTTTCATGCAGTTAAATAAACTGGAGTAAAACACGTTAACTTTCTCATTTGTCCCTCTGTAGGTAAGCCCTAAATATTTTTACTGTTTTTTTCTATCAGCTTTCACAAATCCTTCATGAGTCCAGTTTCCTGATGTCAGAACAGAACTGGGATCTGCAGCCCACATCAAAGTTAACTTGTGGGATTTTTCTTTGCTTTGCTTCCCTAGTTATGGATGCTAAGCTTCGATAATGTGCTTAGCGCTGTAAGAGGCAGTAAAAATGATACTTCCTGGCCCAAGGATCGTGCAATCTAACAATAGACACACGGTGCAAACTGTGCTGAGAGACCTGGGAAGGTACTTCTGAGAGAAATGTTTCTTTTTTTAAATAATGGTTGGGCACCTGACAACATTAACATTGGTTAGTATTCACAGCTTCAAGAAAGATGGGAGTTTAGGGAAGGGATTTGGCTTCTGCAGATTTTATTCTACCACATGCCGAGGGATCAGATCACTCGACCATTGATGCTATAGTCATGTAGATTTCTTCCTTACTTTTTTTTCATGTGGTATTTGAGCTTGCTGGTTGATCTGTGCTCCTTACACTTTGCACACTGACTAACAGGCTTCTCACAAATGCAGAGGAGTTTACGTCCCGCCAAATGTAATTAGTGCACTAGGCACTTCCTTGCATACTAAGGAAGTTTCACTGGCCTTACATTGATGTCAGATATTGCTGTACCAAGAAATCATCTCCAAGAAAATAAGCTTCTTTAGTCTATGGTTTTTAGTAAGTCCTTCAAAGTAAAATTGATATATTTAGGCTCTTACTTTCCCTTTCTTAGTTATGTGGATATGGGAAGGATTAAAACTTTCTCTATTAGTGATCTCTCTTCTAGTGAAATAAGTATATTTATTTTTTGAAGGGACAATTCTGTTAGTAGCAAATGGTGTTTGAGGTCAAAAGCGAAAAACTTTGAAGCACAGTAACAGTGCAAATTGATAAGCTGTTTGGGGGCTAATTTGGGAACACAATACACATGAGGAAGTAATTTGTCATGTGCTTTTATTTGGAATAGATTTAAAAGCGTGGTATCTCAAATCTGGGTCATGCAGTGAAAGTGAAAAAAATTGACACAAGGCCCATGCGAAGTCAGTGAAACACCCACATTAGGAACTGGAATAAGCCTAAAGAGAAACCAAGAGGGTCTTTGGGGTAAAGCTGATGATTACGACACACTTACCTTTGCTCTAATTCTGTTGCTCTCTTTGAGCTTTTGTTTCAGGTACAGATTCTGTGCTTGCCTGTGGTTTAGCCCTGATTCTAGAAGCAGCTGAAAGCTCATTGTATCCCATTGCACACGTGAGAAATCAATTCTCAGTGCACAGGAATGGTTTTTAATCTTGATTACTCTAAAGAAAATGTATCTCTCCTTTAGAGTAGTGATGCAGCCTCTTGCTAGACCTGATGGGACACTGCCAGTCCAGGCTCTAACAAAGGAATGTATTGTTCTTTAAGTAGCAAATTAGCAGATCTATGTCTTTACTCAGATGGCAGCAATTACTGTAGTAATGATTTGTCATAATTAGTTTGAGAATAGTAATTATCAATTTCTCCTCGGTCTATTTACTCTGAAATAGGCACTAACCACTGATAGTGACCAATTTCTCGTGGACTGGTTGCCACTCTCCTGTGTTACTGCCATTACCTCAGGCGTCTCCTGCACTGGATGCCTTCAACCAGTAATGCTCTTTTGCAAGAGCTTCTGTAACTCATCTGCTCTGGGTTCAGAGAGCCCTCACAGAGACTGGTTTTACCTGTAGATGTCATGCAGTGTTGTAAATGAGTGTTTTGTTGTCTCTATAATGGTTGAGTGGGAATTCATTTACTGTGGGATGCCTCTCTGGGATTGTGAAATCCTTAGCATCAATTCAGTGGGTCCTCTGCACCCCATCAAACATTGTTTCACAAAACTGGTGTTCATTTTAAACTTGTGTATTGGCTTCTTTTTACAAGGAGAAAGTAGTGCCTGTGCAGTTACCTTTTTTCCTAGTACTCCAAACTACACATTCTTGTGATTTCTGACTTGTTTTTCAGCAGAAATGGCAGTTCCTGGGAGGCTGTGTTTCCAGCTACTTAGCTCTAGAAGCAGACAGTTGGATTTAACTAGAGATGAGTGTGTTCTTGACGATGTGACATGCAGGCTTAGCCCCTCACTGCTGGCAGCACACGTGTCTCCATAGGTCGGCACCTGCCTGGTCTGAAACAGGGTGGACTGCAGGTCAGAGCACCCTTTTTGACCAAATCATGGCTCCAATGACAACAAGTCTCAGCTCAATGTGCTTCATCTTGGTGTGCCTGTGAGTATCTCAGCAGAGGTTTGCAGGCTTTGACTTGTCGGTTGCTAAAGTGATCCCTCCGCTGTCGGGCAGCACAGACTACTCGGCAGATCCGAGCTGGCTGTGTTCGTTCCGTGGGTCACACGCTGCTGTACACATTTGAGCCAGACACCGGCAGCCCATTCTCATGAGTGGGTGGCAAAGCTTTGCCAACAGAAGCCAAAGAGAAAATACTAATATAATGTGGGAACAGGGCTGGCACCTCAGCTGTACTAAAATGAATCACCAGTTCGAGTTCAGTCCTTCATTTTGACACTGGCTGGGGCTATGAGTGCTGGTACGGCAACGTGCTCAGCTGGTGCAAACGTGCCTCTTTTCACTGTATCTCAGCTGCTCTCCAGCGTGAGGTACATCCAACTTCCCGTGACTGGACTGGTGATTCAGTGTGAGAGTTTTATGGGTAATGATGAAAGGGGAAGTCCAAGGCTATGAGAAAAAGAGGAGGAATATTCATTTTTTGGAGAAGGGCAGGGAGGACAGATTTTGAGATGTGGTAATAGAAAACAGAATGATAAAACATATTTTGCTGTGACAAAACGCTGCTTTTAACTGCACTTCATTTGTGAGCTTTCATTTGAGAAGAAATTGAGATGGGATTTGCAAAGGGGCTCCCACATAGGTTGTGTTTTTACTAAATATATGCTGTTGTTGACAAAGCTTTTTATTTCATCTGATGAAAGTAAATAAATTTCAAGTTAGAGAGCTTACAGTGTTGTAAGTGAAGGCAAATAGTTTACAGCTGAGAGTTGTTTGTTGCAGTGAATATTTTATTTTCCTTAATTCAGAGATCATAAAATGGCACAGGGGATAAAACATTTGATGTGTATAAAAGATTAAGTTAGAGAATGTGGTGTGGGTCAGTCTGAAGCAAATGTACATAAACGGCATAGTTGGTGGTGGCAGCAATCAGTATTTCCTCAGTGATTCTGGTGATCCATACAAGCTTGCCTGGACATTTTGTGGGAAAGAGCTCTGTTGATGAGGAACTGCTAGAAGCATGTCTCAGAGCTTTCCAGATCACCTAGAGCTGTAGTGGCTAATGGGTTGTCATCTTCTCCTCTCCCTTGTCTTGCAGCCTCTGCCTGTCCCTACCAAACATATCAACCTCACAATCTCTGCAAAGCTACTAAGGTTTTGCTTGTTCCCCCACCCCAGAATGGCTGCGGTGAAGCAAAGCGGTCAGTGAAAGTTGTTGTCTGGGTGTGCTTTGTTTTAACCTGTTGACATCAGAGAAGATTCAAATAATCCTGTACAGCTTCCGGCTAATCTCTGAAATATTTGGAAGCCAACTGTGCAGATGGCCTCAGAGAAGACAGAACAGTCTCTGTGCCTAGATGAGTAGCCAAACTTTTGATGTCCGAAACCTCTCCATCCCCGCCATTAAATTTCTATAGAGACTTTCAGAATCCAAAATTGAGCACTTGGACTCTCTGCTGCATAACTGCCTCCACCGCAAATCCAGTCAACACTGCAAGGTGCGCGTGTGCATGTGCACGTGTGCTGTGCACCAGAAAGACACAGGTCTATAAGAGGGAGTGCTAGGATTGGCCTTCTTAAGAGCAGTTGCCGTTATCAGGAGAAATGAAAGGTGCCGATTTTACAGCATTAAGCTCTCCTGCTGTACAGGGGGAAAGAAACACGGCAGGAATTTTTGAAAAGCTGGAAAGTGTACGAAGGAGCGATCCCACAGCTTCTAGCCACAGCAGCTGTGCTGTGACACACAGACTGATGTACCAGTTGTCTGATCAATAGGTTTTACTTCTAGGACTATTATTTCTTGGCAGCCAACCTAATGTAATTACGTATGTTTTCCTGCAACAAGCAAACACTTTCTGCGGTTGAGGAAACAGCTGCAGTACTTTGAAGAGCTCATTTCCATTAATCTGAAAGTATAGTCACAGAATTACAAAATTACATATAATGTAGGTAATGGCAAGGATTATAAATACCTGTAGGGATTATAAATCCCTATAATGTCCTTTTATTTAAAATGAATTAATATTTAGCCATTTTGAACATTGAAAGACAGTCATCTGACTGTTTATTCATTTAAATTGTTTAGTCTAAAAATAATTTTGAATATGACTCTGACCTGGAGACCTTTGCATCTTTCTTTATTTTCTCTATTGAGCTGCTCTTCAGAGCTGGAGGGGCATGGAAGAACCTTCAAAACAGATTGCCAGGCCAGATAAAATGTACCTCATTTCTTTCAAGCTTAAATTAGGCTCCTTGGTTTTAAATTCATAGATAAGTTTCTAAAGCAACTTATTAAAACTTATTATGTATTGACTACATAACATAGAAACTAAATCCCAGGTTGTAAGTAATATGCAGGCTGTTAATACATGACCAGGGATAGTTCCCAAGTAGTTACACAAACTGCTTCCAGAAAAGACCCAATGACAGCACAAGCATTTGTGCAGATGTGTGTCAAAAAGAACAGACTTGGTGGAGTGAAACGTAAAAGGTTTGTTTCAGTCCCTCATCTGCTTCACTTTGTGACCATGCAAGTGCTTCTGCCTTACAAGAGAGCTGCAGAAACCAGAAAAGGAAGGCCAAAAATGTGGCGGGTATGGAGGCAGCATCAGCCTACACTGCCCTAAATTACATATGAAATGACAGCATCGCGTTGGGACAGTTGAGTTCCTGCCTCGTGCAGGGGCAGCTTGGCAGGGACGCTTCATGAAGAGGTTGCAGCTTAAGTGGTCTTTAGCCCAATGTTTTAAAAGAATCTTGGCACCACTTCTGGGTTACCATAAGACAAGGAGGTTGTAGCCTGCACACATATCTGCAAGTGGGGGCAGAAACCTTTCAGAACAGAGCACTGGAGGCTGCTGGAGCCGACAATCATGAGATCAGCCCTCTCTGCTTATCCATCCTGTGTGTTCACAGGGCAGTCAGCTCAGTACAATGCTGACATAGTGAAATGGGTCCAACTGAAGCTTTTGGTGCTGTCCTCATAGAAACATGTTGGTTTGATTTCTTGAGTGGTTTTATGCAGATTTGATTGACGTAGTTGGTTTCAGCTGACAGATTCAGTTGTGCAATTTGTTCAGCTCTTCATGAAGTAAGAACAGAAGAATGCTGCAAGCGTGATGACAGCATGAGGAGATGAGCTCTAACTCATCTACTCATCATATTTCAAAATATGTTGCCACATTTTCCTCCAGTTGTTCATTCTGCCCATCTGCTGGATGCTGCGTTTCTTGCTGGCAACAGAAAAATTGGCCTCAGTACCCAGAGGGTGATGGGTTTTTTTCTGAGTTGTTTTTTGACGACAGTTTTAACTTGCATCTAGACTTGGCGCTGAAGCTGCTCAGGGACGTGAATATGATCTGTTGAATGATACCACAGTTCTGAGAACTTGCTGATCTCGAAAGAGGAAGCCCTATTTCTGCCCCAGCCTCCTTTTCCTTCCACCAGCCTTTGGGTACAGATCTAACATTAACCAGAAAGAAAATTAGCAGTGCTTTTTCCAGAGCAACATGGGGTCAGTGTCTGGATAGTACAGGGAGGAGCAGAGGAGGAAGGAGGAATAGGGAGGGTACCAGCCCTTCTGTGGGCGAGTCAAACTAGCCTACTCATTAGATTACTGCTTCTGCAACATGACCTCTCTGTCACCTCCGGCAAGAAGGTGGCAATCCAGATCTGCAGGGAGGAATTGTCTAAAGCTCTCAGACCATCTTTAGCTTTTCTGAGAGTAGATTGTTGTAGCTATTGAATGATTCATTTTCATTGGCACTTTGGGTCTTGAGGAGATAAGCTTTTACCAGTCAGGTAATACAAACTTCTTACCTTGGGAAGGAGGCGTTGGACCTCATCGGAGTACACACTTTTTTGGACAGGGCAAAATGGATCACAGGGATCTTCTGTGGGAAGAAAGTAGAGAGAAGATGGCATGCTTTGGAGGCTGAAGCTGTTTCCTGTGTTTCCACACTAGCTAGCACACTGGATGTGTGCCTGAGGATGCTGTGGTCAAGAGCAGACAGACCCAGATGAGTTCTGTCTGTCATCTGAAGTGCTGGGATACAAGCTGCTTTGATTTTGAAGGTGTCTAGGTGCATTAGGGTGGACATGCAAGACTTTGAGAAAACTGAGTCTTAACTCGTGTGGAGGCCTGTGAAGTGGCTGATGAGCCCATCCCTTGTGGTTTTGAGAAGCTTGTCAGTAATCTCCACCAAGTGGAGATAGTCACCATAAAAGGCAATGTGAAAATGTGGTGATGAGACCAGACTGAAAAGAGAGCCTGGAAGGAACTCGGAACACCCTTCATGTGAGCTGCCACTGGCTCTGAAAGGGCACAGTACGAGAGCGTAGGTTTGGTGGTAAAGCACTCTCATAATGAAAGCTCCCACTTTCTGTTCCAGAACAGCTTTGTGTCTGAACCTGAACAAATGATGGTGATAGGCTGACCAAAAAAATGAATACTTTCTTGGGTCAGTTTGTTTGTTTTCATTTGAAAATGTTTGATCACACATGAACCTACTTTTCTTATGACACTGTAAATATAAAGGGATTACAGTTGTGCTTACTGAAGTAAATGAGGTTTTAGTACTGAGATTTAATGGGAGTAGAGTCAGGCTTCTAGAGAAATCCAAAGTGAGACTAAAATGCTAGTAGTGGTGGAAAAGATAGTAGGATGAGGCCAATTTTTCTGATGAAGGAAAATGTGAGAGGTTGAACAGTATAGGAAGTGCTGATAGGAAGACTAGTCATCAGGGCAATAAAGAAAATATTTGAATATAATGCTTACTAACCATGAATCTTGAGCAGTGAAGGTATTTCACAGTCATTTTTCCAAGTTTAGATGGGAAGGTAGAATTAGATGTGAGTTGCATAGTTGTCAAAATTTTGGATTTATTAGCAAAATGATTTATTTGTATTCTAAAAGCTTTTAAAATACTTAGGGTAAGTGCTTTCTTTGGAGGCAAAACTGGCTTAGGGCAGAATGACTGTCCTCTATAATTTCCTACTTGGAGCACAGGAACTGCACAGTTGCAAGAACATAACCAAGGGTGAAGGAATGTGTGGGGTGAGGGAGATTAGGGACTTTTTAAATTGGCTTTGCTACTAAGAAAGGGTGAGGGTGCAGATCCACATCAGCGTTAAGTTCACCAGTTCAGGGGCATGTCCTCCCACCCGTATGCTCCTTACCTCTTTCTTCATGCCAGTAGTGATGCACAGGAAGCTGATTCATCTAAAATTTCCTGTGGCAAAAAAAAGACCTTAAGCTGTGATGGAGATGCTCCCTTATTAGCATGCAAGTATGTGATGAGCAACTTGTTTCCTCAAAACACTGTTGACACCTCTGAAACTGCAGTCTGATGAGACAATCAATGGAGCTTCTGACTATTTCCTTGGATTCAGGCTGACTCTTTCTCATCATGTGATTTACTGATCCTGTGTGAACTTGTTCTGCTGGTACAGATTTCTGAAAGGAAGCATTGACCAGTCAGCTCTCCACTGGCAGGCTTCAGGCTAGATCAGATGCCGCTTCCCTTTCCCCACACTGCATGAAGCTGGTCCAAAAGCATAAACCTACCAACACTGTGGTGTATCTGTTTGGCAGATGTAGACCTGTGTGCGCATATGTGACCCAGGGCAGACTTGTCCTGGTGGGTGATGAGGGAGGGCACAGAGCTGATGCTGATTTATCGTGGAAGAATGGCACGAAGAGCAGTTGGATAGCAGAAAGCCTCTGCCTCCGCTCGTTGCGCCGTCAGAGCCTCCTGGTGGAGATGCAGCACATATATACACTGCAGATACAGAGAGATACATACATATATAGATATATATGATGCAGATTCTCTATACCAGCAGCAGGAGTTTCTCTGATGGCTCCGCTTGCACAGGCACTGCTGCTCGCATTGTACAGGGTCTTTTCCTGGCAGGGAAAAGTGCCAGGGCCTGGCTGGGCTGCAGCCAGATGCAAACACAGCATGAGGCCATGGCAAGAGAGTCGCTGCAAAAACTAGTGTTGCAGTCAAGGGTTACAGCCTGTCTGTTTAAAAAGTGCTGTCAAACCGATTACAGATGCCTGCTCTCAACCTACCTGTACCCACACTACCCACAAAGCCATGGTGGGGAGGGGAGAGTGTGCTGGAGGGTTTATATTTGTGTCTTTAACATTGGCAGGAAGCACGTACAGAGCTCCCTGATCCTTATATACTTGCCTTGATGCTTAGGTGCCTTCAGGACTTGCTGTAATTTCAGAGTGAAAAGGTTTCCTTGAACTTTGCTGTCTTTTTCTTGGATGTTGGATGGGAACAATGCTTCTGGGAATGACCTCTTTGCATCTCTCAGTGTGATTTTCAGAGTTAAGAAGGGTTAGTGGATACTGAAAATTGCTGGTTTAGAATGGCTGGATAGGTTGGCAGTTTTGAGTTTGGGTTTGGGCTAAGTAGATAGACTGGAACCTGTAGGTATTTATAATAAGCTTAAAGGAACTATTCTAGGAAAGTGAGAGACCAATAAAAAGATGTGGAATTAAAGAGAAGATAGTAAGTGATAAATATGAGAAACATGAGTTGAAATCGAGTGTTTGGAAGGTATATGAAATAGCATTACTTAACACAATGCCAATGAGTTAGTGAAGACAAATCAAATGTACATGTAACGAGGAAAGATGAGTGAAGTAGTAGCAATTCTCTTGTTGCTCAAAAATGGGAGCAGAAATCTGTATATGTATTCAAAGAGCATTAATCTATTCAAAATGCCTCCTGGGTACTCTTACAGCTCTTACAAGCTGCAGAGAAGTGTATCTGGCTTCAGAAGAGGATGCTTGTGCTGTTCAGATGATCTTGCTAAGACGAATAAACAAATAGAGCCATGAGTATAGAAGTGATGGGTTGGTAAGGTCTTCTTGGAATTTAAACAAGTGTGTTACTCAGTATGGAAAGACTGTCTGAGAATTGATGAAACCCTGTGGACTTACTGTAAAGACTGGATAATGAAAGAATGATAGTGCGTGTGAGACTGAAGCTGAAAAGGCACACCAGTTAAAAATGAGGCTGGAAATGCAACAGGATTGTGTCTTGTTCTCCAAGTTGTTTGAAATTCTCAAGCATAAGCTTCTTTACACTTGCTGGAAGAAGACATGCTAAAGATTACCAGCCTGAAGGTATTAGGGTATGCAAGGCATTAGGAATGGTAATTACCGTGACCTCATACATAAATAATCATTTAATAACACAGCTGATTTCTGGAGCTTAACAGTGTGCTGTCAGTGTAGAAAATACAAGAAGAAATTTTCTTGAAGCAGGAAATGCTTCAATCTAAGAACCTATAAAGGAAGGAAGCTTTGAAAAACAAAAAAAGCAAACACTATCTCGTTCCATAGACAAGCAGTGAAGTCGAGCAAGAGATCCTGAATAAGAACCCGTAGGCAGGTGTTCAGATTTTGACAATTTTCACTGATGCTGATGGTAAGCTCCTGAACAGAGCAGGCCAGGGGTTTGATGACACTGGAAAATATCAGCTCCCAGTGGATCAGTACATGTTTTGTACCTTTTCAGGTCAGCTGATTTCTAATTAGGTTCCAAAATAGGACATAAAATGCTAATTTTAGACATACTTGTGTTTGAAGAGTGGAACTTTATCCATACAATTACTTCAAATGTCTGTTTTGTTATCATGTTTATTACTCTGTTGTCTGAAATCTCATCAATTTTCTGGTTAGCATCAATTCTGGCAGTGCTTTCAGAGCCAAATATAAACCACACAACATCTTTGTGATGTGAGATGTGTAATAACTGGTAATTGACTGCGCAGTCTGACAATAATTATTCATAGCTTTAGCATTTGCAACTTGATAGGCTATTTTAACAATACTGTTAAAAACATTCTCAAATAAACAGCTCTGTAAGTAAGCAATCATAACGAATTTACATCATGTGTGATAAGTACCGCTAATTTTCAATTTAAATGTAACTCCAGTTGAAATCATTAATGGAAAGACAATGAAAAGTCATGAATGCTATTAATTGTGAGTAGGAGACTATTTTTAGTCTCTGTTCCCCACTATCACAGAAGACTTGCATTTAAAAAAAATTGGTTTGAGAATGGGTCCTAGAGCCTTGGTGCAGATTTCTACAGGCAGAGATATTTTTAAAGGCGCAGTGCCTATCCTTTCCTATTCAATGGAAATCTTTAAGACTTGATTAAAATACATAGACTTTGCTTTTTAATATGTAAATTTTCTCAATTACATAGGATACAGTTGACAGAGGAGTTAAGCAATAAAGTATTGAGTACAACAGAAGTTTACATATATGCACTAAAATTTTTCATCTTATTTCACCCAACATTTAAGAAGTGTCTTTTCTGCGTACTAAGCTAGAAAGAAATTATCCAAAGGTTTGTTTATGAGGAGAGTTGGTTTTGTGTTTTAAACAAAAGACAAGGTATGTGTAAACACATCCTCACCCTACTCTGTGAGCAGCTGCAATTAAAGGAATTGAGTTAGATAAAGAGCTATGTAATCTGGGCCCAAACTAGTAATAATTTCAGAATTTGTTTCCATAACCTTTTGCTGTCTTTTGACTCTTACTTATTACTGAGAGGCCACCAGGAGGGTTATTGTGTTCAATCCATTTTGTTTCAGAGCTCAAAACATTAATGTCTGCTTAACATGGTACACGAGTTCCCCTGAGGTTCCTTGCCACACAGTGAGCTTTTCAAGGAGTTCCATCCTACTGCTATTCTATAGGACTCTTTTTTCCTGAGGACGCTATTTTGTATGTTGAAATGTAACTTCTTTATAGTTTCCATTGTTCACTGAATTTTCCAATTAGTGTCCACATCAGCTGGAGCCTGTGAGGATTCTCTGTGAATTACAATGTCATGTTGAACTGCAGCAGTTATGAAGGTGCCGTGTCAGAAGGTATGAAGCGCTTTTCCCAAGTATACATCTGCGATTGCATTTATTTTAAAACTTGAAATAAAACTTGAAATTGAGGTTTTCTTAGAGCTTTTTTCTAATCTGTGTTTTTCAATCTCCTCTCTTCTTATTTGAGGATCAATAATATATATTGTGCCCCGAGGGTACATTTGTTTGTGTTACAGAACATCTCATGAGCTGTCATTTCCAAGCTGCTGGACTGCAAAGCCAAGCTGAGTAGATTCTCTGGTTTTCTTTTT
The DNA here is from genome assembly GCA_009769605.1 of Bucorvus abyssinicus. Classification (NCBI taxonomy): domain Eukaryota; kingdom Metazoa; phylum Chordata; class Aves; order Bucerotiformes; family Bucorvidae; genus Bucorvus; species Bucorvus abyssinicus. The sequence goes on from CM020029.1 coordinate 6,294,411, forward strand.
AAATGTCACTGACTTCATTTCGGGTTTGTGGTTTGTTTTTTTTTTCTTTTCCTAGTATCTTGACAGCTAGCTTTCTTTTGTAAGTGTCTCTTCATTCATTTAATATTTCAGTATAACATAATTTTCCACATAACAATCGAAGGACTATGCTTCTCTCACTCCTTCCGGCTAGAGAAATCCTGTGATAGGATTTGGGGTATTGCAAGGCATGCGGTTGAAATAAGTGCCTGAAGGAGCAGGATGACTTTGCATGTGATCGGTGTCTTATGGGTGATTCTAAAAATGATTACATCTGATCATTGCTTTGACTCCCACTGGCCTGATGGACATGGGGTCAGAGTCTGCATCAAGGAGCAGAACGAAGTCTCTCCACTCCTTCAGGATGTGACAGGACCACCTTTGTAATTGTCCAGTAGTAAACGGGCAGTTGGATAGTCTTCATAGTCCTCAGTACTCAAGTGACAGCTGGAAGACCTTGAGATGAGGAAGTCTCAGCTTTGTCTGATCTCATGTGAGCCTTCCGCTCCACGATAACTGACAGGAGTTAAAGAAGGACAGAGGGGCCTCCTAAAAGGGGCCATCAACAGTAAGGCTGATTTTTCTGAAGTCCAGTTTAGATGAGTCACACCAAATAATTCCCAAAGCAGATACTGCATTCAGATGTCTCATGTTTCTCTTCACATGCATATATGGTTGTGCAAATGACCTTTGTCCTCTATGGTCTTCTCAGGCTGAGGTTTCCATTTGATTTCTAGAGGCTCTTCCTCTGGGCTGGATGTGACATTTGTGAACCCATTAGCTTATTCTACCCTGGTCAGCAATCATATACTTCTCTTCATCTCAGTATGTTCATAGTTAGACCAAAATCTTCATCCTGTGCTTCACTGGAACAGCAACAGATCAGAGGCAACCTACAAGTAGCAGGTAGTAGCAGAGGGAGTTCCTGCTCCCTTTAGAGAGCACAGAGGCCTCCTCCTTCTTCAGTAGCTCTTCACCTACGCTGGGTGTCAGACATAAATGGTGTTTGCAGATGGTTACTACTAAATCAGTCACGGCTAACATTTAATCAGTTTCTAAAGTCCTGAATGAGACTACTGCTGTCAGTAATAGATCAGGCATTCATTCAGAAGTGCTAAATCAATTTTGTTGGTATTTAGCTTGCAGAGATGAAAAAGCTAAATCACCCTTCAAATACATAACTACAGAGTGTTAATTGGGATTCTAACTAGGCTCCTTTGTTTCATCCTGTATTAGTAATTGATTACAGGGAAAACTTAATAGCATTCTTGACTCCAATACAAATTCTGCCCAGTCAGAGATGGCCATATGATTTGACACAACCAGGAGAGGAAGGGAAGGAAGAGTAAATAATAGAGGTGAGAAACTCTGACAGCTGATCTGGTTCCACCAAGTTTCTGCTCTTTCAGATCCATTTCAGAAGGTCCTGTCCCCTGCTTTCTGCAAAGGCCTGTTCTAACCATGGAAGGCAGAAACCTTCAACAGAGGGTGAAGTGGGAATGAAAGGCTTGTGGCAGCGACAAGTTCTTGCAATACTACTACGCTAAACTGATTCTTGTACTGAATGTAGTAAAAGGGTCAATACACTAACCCTGACTTTTATCCTTTCCATCCTTTTTGAGAAACATCTTAACCTTGAATCCTGTGTAATTTAAACCATACTACTCAAGACAGCTGGATTTTGTTGGATGATGGGGGAAGAGAGAGTTGCCTCATCTGAGGGCACATTCTTAGCACAAACTGCCCTTTGGGTGAAGCAAGTGGAGCTGAATAGATCCCACTTTAAAGGCAAGTCTAGTTATCCATTTCCTGTAGACTATTTCCTTAGCCTGAGAGTACTCTTCTGTTCTTTCCTTCCCCCCTGAAATCGTAACAACAGTTCGACACCTGGTGTAGAACTCAGTTGTTGATTACCAGAGGCTGGAAAACTGCTTCCCTTTATAGACAGAGTGAGTGCTGAAATAGTTGATTGATAGACTCTTTTTCCTCTAGCATCTGAACTTGAATGTGTATGGTATTCGATGGCAGCAGGCTTTGACTCGGCACTTCACTCTGGGGTTTGATTCAGCCAGGTCTTGGACTAAGTGTCCACAAAGCTTAATCTTTAATTTTTATATGGAGTTTGTGTTTAATATGCTGAAAATGTCAATTAAATTATTGCATTCAGGGTTCTCCAGTAAAGTGCTTTCTAATATCTAACCATCATACTTGCTATATTTATATTATTTATCTATTTCTGCAATTGAAAGCCCAAGAAGTTCTATTCCGTGTAAGTTCAGAAATTATTTGAGATACTGTAGTGGTGTTTTTCCTTTTTCTTAGCTTCAGGTAGCAGCAATTGATGAGAAAACTGTGAAAAGCAAAAGAGTAAAAATGTTTTTGTCACTGAGCAGCAACATTTGAATTTAAGGTGCTGTGTCTGGCTTATAATGTACCTTCACTATGACTTGTGATTGACAGAGGCTGTTTAATAGAGATAAGAAGAGAAACTAAGAGATATGGTAATTGTACCCAATGATACTTTTTAAAAAATATTTGGAAAAACATACTGAAGCAAACAGGATTAACTCTGTGCTCAAAGAGTATCTGTGGCAAGGAGGTAAAGCTGCTTTAGGGTATTTAGCATTTTAAAGAATTTTTAGTCTTGTAGCAATGTTAAAAGTACAGCCAGTTTCATGTTTCTGTTTGGCAAGTTTTTGACCTCAGTGTTTTTCATCAGACACAAAAACTTTTCTCTAACCTTGCACCTGAGACATTATTCTTCTAAGCGTGTGTTGCAGTGTAACAACCCAAGAGTATGTGAGGAGGGAGCAAAGTAAGCAAGAAATGTGTTTAGTGGAATAGTCATAGAATAACCTGAATGATTAGCTAGATGATAGAAAATTTACTATTGATTTGTGCAGGTCTGACTTTGGGTATAGGTAAAGTAGACTGCTGCCTGGAGCAGAAAATCACAGCTTTAAGCTGGGGAAATGAATTTTGCTGTAGGCCTGGCTTGGATTGGCTCAACAGCGGCAGAAGGATAGGTCTTCTGGTCACATTCCTCCCTGACTATCTCTGCATACCAAAAATGAATGACCTATTAGGTCCCCAAAAGAGGCAATCCATGTGCTGCTGTGACTAAGATCTGCATCCTTCTGCAGTAGCTTCCTCTCCTGGAGGAAGGCTGGGGACAGAAGGAGCCCTGGAGCAGGAACATTCACTCATTTTCTTCTGCCCTTCTAAGAATCCCAGAGAAAAATATGCTTCACAAAGAGTAGCTTGTTGATTGATTTTGACCGTGCCCACAGAATGCTGACTCAGAGAAGTAGTGCACTGGGGAGAAACCTTTTTCCAAAACAACCAGCGGTTGCTACCTCTTGTCTGGTCTCTCTCTTTCTATAGTCAGATCACGAGTTCTAGTAAGGACCTGAAAGAAATGCCCATTCAATGAACATTGTTCATTCAATGCATTGTTCAGTCTTAAGGAAACCCTTCCTTGATACTGTACAGAAAACATACCAAAGGTAAGAGACGTGAGATTTGAGAACACAAAAATTTTGGTATCTATGTGTGAGAAGCCTGTCCGCCATGACTTAGGACAGGGATTTTAAGCCTGGATCTGTTTTGTTGCAGATCTCAGTTTTTAATAGCTAAGCTTGCACAGAGAATTTATTCCAGTAGATCATTCTCTCTGTTAGTGTCTCTAGTCTTGTTCTGTTGTGCAAGTCTTCGCAATTCAAATTGCCTTTTTTTTTTTGTAGGTGAGGAATGAAATAATCTCACATCAAAGCTGTTCTTTCATCTGTCTATTTTGACTCTCCCAGATGCGTCAGAGGACACCGACACATATACTTAAATCAGATCCACTGTTGTGAATGCATTTGGACCATCCATTAGAGATAAAGACTTCATAAAAGAGGCTGACAAACTAGCCAGGCACCTGATTAGGCACAGAATAATTTCAATGGCTAATCAAATGAATGAATCCTTTCTTGATTACAGTTCAGTTTTGTATCAGCTAATCATGAAACCAGAAAATACACTAATGGATGCTGGTTCCTTACAGCACCTGTTCACAGGTACAATTGCTGTAATTTGGGAAGAAGAAGGGAGGGGGCAGCACTAATTTCCTAATCAAGAGCTGAGACAAATAGCAAGCTCTAATATTCTTAATGCAATAGGTCGTTTTTCTGTAGAAGAAGACTACAACTTTTCCAGGACTTGGAGTTAAGTCAGAGTGGGGTGCTGGGATCACTGCTGCATATCTCACAGAGCACATTTTTTTTACATATATATGTTGTTCCTCAGGAACCCTTCTGTATCACATGGTGAAAGAGTCTTTCTTGGGACATTCTCACATCCCTCAGGTCTCTTTCCATACTCACTGCTCAGCAGATATATCCAGGGGTAAGCAAGGTCCCTGCGGAAAAACAGAAAAAGTTTGCAAGGTTTGTGTTTGCACATGTCCACATTCTTTTGGTACTCCTGGTGTCTCAGGAGCTTTGGTCTCAGATATAAAGATCACAAGTTATCATATGGGGGAGATACTTCTGAAGGGTCTCCACCAAGGTCTCTGAGTTAAGATATAATAAAAACCCCTAGGAGCCATTGCAGTGCTGGGAGGAAATCCCATTGTGCTATATGGTAGCTCAGCAGCGGTCCCTGCCCCAGAGAGCCTGCTGTGTACATCTCTGCATGCTTTCTTTTCATATAAAAAGGTGACTGTTAGGGGTTGAGCCTCCGAGCAAAACTCAAGGTCCCTAACGCTCCTTAAATCCCTTATTGATACAGGGGAAAAGGGAAACAAAACTCAGATCTCGGAATATATGGATGGGAAACTGAAACAAACTTTTAATAAAAATTCTAAAATACTATCATATCACACAGCTATATATTAAATGCAAAACAGGAAACAATACAGTAAGAGTTAGAACACTGCAAAGGGAGGAAAAGGGAAAAGAAACTACAATTATGGCCGATTGGCCACAGGCCAGGAGATGACGTCACGCGAGGATGGTAGCTCAGAAGATGGCGTCTATCCAAAATGGTGGTGGGCCAAGTGATTAAAAGTTTTTAACAGCTTAAAGAAGTATTTTAACGAGTTCGCAGGGAGACCTCTTCAGTGTCTGTAAAAGAAAATTTCAAGGACACTCCGGACCGAAGCGGCGGCGGCTTCAAATGCGGATAAGGAGAAGCCCTCGCGGCCGAAACGCGAAGGGGGGTGAGCTTCCCCCGCGTCTGAATCCAGCGGTAGATTCTCGCCGAGTGAGAAATAGCTCTTCTCTTACCCGATACGAGAGAGAGATGCTGACTGAGTCAAGCTGGGCGCCGATAGACAGAAACAGTTCTGAGTTAGGCCCCGGGGTGGCGGGGGCAGGCCGCAGGCTTTCAGCCTAGACGGTAGCCAGCCCTCTCGCTGTGGCTCTTTCTCCGAAGCTGTCCGGTGTCCAAAGAGGAGGAGACTCCTCCTGGCTGCAGGTTTTAAGGAGTATCTGCCGGAAGAAATCTTTTGACCTGCACTTTTAGCCAATGTGATGCCGCGTTTATGGAACTTGTGTGAAATAATCCCAATACTCTATTGGGCACATTTCCAAAACAAGGAAGTCTTGGCTCAAACCGTGACAGTGACAAAGGGGAAATATTGGAGGAAGAAAATGAGATTAAGAACACTGGCTTCTGCTTTCAATATAGGCTGGAACTGACAGTTCTTTGTTGTATGCAGATAAGAGTTTTGGTACTAAGTTTAGAACAAGATCTGACATCTGCTTTCACAGTGAATCCCACAAAGCAAAACAATTCTTGAAGTTGTTATTTGCTATGCTGCCTCTGGTAAAGCATCTCATGAGAAACAGACTGAAGTAAAAGCTGGGACCTAAATCCTGAACAGTAGGTCCTACCCGTACAAGAGGGAGCCTTCTGCTGCTGTACGGCCTCACCATGTCACTAGCGTCAGGAGAGTTTGGGCTAGTGTGCATCAGGCTGAAACTATGGCTTTGAAACATCTGCCAATCAATACTGTCCAGTTCTTTGAAGAACTCTTACTTTAATGGTGCTTACCCACATGGAAGTGTCTCTGAAGTCTAAGTAGAGAAAATAGAGAGACCAAGGGCAGCTGGATTAGCAGTATTAAGCTGCGGTCAATCTACTGCATGCATTTTAATAGCTTTTGTGAAAGTGGAGCACTAGAGTCTCTGCTGTGTAAATCAGTTCAGATCCACTGAAATTGCCAGAACTGTGCTGATTTACACAGGCTGAGGACTGTCCCCCAGACCTCCAGCAACAACTGTTTTAAATGGTTGGCTTTGACCTGTCTTTTGAAATACTAAGCCACCAGATAGATTGCATTTAAATTATCCGTGCTGATCAATATATGAGAAATATCATAAATCTTTCCTAAACACCACTCAGCTGAATTTCCCTTATTGACTTAACATCCATCCATCCTGAATCTTCATTAACTTCTCATACAAACTCCTAAGTTGTAGGAAGATAAAGTCTTTGAAAAGGCAAACGTAGATAAACCCTTCATTAAAAAGGTATGGTGTTACCATTTGTAATTTCAATGCTCATATAAAGTCTATGTCTAAAAATAATTTTTAAAAGAACAACAAAAACTGCATCTGAAGATCCTGAAGTTATTTGAGGTAAAAACTGAGTTGCTAGAATCACATCTGGTGTTATGTTTAGGATTTTTTCCTGCCTCTGGGCTTAAAAGAAAGGAACGAAAGGCCCATCCTGCAGAGAACTGAACACCTTTTCAGTGGTGCTAAGTAAATGTCTGGCCTCTTTTAGAGACATTAAAGATTTCCTGGTAGCTCAGAGCAGATGCTTGGTGTTTCTCAGGATCTCTGCATTGTATGAGTAGAACAACTGTTGTGTTCACCATCATAAGTAGTTTTTTTTATTTGTGACATGAGTTAGAGGTTAAGAAAATATGGTAGATTTTTACTGTAAAAACAGTAATGATGTTCTGGAGGAATTTCAGAGGTCTAGAAAGGAAAATGTTTCTTTCCATGCTGTCATAATTCATAGTCTTCCCTTCCTGAAGGGAATTCCTGGTCTGCTTATACTTCGGTGTGTTTTTTTGCCTCTCTCCTGTGTACCTGAGGGCATTATATTCTGCGCTGTGCAAATCACTGCTTCTCACAGTCATGCATCCTGAGTGCCATACTTCTTCACTGCTCTTCTGCCTGTCTTTTTATCTCTGGGTGTCTCTTTCCATGATGCTCTGACCAGTGTACTAGCACTAGTCATTTAATGTCTTCTAGAACTCCTTCATCCTTCATCAATACCAGGAATATTTCCACAGGCGTGATTTTTGATATAATTGCTGTCCCTCTGTTCCAATTACTCTCCATTTCTTTCAGGAGGAACTGAAGAAATAACTTGTGAGCTTGCTTTCCTAGAGATTCTTGAAAAAGCAGATCAAGGAAGGGAGCAAGGCAACTGATAAATATTGGTTGACTTTGTTTACATTCTCTCCCCTTCAGCTTCTTGTACATTAGCAGAGAAACAGGAAGCAACAGGAGAAGGGAATGATTGCTAGGTACAGATCCAAAAGGATATGATGTCCATGAGCAACCTCGATTGCCTGCTTGCTCCACACAGAGAAAATAGTCCACTGGCATGCTGACTGAATAATTTGTTTTACACGGTACCCAGCAAACGGTGGTCATGGACCAGAACCCCCTGTGCTAGCTGCTCTGTTAGCAAAAGAAAAAAATTTTAGAAGGCGATCACCACTAGCAGAGCTTACGTCCAAAGCACAAGTCAGGAGACAACAGATGGAGATGGACAGATGGTCAAGTGCAAAGAAATGGCTGAACAGTTGATAAGCATGAAGGCAAACAGTATCAGCACACCAGCTGCCTAACGTTTGTCCATTAGAGATGCCAAGCCAAGGAGTGGTATAAGAATAGTTTTGAAGGGTAATGGGATAGCTCTGTGAATGGTTGGGGAAAAATCGTCCTAAGGGGTGATGGCAGCAGGGACAAGTTTATCTGGAATCCCTGCTAACAGACAGTGGAGGCATTTCCAGTGAGAGGAAGGCTATGAAGGACATGAAAATGAGAATGAGTTAACTTACATTTAGTGTGACCAAGAAGTGGGACCTGTGAAGGGACAAAAAAGAGAGGGGCAACAGGGTCACAGCAAGAAGCGTGAAGTATTTATTGTGTAGATACAAATGAGGTAAAGCTTACACTTGCAAGACCAAAAAAGAAATAAATTGAAATAATGTTGAAAGCTGTAAGTCTGAATGATTTTAGCATGTTATTAGAAAGAAAAGACATTTTCACTGCTCTTGTATAGAAAGAATCAGCAAGAATCTTAGGCTCCCTTTTTCAATGTTTGAGTGACAGGCAAAAAAGGGTCAGGAAGAGGAGTGTCAGGATCACATCTAGCAGAGTAAGGAGGCTACAAGCAATATTTTGGTTTTCCTTACTGTAACATAGCTAAACTTTTGTAAGGAGATGTCAGGGAGAAATGCCGAGATACTGTTAAGGGCTGAGACAAGCACAAACTGGAGAGGTGGGTATCTGTGCTACGTGGATGGCAGTCCCTGTGAAGAGATCATTTGAATTTTGCTCACAGATACACTTACCCAGAGAGAAGGGAAAAAGGAGCAAGGCTGTGTGGTAGGGAAATCCTTTGAAGAAGTTGGAGTGTCAAGAAGAACAACCCCTTAAAGGACACATCGAGTGTGCAGAAGGCAGTGATGGATGTTCATGGAGGGCAAGATTCCATGAAATGTGGTAACTTACACTGTAGTTGGCTAAGAAGTCAGGAAACTCCCTTGATGGTTAAATGACTCCATTGGGAGAACTTGGCCTTACACAGATGCCGTGGCTCATTTTTTGTTGTTTTTTAATTCTCTGTGGTATTTTTCTTTTTTTATGGGAGACTGCGTAACGGTTAGTCCATTTAACTGCAGCTGCTCACCCTTCTCCGAGGTGTTTTGAGAGCAGAATAAAGGATTTAAACACAGGTGATAGCAGCGATGCTGGGAATGAGCAGACATGTAATATTTATAACACAGGCATATTGGCCTTTGGGTGGATAAGTGGTTCATAAAATTCAGTGCAGCATAATGTGAAGTAATGTAGCCAATTACTAAAAGAATAAGCATGAAGATTGCAGTCTAAATAGGAGCACAACGTGGAATTCATATTAAGAAAAGAACCTGGAAGGGACCGCAGATAATAGAGTAAACCATTAGCACTATTTCCTGGTAACAATAACAGAAATGAAAAAGAGCAAACAAGTTTCTGAAATACAGCTGTGGCAGTGTGGTGTATAAAGCTGCAGAAATTATTCTGGCATGCTACTAGTCTCATTAGAAAATGGTGCTCATTTTTAGCCACTTCGTTACAGGAAGACGTTGAAAAGGTGCAGCAACAGGCAATCCAAGATGATTTAGTAACCAAGAGATGATTTATGAGGAAAGTTTGGACATATTTCTCCTCTGGAGCTAAGGAAAGGGAGATTAAGGGAGGATTCTTATGCAAGTATGCAAGATCTTGAACAAATGGGAATAGATCAATGCTAAAATAAGGTTGTTATGGCCATACGCAGATTTAAAATGAGAGATCTTGGATTAGTGTTAGCGAAGAAAATACAAGCAGATTTTCAAACAGGAGGGGACAGAGCTTTATGCAAATGATGGAAATAACTTTATACCAACTCACCTGAGGAATATTTGAGGACCTGACTATAAATACGTAGAAGGGATTATTAAAATTCTTCATCTTATTATTTAAATGAATAAATCATAAACCAAGTATTAGTTCTTAATTTTGCTACTTTACTGCTGAAGGAACCCACACACAGTAGCCAGATACAAAGAGATCTCTGTCAGCTGAGCAATTAAGATTGCAGTTTCCTGGAGGTAGAGATTTCCTCATGGCTACCTAAAAATTAGCTGGCCTATCTCTCCAAGGAGACAATAATACATAAAATCTAGAACAAAATACCAGGTTATAAATTCATTACAGCTACAAGTGTTTCCAATATAAGCACCTGGATTTCCTTACATGGATTTTGTTTGTTCCCAGACCTGCACTTTGCCCAGATTTCCTTCTCTATTGATTTACAGTGAGCCTGAGCATCCTCCCTTAACGTGAAGGGGAGGGAGTCTGTATACATGGACATCTTTTCCATAGAAAAGAAGGATACAGCTCCATCCACACCACTGCTCTACCGCTTCCCCTGGTCCAGCTCTGAGCTTCTTTTGTAATTCAGTGAATTTGGATGTGGACAGAGGAAGCTGGTCTAAAAAGGTGTAGGAGAGTGGTAGAGATAGTGATGTGTCTGATGGAACGAGTACAGGCAGGCTTTCCTTTCTTTCAGCAGATGGGATGGATGGCTCTTTCCTTCTGGCCAAAGGTACCGCTAGATAAAGAGAGTGACATGCTAGTGACAAGCAGATCCTACCATGAGTGATGGCAGAAAAGCCAGTAGGATGAATAAATGTTAGAAGAAATAATAGAAGGACATTTTTAGTAAAATGTGTAACAGAGGTTGAATATTTTTTAAAGAACATTTTTTGGAAGAAGAGCATTATGATGCTCTAGATCTTAATTTAATGAGCTGCTAGCAAAGGTCAACACACTGATAGTTTTCATCCACTAAAGTTAATTCAGGGTGAATGTAAGAAAATCGGAAGTATTACTCTGTAGCGAATTTATGTGAGAGGAGCCGGCACTAATTCTGTTAACTCTTGCTGATGGGATATATCCTGTTCTCTTCAATGGGACAGGTAAACCTCGGGTATAAAGATCCGCAGGAATTATCCCAACAGACTTCCTTAAATGCTTTCAAGGTTTTCCTCTCAAGTTTGTGAAAGTTTTGTTTGAATTACTGACTGCATTATTTAGCCTGTGGGTTTAGACACAGCTAAAGAAACAGGTTTTAGCACTTGCATTAGAATTGCGGTGAAATGTCCACTCACTATTCAGCCCCTGGACACAAAAACATTGGACTGTGCTGTATGTGCTCAGCACTTTGCACAGATAGTTGTGGCGGCGGCGCAGCTCCTTGGAACACTTGCCTCTAAGTCTCCACAGCAGTCTCATAGACCTGGAACCTGTTGCTGTTTAGTTTATCTGTAATGGTGCAGACAATTTTTTTCTGAAAATAAGGGCAGGTTGTTAAAGATTAAAAGTGAGATTAAGATGCCTTGTTAAAAAAAAGCAAAGTGGTATTCTTTATTTATGGAGAGAACTGTTGCGTAGGTGTTTGCAGCTTTGTCTTGTTTCTTTGACTGGTTGTCTGGATTTGGACAGTAATGTCTGCAGAACAGGAGCAGACCAAATACCGGGGGGAATTTTCCAATCACATCCACAAAAGTGTGTCTGTAAATGAAACTACAGGTGTCTAAATATTTCTGTAGCATATATTCTAGTGTGTGGAAGCACCACTATATATATTTAATTATTCAAACCCCATAAGCCCCCTTTCCTACTGTTGGTGGCTGTGGAGACTGAGGTCCGTGACAGATGCCTACTCGCAAGCAAAACACAGGGTTTCAACATTTGGTTTTCACTCAGCCCTGAAGGGCTGCCACACTATCTTCTCTTCTGTGTTGTCACTGCCAAGAACCGGACCATTTACACTGATGCTTTTGTTTATTTGAAGTGGTTGTACTTCCCAGCCAAGTTCTGTCAAGGAACAGACACGTTAGGCTCCTGCTATTTAGTGAAGCTCCCTTACTTCCTTGGCTGGCTGGAGCCAGCTCCGAAGAGCAAGTCGCACATCCTGTGTGTGTGTGGTCCCAGAGACCTGCCCGTGGATCGGGCTGTGCCTGAGGTTTGCACAGACTGGGTTTCTGCTCTTTGCTTTCCCCTTGGGACTGGGGTCTTGACAGGGACTTTTGGTTCTCAGCACTGATAACAGAGTCTTTGTGGTGCTGGGCAACTCGAGTGAACTTTTCAGTGTGATTATCAATCAAATGCATTTAGTGACAACTACTTACAGCACATGCTTTTTCTGAAGTGTGTTTTTTGTTCACAGATTTATAAAAAAAATCTTTGATGCTTTAGGGGGGCGATGTTAAGAAATAACTGTGATATACTGTGTACTCTTAACATTATGACATTTTTATATTCTCCATGTCCTTTAGCAGCTTTGTGCAGGATATGGGCTGCTTAATGAAATGTGAAATATACACTAAAACTTATTTTTTTCCCCATGCAGTAAGATAATAAGATGTTGCGTTACTCACAGGTCCAATTTTAAATTTAAATATAACTTCATTTAATTTTACTTTGCAATCAGGTAAATTAATGAGAGAGAATCAAAACAATATGCTGTAATTACATTTGGAAATTATTCCTTACGTCCTTTCAGAGTGTTCTTTCTGTTTAAGGTATTGAAATTTTGTGTCTAAATATAAAATGCAGTAACATCTGGTGCTAATTGCTGGTTTAAATAATACAGACAGATCTCCAGGCATTTCATGCTTTTGAAAGGAGGCTTTTAGTAGGATGTTCCGAGTCAAAGGTTATAAAAAAATTCCTGCCACTAAAAATAGCTAATATCCCACTTGTGTTCTAGATCTAAATGGTCTTTTACATAAAAGATTTTTCTTACTAAAATGTAGTTGTTTTAACTTACTTTATTTGGAAAGTAGAACCACTTTGTATGCCTTTTACATCTGCTGTTCATTGATACACATGAACATAGCGCAGAAGAATATTATAATAGTTTATTTCCAGACTCAAAATTCGTTACTTCATCCTCAAGACCTCTGATTTTCAGCCCAGACTCTTGTGCTTCCAAAATTAGGTATTTAAAGTCTTCTATTTGCTTGCACTTTGTCAATTATTTTCCCAACAAAAGAACTCAGTTAGATACACAGGTCAACACCGATGGTAAAGGGACTTTGGTGACTAGCGAATGAGCCACAGTCTAAAAATAATTCCTGCAAACTCTTTGATGTATTCTCAAAACCAACAGATATATTTGAGGAAAACAACCAGCTGTCTAATTGCTTCTCAGTTTTGTGTATTTTCTTACTGAAATGCCTGCGTATGTTTTGGAATAAGCTGTGTGAGAAGAACCATGTAAGAGTGCTTCACCCCTTCTCTGGGTGCTTGCCTATGTGGAAACACGTGTGAAGTGTGGGTCACAACAGAGTTACATGTCTAGTGCAGAGACTGGTGCAGGCTTGCTCTTCTCACTGGCCAGGACTCCTGAGGCATCATCTGCAAGCTGAAAGGAAACTTTGACTGATACCCAGTTTGTGTGGATGCTTGCCAGAGCCCTGAGGGTCTTCATAGGCCTCAATGGCCTGCTGCTCCTGGGATGTGACCCCTGGCCCTGCAGCTTCTTGTAAGCTCAGTCTCAAGCTACAGTTCGTGTGTGTCTCTGCTGCTGCCTCCTGGATAGGCCTTGAAAACACTCTGTAGGCAGCTTGTCTCGTGGATGGATGACTCAGATGTATGTTATAGCTGGTCTCCAGCCTTGTCTATAGTGCTTTGGACTTTGGACCCATGATGTAGCCTTGTCTCCAGTCCTGTCCCTGTCTCTGTCTCCTTTCATCCCTGACTGGGCTGCCTGGATGGACCCTGTACCCGGTTTATTGCTTACCTTGTTTGGGATTTTTGTGGACCGTATTACCAGCTCCTGGCCCTGACACCATGGTCAGATCCTGTAGGACTGTGTTGAAGCAAGAAGTGTGTCGCTGATAACTGAACCACTTATGACTATGAGAACAGAAATCTTCAAGAGCAGGGAAGGTTCAGCCATCTCTGTGTCTTGTCAACTATCACTGATGGTTGATGTTAATGAAAGAACGTAGCAAGTAGGTGACAGCAAGGTGATGCTATGTTCTGCAGGTTTGTGATCAGTGATAGTGTCCTCTGCCAGCAGACATTAATTTTTTTCCCTCTATCCTCTCCCACTCCAGGGATCCATCTAATCAATCAATTTTTTAATAGAGAGGTGCACAACTTTATTTAACTGTGGGAGATAGCATCTTTTGTTGTCTCAGTCTGGCACCTGCTGCTAGATCTTACACCAGACGACACATCAACGACCATTCCCTTCTCAACTCAGACTGCTCTGTTTGTCTTCTCACTCTTCTGGAGCAGAACCTAGTGGGTCTGTGTCTTTTCTATCACACTGGATTTATGCCACCTAATCATACTGACCACAAAGGTGCTTCACATTTAGGTTTTAATCCAGAAAAGAATTTAATCATATGCAAAACTCAAAAAATGTTAGGCACTCCCACAAATTTGATAACTCTCAAAACTGAATTAATCCCATCTATATAACTACTGTTCTTCCTTTTATTATGGAAAGGCTTGGCTGAAAAAGTGTGTTTATGTTTTATTGTGAAGGGATTGAGTTTTGTGATCATTCTGACCTTTCCAAGGCATGAGTTACCTTGCTTCTAATCTGCTCAGCCACCTGTATAAAAGAGTTACAAATTCAACCTCATAGAGCCCACACGACCTACAAATGATTCATTGCCCCAGTCAGTAACATTTATTAGTATTCTTGAAAGAGTCTCCTCCCTCCCCATCCCACTGACCCCAAGCCACCTTCATGCAAGCCTGCACTTCATGTATTTATTCTCAAAAATCCTGAGAAACGAATCTCAGCAAAACAAGTTATAACCTGATCTCTTGCTGGTCTGTTCCATGCTTTTTCCACCTAGGCACAGGGATGAGTTTGAAAACTAGAGGGAATTGTGAAATGCAGTAGTAGTGCCTCATGTACCAAAAAGTCAAACTGACCAAAGGCAGAAAATACGAGCCCTAGTAAGGAAATAAATGCCCTGATCCAGATGCTACATGCACTTTGGCTCATTGGCCTTAGAGACTGTGAGATCTCCCACTCTCTATTATGGATAACTCTTCCAAGTCTGTCTGGCAGTAGCTCAGAACAAGTATAACTTTTCTTTTCATAGCCAAAATGTACCATCTGACATCTACACATTGGACATTCAAGAGAGCAGCTTGTACTATCCAGCATGAAATTACTGACATGAGGTATCAGTTGTGATAAAAACTAATAGCTCAGCATCTCACACGGTGGAGGGGAATACCTTAGCTTTCCAATGGCCAGTGACTCTCTTAGAAACTAGCCAACCACCACTAACGAGTTGTGTGCTGTACTGAGAGCTACATGATCACTCTGAATCACGCAAGAGCAGCAGATATTAAATCGTCTCTACCTACCGTCAGACCTCTGCAGTCAGACAGACTAGGCTGGCTGTCCGACAGCTTTTAGAGAAGCCTTGCACTGGTAAGGAACAGTCACATCAATTACAGCGGATCCTCTTTCATGCTTCTCTTTTTGTTTATAAGTAGAGACAAGTCTTAGCTACTTACAGGATCTTTTTCTGTGTTTTACCACAGTTAAGTAGGAGCAGAGCAAGGGAGGATATAAATACGAGATGAAAACGTAAGCTCCGAACTCAGGGGGAGCTTAAGAGATCAAAAGCGTTTTTAGACCTGGCCCCCAAGCTCTGAAACACCAAAAACACCGACATTTTGGAGGTTGGAGTTTTTAAAGAGATCTGCCTGTGGCCAGTCCATGAAAAATGTGACCAATTTTCCCAAATTTTGGATCTGGAAAAGGACTGGACCTGTCCTTTTCTTTTGTGAGGTTTGATGAAACTTTCCTGGGACAGTCTGCCATGAAGGCTGTTCCTTAGCAGGCTAAGCACCTTAGGGGGGCTGCAGGTCTAGTGAGGATCCTTTTCATGTTCAGGCTTCAGATTAAAACCTGGATCATCAGAGGAGTTAGGAAAAAAACCATTCTCTTGCTTTCACTCATAGTTTAATAAGACACTAGAAGGTGTATGACAGTTTTACATCTCCCTTTAAAATGCAGAATAATTCTAGGCAGAAGCAGGACTCTCAGATACAAGGATAAATACTGTGTTCCAGTAGTGTGGGCCATTTCTGTGCTGTGGTCACCTAAATTCAGAGAGATGTGATGGCTCCTTTTTAGGAGATATGAGATCATTATGCTTTCTGCCTTGCTAAATTCCATGGGGAAGCTAATAAATTATATATTTACCTTCTTTCGTTATTGCTAGTAAGATAAAAGGTAACTTTGAAAAAAAAAAAGAAGAAAAAACAAATTACAAATAGCAATTAATAACTAAAAAAATCACATCAGTTTTCAACTGCCCAGCCACCTGGTTTTATGTTTGTTTTTAATATATTTTAGTTTGAAATCTAATTGTTTAGACAATAGTACTCCTGCGATTATTGTTAGATACCTGACAATCAGTCACATCCTAGTTTATTTTTAATGTTTTATTGTGTTATGCTCTGCTGACACTGTAATGTTTCAATTGTGGTTTTTTCGAGTTTTGCACAGGGAATATAGATTATTGTATTGCTTCATTGGATCCTAGAAAGGTCTGTCTTTTCTGATTGCTGAAAAGCGGTATACAGCGTAGAAAATGGCTCTGCATATTTCCACCCAGTAATTTCAGTCATGGAGACTATGGTAATGAATGGTGGTGGATTGAATGCTCTCATAAAGATAACATCACTGCTGTGGGATGTGCAAATCATCACGTATTCCCATGTAGTGGCAGGAAGGAGGCAGCCACTGGTTTTCTCTTGTTTTCTTGTTTGTTTCAGAAAAGTAAGGAGAATCCTGATCTTAAGGGCCGTGCTGGTTTAGATCACTAAAACCTTGACATGAGCAAAATTAAGTGCTTGGACCCCATTAAAGCTACTGAAATCTAAGGTCGTGCATAACTTGAGTGCATAAATGTTTTCTTGGATTGGTGACTTTGTGAATAAATTATCTGAGAAGCCATTTGGAGATGCTTACACACAGTTGTCCATTTTCTTCTTGCTGCCTTGTGCTTTCTGTGCTATTATTTCAGGTCTTCGTAAGACCGACTCTAATTTTCTTGATATCCATGCCTCTGTGAAGACCTACACCTCATTCAGGGAGATATTTCAGCACATTTTAAAGTTCATTCTTTGAAGTCATTTAAGCCCCAGTGTAATTTTTAGCAAATGCTTCCTTCTTGTTGAACTCAGAGCAACTTTAAGCACACTGTTAAGTTAAACTCTATTGGCTAATGTTTTCTTGAGCTGGGCATTTAGGTTGTGGGTACATGTCTTTTGGGAGCAGCTTTTGTTGTTTTTCATTTCTAGTGCCTGGTGGCACACCACTTCCTCTGCTCTATTTACCACCATCCGTCAGGTGGGCGTTTGTGTGCATTTCTTTATCTAGTTTAAGACCAAGGCACCTGACTTTGTTAAACAGTTTAAATGCTGGCTAATTCCCATGCTTTGATTGAAATGAAGGCAGTGGAGCTTTTTAAAGTGTTTAAATGTACCTGTTTGTAATGAGAAACTGGCTTAGGTTAGGAGCTGATGAGTAGTTTTGTTCCATTTTGTTAAACTGCATTTCAACAACAGAAAGAATGCTCATTGCTTGAGCATCTCATGCATGTTCAAGCAAGAAGCTCAGGAGGGGATTACCTCAGACGGGGAGGTGATGGTGAGCAGACTGGGATCACTACAGCCTGCACAGCTGCATCTGGAAGGCAATGTAAGTTCTTAACTTCAGTGTTCTGCCTGGCAAAGAGCAATAAAATGCTTTAAATTTACTAATCAAGAAAGTTGGTGTTTTTGGAACTGAAAGTGGATCTGTGTGTTGTATTTCCAAGAGAGTGAGGAACTGCTGGATGCCAAGTTTCTGTTTGGTTGATTTCTGCAGGGCTGTACTAGGTGCAGGCCCAAGATGTGGCCTTTGCAAGCTTCCCTAGAAACTGAAGACCTGTTTGAATCTAAGGACTTCAGTATAATTAAGATATGAGCACCATGTTTCTTGCTGTGAGGACATTTACTCACCTCCTTTGAGTAGATCAAGACTAAATACTGCTTTCCATGTTATTTCATAAATTTGACCTTCCACAACTTGTGTTCTTTCACAATACACCTTTCAAGTGTAGTAATGTTTGTATCAAATGAATCTGAAGAGTCTCTTGCCCTGGAGGCTGACTGAAATGTGGGTCAAGTCTGACATCAAGTGGTCAGACGCACTCTTTTCCCAGTGGGACTATTAACATAGTGCTGCTCCTCCTGTCTTACAGGAAGAAGAACCTCCCCCTTCACTTTTTCTCTCCATGTTTTTTCTTCTGTTAACATGATTTCTCAGTGCTGTTCCTACTTTGGATTCCACCAAGGTCATGGACTATCACTGCTGACAGATTTATGAAAAATCATATTAGTCTTGCATTAGAAAATTGCAGCTGCTGAACCTGTCAGCAGAATGATGGGATTGTGTAAATAAAGTCTTCTTGACATGGCAGTGCACAGAAGAACTTTACACACTCTGCTTTGTTTTCCCAATATATTCTAACAAGAAACATGTCTTTTTACAAACACTCAGAGCTCCTGAGGCACCAAGTCCTCCAACAGTGCAGATTAGTGAGGCTACTCGATAACTGCCAGAGCCCTTAACCCTTCACGCATTGCTTCCTGTTGTTAGAACACCTTGCAAACACTAACTCCATTCTCATTGCCCCTCTCTGAAGAATTTTAATAAAATTATTCATTCCATGATATAGGAGAGAAAGTGGGGAGAGAGACCAGAGAGAATTTAAATGTTTGATCTGATACCTCAAGTTTTCCTAGGTGCCTGTCTCAGGTTCAGTGCTCTGGCATACTGAGGTGCTACCCTCACATTTTAATGGTATTTGTACCCATATCGACTCAGGAGCAGCTCAGGAATACAAGGTTGACTTTCGGTTCCTAGTGCTCCCTTCCTCCAGGGTGAGGAGTTAGCCTGCAGCAGCCAGAGGGACATTTTTCATCTCTCTTAGTCATCAGCAGACTTAGTTTGGCCTGTTCGAACAACAGCAAACGATAGGTCATAAGTTGTGCAACATAAACTTTTTATCTGCTCAGTTGATTCATTTTTCACTGGAACATTAGCGTGTTTCTATACCCTCTGCATAAAACAAACAGTACAAAGATCGGCATTTCTGCAGACCTTATAACGGAGTCAGCAATGCAAATACGAACTTCCAGCTTCTCCCATAAATGCCACAGCTTGATAAGATACACCACGTGTTTGTGCCTCTGGGCTTCTCAACTATCTACTCCCAGGTGGGCATCATTGTTTAAATTCATCTCAGACGTGAAGTCATTCACTTCGATGTCTTTCCTTCTGATGCAAATTTGGCTTTTTAGTCTGGAGCAGCAGTTTCGCAGGGACCTTACCTTAAGCTGGCATAAACCAGTACTGCTCTCAAGACATACAGCCCTTCCCCTGGTTCAGCACGGTGGTTTTTGCTGCTCCACAGTGACCTGGATTGGGGAATGATTAGAGAAAAAAACCTAAACCTCAAAAACCACTAACAAAAAAACCCCACCAAGATTTCTGCACATCTAATTCAGAGATCCATTGTAATTTAATTCAGTGATTAATGGTGGATTTATCCTCTGCGAGCAGAGCTCCCTGCTTGAACTGTGTTCCTTATGAGAAAAAGTAGGTTTTTATGAGAGGTAAATGATCCCTGTTCATGTTCCCAGAATATTATCTGCATGGGCCGCCCAGGTCACTGAGGAGAAAAGGTATGTGGTATCTGGTTTAAAAGTGCTATAGCCTTCTTACCTGGGAACCGTTCAGAAATAAAGTGAGCTACATGGCTGAGCTCTTTTTTTTTTTTTTGAGTAGGCTTTATTTTAATGTATTTGGATATGTTTCACTTGCCATCAATCTAATTTTAAGTTCATTATCTTTAGTCTTCTATAATTCCACTGCCAAGATAAAATTGTGGTGAATCCACTAAATGTTAAATGCATGCTCGTACATAAATTTTCATGAATGGCTCCTATTAAAAATTAATTACTACAATAATTATTATAATTTAGAATTATTTCTATTTACATAGGATGTGATTTGTACTACATCATGCTATCACTGAAGTCCCAAATCACACTATGACTAGTCCCAACACTAGTCTTGGGATCCATACAGCACTAAGAGATGGCAGCCTTTGCCCCAAGGAGATGGCATTTTAAAAGAGATGGGAAGGATACAGGATTCAAGCAAATGACCACAGAAGACAGATTTGAAAATACCTCCTCAAACATGTTTTCAGATCAGTTTCCAAGTTATCAGCCACAAGGGGCATGAAATGTCATGGCTGCAAAGTCATTTATGGGTAAAAATGAGTTCAGAGTAAACCTTCCTTCTGTTACCTCTCTGTTAGAGCTATCTATTTCTAATAAAACACTTCTACCAAGTCATGCAGGAGGCATTTTAACCATGTACAGAATTTTTCTATTGAGTAAATCTTAGCCACTGTAGAAAATGAACCAAATGGTGTTGTGGAGCATTTTTAAAGGACATTTTTGCAAGGCACCTATTGATGCTAGACTGATGGGTGCGCTGAGGTTCACCGTAGAAAATAAACTCAGTGGCCAAATGGCAGAGCTATGGCAAGCTGCATCTTACAATCTTTGAAAGGAATATTGGCCAGAGTTCCCAACTGTAGATTTTATTGCAGCTCATACAAAATGTACAGTAATTTTAGACAAATCTGGGCATTTTCATACTAAACAGACTATTCAGCATAAGTGTGTGCATTTTTAGCAAAACAAATAATTTTCTTGTTTAAAAACAAAAACAAAATGCTACATATGTTGCAGAACTACACTTACCATTCTTTATTTTAAAGTCACACACAAATGGTTTGTTCTGCTCTGATTAGCTTATTCGTTAATGTTGGATTTGAAAGGCAGTTTTGGGGCATTGTCTGTCAACTTAGTGGAAATTAGGACAGTGAGTGCCTTCAATAGTCTTTGTTCATTAAACCATATCTCTGCAGATGTTCAGTGTTTTAATATTTCTTCAGCTGTTCTAAGGCATTCTCATTTTTTCAGCTAATGAGGACTGTGTGACTTGGTATACTGTTCACAGAGTCATTTGTTAAAGATGCAAAAGAGGTAGGCCTGTTACTCAAAGTCTGACACCTTTCCTCTGAATGTATTATACCCATAAGTACTAATACACATTTACAAGCCCTCTAAGAGTAAGATGAGTGAGTTTAAACGATCTATAGGAATTTTTGCTCTCAGGAGAGCCCTGTGAGCATCTTCGTGCAAACCAAGAAATTATTAGCCCCATGGGGAATTCAGCTGTAGCCAGCTGTGCGTTTAGTGTGAAGAAGGGTTTGTATGTGGTTCCCAGCTTTTAGCTGGAATTACTATAGGTGTTTACCAAAAGTTTGTACACCCGGTATCTGCAGACAACTAATGAAAGGGTGGCTTATGTTTTCAGACCTCTTTGAGTCAGAACTGCTAACTGACTGGCAAACTGGGTGCTGCAATGAAAAGCTTTCTCTTAGTGGTGAAGTCAGCAGATATAGTTCTGACGGATGCTGTGCTCTAGTCACTAGCAGAAATGCTGTATTTCAGTAGAAATTAAAGCAAAGACAGTTATACATACTTGCAACACAGTTTGGAGTAATGGGCCCGACTGGGGATGATGAATGAGAGATCTAATTGATTAGCTCAAGAAATGCACTTTATCTGCTTCTCTTTTGTGAGCTTTCTGTTGAATTGATCAACAAGGTGCTGGTGCTATTCCTTAAGACTAATTTCTTTTTCAAATCATGCACATCATTAGTCAACAGGATGGATGGAAAGGTGGTGAGGTGGTTGTTTGTGCTTCTAAATAGATATTCATTATGCATGTAACTGTATCTTGTTAGGATTTTTTATCTTCTTCTAGCTCCAGTTTGTGTTTTTTACTTTAGCCGGTTCCAATTTGGTTAGAAATTTGCATATGCAGGGTACTGCTGTCCTTTCTGGGTATTCTAATGTGCAAATGTGTATGAAATTCAGAAGTCCGATTTCATTAGCCTACCCATTCTGACCCAGTCTTATCTTGAAAGTACCCATAATAACCAACACAAAAGAGAGGAAAAAAAAAAGACACCTTTGAAACATGTAGAATTAGCTGTTTATAAAAGGAAAGGTCATGTTTTATCTTGCTGCGTACTGTCACGTATTGTCTGTCCTTACATATAACAATGTATTGCAGTGAAAATTAAGATAACACCACAATGCGTAAAAATATTAGTTGGTAGTAATATAACCGGCTGCTGGCACAATACACTCTTTATGGAAATCTAAAATAGACATAGGTTGATGGTACAAAGAAAGGGGTGGTTGCAGTGGTTCAGTATATTAAAAATGAGAGCATATCAGATATGGCAATTACACTAGCCATCAATCTTCAATAGTTTGTGAAGAATACCACTAAAATGCAGTGAAGCTTTATAAGATTTGTGATCACAGAGTGTAAAATATAACAGATGCTACAATATTTAGATGCCTGCTGGCATTTACTTTTACCCTACACAGCTCATTTCAGTTATATGAAAATTTTATGTGCTCTGTAACCTCACTGAAATAGAAACATATTTCTGAAGGAACCACAATGGAACAGAGCATTTTCAATAGATACACTGCTTGATCTGTTTAATAAGATAAAAAAAGAGAGAAAATGGCCAGTTAGATTAAATTACTATTAGTTTATTATTAAATTACCATTAATATATTAGCTTTGATACACATGATGCCTTCTAATCTGGACTCTCTGCCAGATATGTATCACTCAGCAGTGGCTGGAGAGCCCATGCAGCCATTGCTCACTGCGTGTTGAAGTCTTACAGGGGTGAGCACTGGAAGTCAAAGCCAATGAAATGAGACAGGAAAAGAAAGTTCCTGTAGCTTGCTCTTCCTTTCAGCTGGGAAGCATGATGGACAGCTTTCTTTGTGGAATGTGAATCTTGCATAATAGCTGCCAAGGTCTCTGCAATCTCTTGCAAGCCTGAAGATTAGTGGAAGACTGTGAAATCAAGGCCTAGATATACTTGTTAATTAATACTGTCTTTTGGAAGGATGCCCAGAAGCACCTCTTGGTATCAAGCTGTGTAAGCTGCCATGCTTCTACTCTTGTAGATGACTATGTTTCATTTCATCACATCTCTATGTTATTTACCTTTGCCTAGCTTCCCCCGAGTCTACTGTATTACAAACATTTAATAGCTGAGTATGTCTGATGTAATTCTAGTAATTGCTGAACTCATTGTACTAAAAAATAAGTGAATTAAGGTCAAAGACAACCTCTCTAACTTGAGAAGTGCTCCCAAGGCTTGACCTTGTAGATGTCTGACACAGTATTTGATCAGGAGGAACAATTCACTCAACCCAGACTCCAAAGGGACACCAAGACTTGTAAAAGCATTTCAACTGGCAGTTTGTCCATATGGCATTTGGCTTGGTTCCTTTTCAGTTTCAGGTTTCATGAACTGGTTTCCCATGTGGTAACCTGGCAAGTCTACAAGTGTTTGGCCTGGAGGAAACCAAACCACTCTGGCTGTTTTTCAGGGAGGGATTATAACACAGCCCGATTCAAAAAGCCACAGTAACTCTTGTGTAGCTGTAAGTTACTCCTTTTTATCGATAATATTTTGATATTGTCGAGAGGAGTCTGGTTCTTACTGAGGTTAGTGACCGATAGTTTTCTTAATCCAAAAATTTTACCTTTCACCAGCACCACTTACAACATTTAGACCATTTGTATTCTACCTTTTGCCGCTGCTTATTGTTTAGGGTTCCTGTTTATGAGTCAGATCTCGACACAGGTGGAACCAAAATATTTTGTCTTCCTCTGCTAGCCCATAAACTGTAACACTGCAGAAAGCATGTCACTGTGAGTGAGTCGCCTGGAAACAAGGTATACTTGGGCTTTGGAAGGTATTTCTTCTGTGAGCTCAAGTCCCTTGAGCTTTAAAGAGCCACGTCAGAGACTCTTCACTCCTGTACAAGTTTAAGATATTTTGCTTCACTGCAACTTGACAATACACTTGGTAACCAAGCTACACTATTGCTATTCAATCAAGCTGCATGTTCTGTAAATCGAAGCACTATCTTGGAGTGCTGTTGCAGAGGTATTTAAAAGCAATTTTGTGGTCAAACTTACTATCTATCTCATTTCCTCTATAGACTCAAACAGCTCAAGCAGTTAGCCACAGCTAAATCTGCTAAATCTAAGGTCTGTCTTTTCTGCTGCAAAGCAAACAGCAGTTTTCTGCCCTCAAAAACCACATTAGGAAGTTAGCAAGCCGTATAACTCCATTTTGTGCTTCAGCAAAATCAAACAAATTGTGTCCAGATCAAGGTCATCAGGCATATCAATTTCCCTTTGAGATGACTGAAGTCAGTTCTATACGTGTCAGACAATATTGGACAGCGTATTCGTTATAGTGATTTTGAAACATAATCTAAGCTTATCTGAAAATACAGGTATCTAAACAGTTGTTTGTGGTTAAAACATATTTTTATCATAGAGTTTGCACTGAAATTGGTGAAGTGTTTGATGTAAGTGAACAAGGAGTGTAGATAAGCAAACTGGTTTAGAGAACTTTCATCTGTAGTATTTCCTGTTGAATTAACAATATTCTCAAAATGCAGTTATATGAAATATGTGAAAATGTTTTTTTTTAATAGCTAGAGAATCAAAGCCAATATCTGAACTCATGCTGTCTCACCAAAAAACACAATCCTGCACGGAGATACAACGTATATCAGAGCTGTCAAATGTCTCTCAGTCATCTCTGGTGACTGCAGTGTGTTTAATGGCTGTGGTACACCTGATCAGAGCAGGAACAGTTCTGCCTGCGGTTTCTAGAGGCCACTGTGGCTTCAGGCCGATGGGATGTCATCTCTGCCCTTCCTATAGTTGCTGTCCCTGGTGCTCCATCCAAGCGGTGATTTGACCAGGTGCACTGGCAGCAACAGCAGATGGCATGGCAGGTGGTGGTCGCAGAAGTTGGAGAAGCATTTTGATATTCTTCCCAGGTGCCCCAGTTCCTTCACTAGATCCTTGTCCAGTAATGGTGAAGGAGAGCTTGATCCTTGCCCTCCAAACAAGCCCAGCTCCAGGGGGATTCTCCCTCCAGGAAGCAAGCAATGTCCCTATCATCTTGACTCACCTACCTCCTGCCTGCTCAAACTACAATCACATGGAACACACTCAACCTATTTGCTTTCTTATAACTAGCGAGGACTAGTTATATGTACTACTAGCTACTACTAGTTGTTCTGTGGATAACTGGCTACGGCTTATGAGCCTTGCTGCTACCTGTTTTAGGATCCCTCAGGCTGATGAGTGAGATATCTAGTCCTTGGGCTTCTTCCATTTCTCCAGCCCAGCCCCAAAGGCTTGGGGTCTCTCTGCAAACCTCTTGCTTGGTATTTATGCTCCAGGAAAGGTACAGCCACAGGGGACTAATGCAGTGTGGAGTGCTCCAGTTCTGGATCTGCCCGTCTGGTCCCCTGAGCATCTTTCCATTGACTTCAGTGGGTTTCGTATGTGGCCTTTATCCAGCTAATATGCTGGAGTAAATCTGTAACTCAGAAATCATATCCCAAGAGACACAGTTTGCCCTGCTTCACATCCCATGACAAATCCATTCTGAATCCCTTTATTATTAATAATAGACAGCAAATTCTGATCTCAGGGTTCCTGAGGTAAGGTTGGTGATATCTGTGTAACTTAAATCAAACCTGCTGTCGCAGGTCTAAGTGAGTTCTACAGATTTTATCAGTACAATTTCCCCGTGGAGCTGGGCAAGCGAGCACATAATGAGAGATAAGAGCCAAGAACCTTACAAGTGCATGAGATGTAACTAACCTTTGCTAATGAAGGATATCATGCAAATAGCATTTGATATTTGTGTGATTCCAGTGCTACAACTGAACAAGGAATAGTTGCTCAGTGCTTAATGATGACTTCTGGATGGCACAGGCCTTTCTTACTGAAAACACAACTGTGACAAGTATTGCACATATTCAAGGGAAAAAAAGATTCTGCCTGCTGAATAACTACAAACCTTCCCTCTCTTTAAATTAGCTTAATCTTTCCCACTAAGAAAAAGTACTGAAATGACAACGACTTCCTCTGCAAACAGAACAGCAGCAGAGATTGTTGCTTTTTCTCTGCTCTGCATCAGTTTCCTGTGAGGCTGTGCATGCCTCAGAAATACAAGTCAGTGGAACCAGTCAATGGAAATTAGCAATTGTTTCCTAAATTCAATTTTATCCCAAAGTCCCTGGGAATGAGTATGACCCCCTGTGTTTGCCATTACTGAAAACCAGCCTTCTGCTGCTATCATTCCAGGAATTTGAAAACGTCAGCATCTGCACAAATATCTTGTAGCTCTTTTTAAAGCTTTTCAGAGAAGGCACAAGGACTAATGCAAGTGTGCCTTAGGAGGGTTTGCTACTTGGAGGCAAGGTAAGATGTCGGTAAGGTTGGGCTGTATTAGTGCCAAGGATTTTGATAAGGTTGTTAGTAGTATCCCTGTGAGTCCAAAGGTCTTTGTAAAATCATTGTTAGTCTCATGATACTGTAGATTGGATGTGATATGCGTTAGTTAATGTGTACTTGAAGGTGTGTGATGGTGTGAATTATGAGCAGGCTCTGAAGCATTCCCCAAGACAGTATCTACCAGAATTCGTTGGTAGGATGATGTTGTGCTAGGCCAAGGAGGCTGCATAAGTAGCTAACAAGTTGCTAGCCAGATTTTCTGTGTTGAGTAGGGCCTCAAGGAGGTCTGCAGTCCAAACTCCTGCTCAAAGTGGGATCAGCCCTGGGATCAGACCAGTCTGCTCTGGGCTTGATCCAGCTGTTGACCAAGACCCCCAGGTCCTTTCCTGCAGTGCTGGTCCCCAGCCTGTATTGTTTCTGTGGATCATTTGTGTTTGTCTTTGTTAAATTCATATGGTACCTGTTGGCATATTCCTCCAGTTTGTCGTTGTCCTGAATGGTGGCTCTGCTGTATATGCTTTGAATTTTTCTTGTAGCTTTTATAAGCATCTTTTCATTTACCCTTGTCCTTTTTACTTTGCTGACTAATTCTTCAGGTGAAAATCAATTCCTCATTGTCCAAATTTTTCTTTTTATCCCATAGTTATTGGTTTCCTTTTAGAGCTTTTTAGGAAGTTAGTGCATGTGAGGTGTAATTCTGGGTTCCTGCTAAATACCACCCATAATTTTCCTGCCTTCTGAAGGGAGGAGTTAAGTGCGGGAATAGGGTAGTTACATTGGTGGTTGTTTTTTTCTCTTATGATTTCCCTCCTGCAATCTAATGAACATTCTGAAAACTCAAAGTATTTCTTCCACTTTGTAGTTGGTGTTCGTGTAGGCATAAACACCCTGGGAGCAAAATACCTTATTCTTGGCCAAGATAACCATGTGGGCTCCCTATTACAGGGATAGTTGATTGTCTCCTTTCTCTGCAACATCTCAGTAGCCTTTGAATAAAACAGAAGAGTGCTATAATTTCCGCTTTACTGAGTAAGCTGAGAAAACTAAAATCATATGAAGCTTGAGAGTTCTGATACCCCGGTCTAATGCCTTAACAACTAGTATAGACCCTTTCTTACCTTAGCCTGTTGGATAGGGCAGTAGGTCTGGTACCATCAGCTGTATGAAGCCTGCTGTAGGGTTGGCAATATAATCAATTGATTCAGGAGCTACAGCCACTGTTTAACAGTGTGCATCAGGAATATCAGCAGGAACTAAGTTAGAGTAAAGCAGGTATATCTGCCTCATTCTCCTCCGCAGACCTCCGGAGTGCTGGGATTATATACATAGAGCTCAGTCCATAAAAAACAAGGGGAAAACCCATTCAGTGACTATAACATACTTTCTGAACAATAGGTCTATTTTCTGTTGAAAAGAACTTCCTTCTTCTGAACTATAAGCTCTTTTGAAGAACAGCCATCTCTGTACTAAAATTTGTTAGAGTGTCTGACACAACATGTCCTGGTCTGTATGGGCTACTCCACCATTAAGAGTAAGGAATGATAGTAAGAGTTTAAGGCAAGAGAGTGAATAAACAGCCAAGTGCTAAGTGTAAAGGGTAAATTTGCTTTGCTCTGAAAGATCTGCCAGAGATGAACAGCTACGGAGGACTGAGAGTAAACTGCAAAAGATACTTTTTGTACACATCAGTGTAGGGATGACTAAGATTCACAGAGGAACGCACTTCCCTTGCTGGCAGTTACAGCTGTCATTGCCTGCTGTCCTGTGCAACTGCGTCAAGTACCGAGATATGCAGCACCAGTACGAGGCAGTGAAAGCTGTCAGTGGGAAATTGTTTTGTTTGTGCAATCAGGAGATAAAATACAATGAAGACTCTTAGGAATTATTTGACAGTGATTTAAAACAGAATCCTAAAAAAGGAAGGGTATCAATACTGTATACACCAACAGAAGTAATGTGAGAAACAGAGTCATTATCTGAACTTGGCAGCCTCCAAACTGAAGGTTCTTGTTGAAATGCTGAGTCAAACCCAGGCAGCGTTATTTCTTTGTCTGAGACCTTTCTGTTGTGGCCTGAATTGTGGGCAGCAGCCAGAGCTGGTCTTCAGATGAAGGTCTGGAGAAGTGTTGGGTCTGTACAAGCAGCAGATCCTGGCAGACCCTCAATACTGACCTTGTATGGCTGGATGGTTTGGTCTACAGACGTGTTCCTTGCATGTTTCTTAGCTTTCCTGACTGCTGGCAAAAAGTAAGCTTCAATTTAGACCCACCAAAATAAGGAGAAGTGTATTAAGGACAAAGCAGCTAATGAGAAATGCCAGAGTTTCTAATAAACGTTATTCAGAGAGGTTTAGTTTGATTCCTTTAATGATATTTGTTGAAAAATTCATATAATTAAAGAAGACTGATTGAATTGTTTGACCAACCTGATTTCCTTCTACAACAAAGTGGCCTGTTTAGTAGATGAGGGAAGAGCTGTAGATGTTGTTTACCTGGATTTTAGCAAGGCCTTTGACACTGTTTCACACAACATTCTTCTGCAGAAACTGGCTACCTATGGCCTGGATGGGTGTACATTTCACTGGATCAAAAACTGGCTGAATGGCCAGGCCCAGAGAGTGGTCGTGAATGGAGCTAAATCCAGCTGGCGGCCGGTCACTAGTGGTGTTCCTCAGGGCTCAGTCTTGGGGCCTGTCCTCTTCAACATCTTTATCAATGATCTGGATGAGGGGATTGAGTGCACCCTCAGCAAGTTCGCAGATGACACTAAGTTGGGAGGAAGTGTTGATCTGCCTGAGGGTCGGGAGGCTTTACAGAGAGGTCTGGACAGGCTGGATCAATGGGCTGAGGCCAATTGTATGAAATTCAACAAGACCAAGTGCCGGGTCCTGCACTTGGGCCACAACAAGCCCCTGCAACGTTACAAACTTGGGGAAGATGGCTGGAGAGCTGCACAGCGGAAAAGGACCTGGGGGTGCTAGTCGACAGCCGATTAAACATGAGCCAGCAGTGTGCCCAGGCAGCCAAGAAAGCTAATGGCATCCTGGCTTGTATCAGAAATAGTGTGGCCAGCAGGAGCAGGGAAATAATTGTTCCCCTGTACTCAGCACTGGTGAGGCCACACCTTGAGTACTGTGTCCAGTTTTGGGCCCCTCACTTCAAGAAGGACATTGAGGTGCTGGAGCAGGTTCAGAGAAGGGCAACGAAACTAGTGAAGGGTTTAGAGAACTTGTCTTATGAGGAGCGGCTGAGGGAACTGGGAATGTTTAGTCTGGAGAAGAAGAGGCTGAGGGGAGACCTTATCGCTCTCTACAACTACCTGAAAGGAGGTTGTAGGGAGGTGGGAGTCGGTCTCTTCTCCCATATTATGAATGACAAGACGAGAGGGAATGGCCTTAAATTGCATCAGGGGAAATTTAGGTTAGATATCATGAAAAATTTCTTTACGCAGAGGGTCATTAAACATTGGAACAGATTGCCCAGGAATGTGGTGGAGTCCCCATCCCTGGAAGTGTTTAAAAGCCGTGTGGATGTGACGCTGAGGGACA
The DNA here is from genome assembly GCA_009769605.1 of Bucorvus abyssinicus. Classification (NCBI taxonomy): domain Eukaryota; kingdom Metazoa; phylum Chordata; class Aves; order Bucerotiformes; family Bucorvidae; genus Bucorvus; species Bucorvus abyssinicus. Next base: position 6,324,295 of record CM020029.1, read on the forward strand.
TAGTTTAGGGACCCTGGAAGTGCAGGGTGAAAGGTTGGACTTGATGATCTTAAGGGTCTCTTCCAACCAGATGATTCTATGATTCTATGATTCTATGATTCTACGATAAATTCACTCTGCCTTTTGTGTATCATCAGTGGAATTGTTGCTAGAGAACCACCTATGGAATCATTAACTGTGTGTATGGAGATATACAACCCTTAACCACCCCCTACTGCTGCCACCACAGCAGTGCTATCGGCAGGGCAGTTTGTCACCGCTAAGTCGTGAAAAGCCAGAAAATCCCACTCTGACTTTCTGACTTTTTCATCCCTGGGTATACATGTAATGTCAGCAGGGTGAAGAATCCAATCAGCTTTAATTGCATTGATTGATATTATTAACCCTTTCCAGTGGCCCTAAAATGGTTGGACTTTTTTCCTCACTATTTGAATTGCAAAACATATTTGCTTGAAATTTGAGGATGTTTATGTACATATTCAGATCCCATATAAGGACCTAGCTATGCCCTCTACATTTAAATTTAAGTCTTGGAAAAGATCATAGAAATATTTCTTTCAGTTTTAATTTGAAAATCTGTGTTCGTTTTCTAGCTATTTTTGAGAATTATAGTGATGTTACGTTAATTGAGGTTTTCCATTAAAAAAGTACAGTCTAAACCAATCTCAGAGAAGGAAGAAATAGGATTGTTCAAATTGTAAAAATGTATGTTGGTCTCCAGACACTGATTTGTGTCATGCAAGGCAGTGCCATTGGCAGGCGGAAGTGTGAGGATTGCTGGGACCTGTGTACCAGCAGCCATGTCCTGTACAAACAAGGCTACAGCCTCATCATGCCAAGCAGTCCAAAACAAACTGCAGTAAATTAGTACATGGAAAGCTTTTGTCACACCCTCTTTTGAACTGCGGGTATGTTGGTGCACTGTGTCTCCTGGCCTTTTGTGGTCAAAAAGCACAATCTAGCCAAGAGAAAAAGAGGCCAAGTAAACCATGCTTTTGTTACAAATTATTTATTTTGCTTTATGAGTATTTTGGTTTTTTTCTCAGCTCTAATAGTCCTAAGTAGTTCTGGAAGCTGTACTCTCACATGCTACCAAAGTACTATTTCATAGCAGACTTGTTTGCTGCTGAGAAAATAGTTGTTAAGAAATCATGTAACAACCACTGCTGATCCCTAAAGGGGATTGCTTCTCCCACTAGCTATTATCTGAATAGGATGTTTTCTGGAAAGACAAGCTGAATAAATAAAAGAACACAAGCAAGGCTGGAGTACGAAGGATGCAATGATTCTGACTCCTCCATTTTAACGTCAGTGTAACTCCACTGAACTCGGTAGTTATTCTGGCCTTAATCGTAAGCCCTGGGGCCCAAAACGCTGCAGGGAAAGAAGCTGTCTGCTCCCATTTGAACAAAAGGAAGGCCACAGCATGACTTTATTTACATAAACTGTCTACCAGATGGAGAGAAACCCTGGGGGAAGGCAGGCGCTCCTTGCCCCCATACCTCCTGAAATGTAGGACCTGGGAGAAGGCTCTATTTGATAAAAGCGTCTACATAATTTCATCCTGTGGCACTTTTTTGTTTGCTTATTGAGAAAAAACTGTCTAAGGGGGGAACTACATTTCAGACCAGACGGACTGAATCCCCTTGACATGGATTTTGCTCAATGAGTCCATGTACTGCTGGGCCTGTGCTGAGGACCCTTTTTCATTAGAAGGACTTCTGATTGGAAAGAGTGGAAACAGAGCTAGGTCCTGCCCTTTAGTCACTCCATGTATTGAAACCATTTGAAATCTCAGCTTCATTAGGGCATGGAATGTGAGAGCTGGCCTGGAACAGGAGAGGCTTGCTGGGATGCACCAACTCCTGCACTGGGAGTCAGCAGATGAGGGAGGAGGAAGGGATGCTTATCTATTGGATATGGCCAGTTTTAGAGGCTGGTATGGGGTTAACATACTCCTTACAGTGCTCGGTTTTATTGCCATAGAGGTAGTCTTACTGTGTGTGTCGGAGCTGATTTTTCCTAGTCTTCGAAATATTATTTCCCCTTTTGCATATAAGGCCTTGGAGCTTGTGTGAGGTTGCACTGCCTTTGGAGGACACTAAGGTTAGGTAGTTAGTGATACTACTATTTGGAGGAGATTTGAACCTGTTCTATTTGTTAGCTTTAAGTCCTGATATGTTTATGCTGTCTCTCGTTGCTGTGACACATCTCTTAATGGAGTCCTAAAACTATGACGAAGGTGGAAGGTGAGCTCACTCTGCTGCCTGGCCCAAGGCTCCTGAAAGGGCTCAATTGCTGATGCTGAGACCAGGGAGATATGATGTGAGGAAAAGGCAGAGTTTGCACCACTGAGTTTCAAAGGCTGTGTGGACTCAAGGCTACAAAGCGGTGGAAGCAAAGCTGGATTTTGCCTTCCTGAGAATGAGGCCAGTATCATGGCATCGGCTCTTCAGAGTCCCTACTGCCTCCCCAGGACAAAGCAACCTGAAGGGCAGGGATTTCCTGCCCTCCAGGACCCCTGCTCGTTACTGCAGATAACAAGCAGGTACTGGAAAAGCCATCACCCTGCCCCTGCCTCCAGCTTCCAAGGCAGCAAGTTCAGCCAGCTTGCCCATTCCTCCTTCTCACAGCAGGTGGTAGTTGTCACCATGTGCCTTTCTCACAGTGCCAGGGACCAGTCATTGAGGTGGTGGCTGAGGGACTGCAGACTCCAGCCCTGGGTATAACTTAGACTGAGGGATCATCCTTCTGGAGACCTGGGGAGGGATGAAGGTGCTCTGAAGTTTGCAGAGCCACGGTTCTGGTGCTTCATCATCACAGCTTAAAGGCTCTGAGTCTGGGACTTGTGGCTCCTGCAACTGCCTGACCACGTTTTCCTTGCTCTTGCTCCCACAACTGCTTCAGCAGAGGTCAGCAGAGAATTTGATATCTGATATGAACGTGGCTGTTTACCAAATTCTAATTTGAAAGTGTTAGAGGTTTTATTTCTATCTGGTTTTCTTCTCATCAACTCATCTGTCTAGGATCTCTGTTTCTGGAAAGAGGCAGAGTGAAGAATTTAGTTTAATACACCATTTAAATTCCATAAACAAGGCAGAAATCTAGTAGCAGGCAGAGAATATCTATTGCAGCAATAAAACTTCTCTGGAAGAATTGCAGTAGCAGCTGGGGAATGCTAATAAGGGTTTCTTTGCCTGTGAAATAACATTTACAGGCCTAGGTTGGCTTGATTTTCATTTAATAAAGCCGCTATATTAATATAATAATGATTAGATTGTGAAGAGGAAACGCTTTGGAAACTTTTTGATTCTCTTCGTTAATTACTTCTCTCTCTAGCAGTACCACTGCACTGAATAGGTAAAAGGAGGAGAGTGACTGATACCGAGTTTCATTTTTAAAGGACAATGTACATTTTTAATTGGGTTTAATGTGTAACAGGCAACAGATTGACTAAAAATATTTTTAAATAAAATATTTCAATTGCAAACCACTGCCTTCTGACCAGGCCTATCCCAAATCATACCCAGCTCTGTACAAGGTGCAGATTAACTGACTTGCTAATTGTACAGGGCAGTCTGAGACGCTGAGAGAAGTTACTTGAGCTGGATAGTGCCATTCTGTCTTTGTATCTTGGCCAGGTTTTCGGCTGACATTTAGTTTTCAGAGATGGAATCTAAAAACTGCATTCAAGAACAGGATTTTTAATCTCTGTGAGTTTGGAATCTGTAGGTTTGTTCTGAGCTGCGGCAGCTCCTGCCTGGGGCTCCAGAGGCTCACAAAGACTGGGATCTAGGGCCAAACCCAGCTGCAAATGTAGGGATACCAGAATTTTATTTTTCAGCTACATGGTGAATCAAGTCAAGGCACAGATTAAGTAGAAGCTGGAGAGCTAGATCTGAAAGCAAAACATGTAGAAGACATGAAAGGAAAAAACAAAGTGCTTCTGTAAGTACTAAATGCTTTTCCATATACTCTTACAGCATTTTGCAGCTGAGATGTGGGTACAGCATGGGAAATCCTCTACAGTACAGATAAGGTGATGTACAAGAGTCACTGAGCTGGTTGGTGGCAGAGGGCTGTACAGACAGACGTATCATTTGCTTTTACCATTTTAAACCACTCCTGGAATTGTCCTGTCAGCCTCATGCGACTGCACACTCTCAGTGAAAATTACAGCCCCCACATAGGCCAGGAGGGCAAAAGCTGGCCCAGATGCTCTGCTGCTGCCTTGCACACCTCCCTCTCTGAAACAGGCTGCAGCTTCATGCTGGCCTGAGTCTAAGCCATGCAGTGGATCACAGCAACATCATCTGTCTTCAGCCATAGGTATCTGCCAGGATTTCTAAGTTGTTGTCTTGAAAATGAGAAAACATAAAGAACTTCCTCAGGAAACTGGACGAAGCATATGCCAGGAATTCATGGTGATAATGTAACATAACTGAGGTTTGTGTTCTAATGCTCCAACCTTCTTCAGAAACAGAAGTTATAGAAAAAAGTTATTAAAAGCATAATGAGTATGAGGAACTTAACATCTGTATGAATTAGTGTCTGAGCCTGATACTGATACTCTGTGCCTTGCTCCACTTAAAGTCAATAGCAGTAGCCTACCAAATGATTTGCCTTCTCTTTATTTTATATTTTAAGTTGTGGATGTATATAGTATTAGTTGTGGTAAGTTAGCAGAGGGAAAAAATCCATGTGAAAAGGCTGCTTCCCCTCAGCTCCCTCTCTGCCTGCTTACTGGCAGTTTCATGCTTAATCCACTGCTTCATTTTTTACTTCCCTCTCGCCAGCAATTATATTTCATTGGTGACTGTTGTAGCATAGAGTTGGAGGCGAGAGCTGCTGCTTTACCTGAGAAGCAATATTTCATACTGTATATCACTTCTCAGTGTATAGAATCTGGAAAACTGGTAATTTCTCATTTAATTTCCAGTAGAATTTACTATGCTGAAGAAATAGTGCTATCAACTTCTGTTGAGAGTGGTATGTAGTATGTTTTGCATCCTGGTTTGAGTTAGCACAGAACTAATCCTGTTCAGTGATTTTACTTTCCTGCTCAGTCTGTTCTAAGTGACTCCACTCTCTGAAGTTAACGGCATGCTTTTGCAGACAGTGTCTGCTTCTAGAAGTGATAACGTTTGATGTTTATAGTCACTACCAGGGGTTGGGGTGCATACCGAACATGACGTCTGTGGGATGGAACACCTTGTTGGTCAGTATAGGGTCACCTGTCCTGTCCGCTCCTCCCCACAGGTGCAGCCTCTCACTTACTGCACCCCACCGTGGCACACAGGATTTAGCAGTGACCTTGGTCTGCACAGCAGAAAGTATAAGCAAGAGCCTTTCTGCATCCCTACCCCTGGTAGTGACTGTGAACATCAAGTGTTACCACTGCTAGAAGCAGACACCGTCTGCAAAAATATACCAGTAACTTCAGTGCAGTCACTTAGAAGAGACTGAGTTGGAAAGTCAAATCCCTGAAGAGAATTAGTTCTGTTCTAGCTCAAACCAGGACAGCACTAGAAGTCCATTTTATTTAGAATGTGTTTTCATTGCCCTTCTCTTCCCCCCTCCAGCATTGGAAGCTTACTTGGAAATCTGAAATAGTTTTGGCCTAAGCCAGGTTTTGTGTGATGTGCCAGGCTTGGGACCCTGGTAAAAACCAAGTAAACTGCTGAATCACGTATGTCTTTGTGATGATAAGATATTCATCTCTCTTGCTGCAAACCCAGCATCTCAGAATCCAGACAGCGGTTCTGCAAGGTGCAATGTTATGTGAAGCCTTGTGCACACAATAGATGAGGCAGCAGGCAGTGGCTGCTGAACGCTGTTTATGTCTTTAAAAACTGATTTAGTTGCTACACTGGCACCTCACACACCCCTAAAGGGGAAGGTGTCCATGTCTCTTTGGTGCCTGATCGCTGACATGCTCCAGTGTATTTTGTGATGTTTTCTGGTCCATGGAAGCCCATCCCTTGCTGCAGAATGTGTCATCAGCCTGAGTGATCCAAGCCTCCAGGATTTTGCTCACTGTCCATCCTGTTCAACGAAGCATATCAGATAAGAGCAGGACTGATCTGGAAACTTGCCATCACCGTCATTTCACAGGAGAAAATTCACTTGCCATAAAATTTAAATATCCCATCTGATAAAGTAACAGAGTTTGCTCCCAATCCATTCTCCCTGTTGGACTGGCAGCACACACAGGCTTCCTGGCTTCTTGGCATCGTTGCAGCCTGTCAGGCAAATTTCTCTTACTGGGACACTGGGAACTGACTCAGGACTAACATGTTCCCTGACCCTCAAGTATTTTGGGCAGCCTCACATTTCTGGTTCACTGTTGGGGTTTCAGAGAATTTGAAGGCTTTTGAAAACTTTTGGAAACACTGAAACAAAGTAAGGTTTTGATGGTTGCAAAATGAAATTTCAGAATTTTCATTTCTTTTATAATGTTTTTTTCCAAATTTATATAGGAAAGAACACTCAACATTTCCATTCTCTAGCTATCTTCAGTCTATACCATAACTGTTCCTCTATGTGTTTCACATAGACAAGATAATCATCTATCATTAGACCTTTAACACCTAGAAGCAGTTGTTCAAGCCCAGACAGGAGAAGTTGTATATATTTAAAACCCCTCTCTCTCTGTGCCCTGGTCACTTCTGAAACGTGACTCAGCCAATCAGCACATTAAGGCTCCCAAAACTGAGAGATGGTATCTTCAAAAAATGTGTCTTAAGTTTCACCTTCACCAAACACTTTTTCTCTTAATGCTGCTCTCTTCTGGATCAATTATTGTGTGCAGGTGAGTGTAAACCTGATCTTCGGAATTCGTCATGAAAACACAACTAATCTTTCAAGTGACCTCTTGCCTAGCAGTCTCAGTTTTAGGAATACCATGGATCTCACTATGGAAATTGTCTGATGAACTGTTATTGATTTTATAACGTCTGCAGCAGGGAGGCTAATCTTTAGCTACTTGGAAATCACTCATCTTAGTCTCCCAGGACTTTGGCAGCTCTTACGGTCCCTTTTGGTGGGATTTGTGTGCCAGGATGTCAGGGAGCTTTGCTCCCAAAACATTGAGGCACACAACAGTGAAAGTCGCACCAGGTAGCTGGATTCTTACAGACATCCTGACGTCCACTGTCTGCCCAGCGGGAGCACTGGTCCCTCTCCAGCCACTACAGAAGCATGACAAGGCAATCTCAATAGATAAACTAAGGTTGTATTAAGCGCAGCTTTGCTCTGTTTGGTGTTAGCAGTTTGTTGTGGTAATTATAATATTGTCCCCTTCACTTCCCTATTAAGCTGGTGTAACGTAGCCTTGATAATTGCAAGAAATGTCCTTTTGCTTGATGGTGCAATTAAGACCAAGATTCATTGCTGGGTAGATTTGGCATTTTCTGTCAGCGGCTGTGATTTGTAGTAGTCATGCTTTCCACTCTTGGTGATGTGCTGATCCCATGACTAGATGTAGTACAGCCTGTAGTATTGAGAGAACCAAACTGGAACCTGTGTTTCCTGTGTGTGAAAACCAAAATAACCCAGCTATTGCTTTTTCTTTGTGGGAGACAGGGAGATGGCCATGTAGACTGCACATCTTAAAAGCCAGAAACCTCCTCTTTGCATGTATGCATTATGGAGGCGCAGAGCCTAATTGGGGTGAAGGGGCATTCCCTGCCTCGTTTTGCACATCCAGGTGTGGTCTCTGCTGTGGTCAGTGTGGTTTATATGAATCCCCAAATGGGATCTCAGCCCAGCCTCTGCCCACGCATCACCACCCTGTTCCCCAACTCCTGCCCAGTGACCCTTCGGATGCTGTGGCAGTAAACACATTGTGAGTAATTCAGTAGATGGGTGGTAGGGCAGTAACTAAATTGCTGCAGTACTATGTATACTATTTTTCAAAGCATGGTCTGAACCGTCTGTTAGACGTAAAATTAGATTAGAGAGAGCAATTAAAATGTTAAACCTGTGAGAAAGAGTTATACATTGTTGCTTTAAAACTAGAACTGACCGCTTGAACAATACTTATCGGCCTCATCTCTTGCCTTTTATTGAGCCTGGAGGAATTTTAAAAATACTTCATTATCATTAAACCTGATAGATTCTTTCAGTTAAACAAAGTGAAGCCGGTATAATGCAACACAGCCAGTAGCACTGTGGTGGTGTGAATGCTGAAACACATAAGGTGCTCCAGCTGGGGTCCCATTCTGCCTGGGGTTCATATTTTGAAAAGTTTTGGAAGCTTCTCATTAAAGATAATGAGAGTTGCCAGGTGTCCAGCTCCTCAGAAAAAAAGGACCGAGTCCAAATTATTTTGGTTATATCTTGTAAATGGATTTCTGTTGTCTTTTACACAGATTTCCAGTAAATAAACTAATACTTGGTAACCAGACCTCTGATACTATGAACCATTTGGCTGAATAAACTCAAAGATCTTCTGAATAATACATTAACTACGACTATATTTACTATGAATATGCTATGATTTATAGAGGGTAAAGTTAAGATCTTTTTAAGTTCACTGAATAAGAATACCTTTTATCTCAGTATTAATGGCTCTTAAAGATAATTTCATCTGAACATTTAATCTAAATTAGCTGTCTTCGGAGGTGATTGCATTGCTTATTTTTTTTTCTTTCGACTGGACCATACATTTCCTAGCAGATTAGTTTGCTGATATTTGATTTGTGGTGATACAGATCATATCCAAGCTGGCTTGTTGTTTTTAATGAACTGGATGTGTTGTATAATAGAATTGCTAGGTTGGTGTTAAATTACAGCTTTGGGACTCATTATTGTGAGATGTTATCTACTTTGAACTGGCTTATTTTATCACAAAGAAAGAAATTGAATTTGCTTAAGATGGCAAATGCGGCAATGGATGGGTTGGTTGGTGAGTGTTTTGGGGCACCCTGTTGAGCTGATATATATTTTATCTGATCTAATTCACATTCTGCCCAGAAGATCCATGCACTCACACATGTGCCAGCATCCACATAAAAAGCCCTAGAGCAAACAACAAGCACAATACATTGGTGAATGGTTAAATGGTGCTCTTTAGCCATTGGTCTTTGACTATTTCAACTGTAAATTAATGAGATCCTTTCCTTAGGGCATTTTGTTCCAGTTTTCAGTAATGTGCAATGCAGAAGCTAATGACATATTTCTTCCTGCATGTATTTAGCTTCTGCATGCAAATATTCCAGCCCATACACAGAAGCAGTTATCAGGCATTGAAGTTTAAGTGTGTGCAGCCAAAAAATTATGTTTCCTTTGACAATTGCAACTTTGGAAGATGAAGCCTCTGTGTGTCGTTCTTGGTGTTTCTTTTGCTTTGAAAAACATGTTGAGCTTTCAGTCTAATGTAATGGTGATATATGGGAAAATTACATAATTTTGTTTACTGAAATAATTTTAGCTGCTCTGCATGACAATGTATAAAAACACTGCTGTGCATTGACAGGAACTATAGACACATGACAAATGCTTCTGCTCAAACTGTTTAAATCAATGAAAAAGGGATTCAATTCACAGATGATTTTAAGAAAATGCTGAAGGAATGTGAATTGGTTACAAAGTGGTGTGGTATATTCTTTCATTTGGCTTCTGCTTAGCTGCCTGTTACCTTACCACAGTGCTAGCTTCTAGAAGTATGTTTGGCATATGATATGTTAATGTATAATAAATACATTAAGTATGAACAAATTCTGCAATGATCTAAGTAAAAGAGTTGCTGAGATGTGTTTGTCCCCACTTGTTCAGCCTCTACCAGAGTCTAAAGCATTGTAAGGTGTGGTACCCAAAAGGGCGGGGAGGTGTTGAGCAAAGCAGAGGGAAACAGCCTTTCTCCACTGACAGAGCGTCCCACCACCAGCTTGCACCAGCTTACATGAAGAGTGGTTCAGACATAGAGTATTGCTCTAATGCTTCTCATGAGCAATAAATTCACACTGTTAAGGGCATGAACTTGGGGTCATCTAGGAAGCCAGAGTAATGGGAACCTGCCCAGAGAAAGTGCTGGGAGCTGAGAAGCCTGGATCCAGCAGCTGCTGTGAGCCAGGAGCAGAGTCCGTCTGCATCTTGCTCTGCTTTGGCCTCTGAGTCACAAGGCAGAAAAACACTCCCGAGAAAGTCTTGGGGAGTTTTGCAGAGCTTAAGAGGCAGCTATCCCCAGAGCTCACGTGTGGGTATGAATCCAGTCGAGTGACCTCAGCCCTCCCAGTGAAAGGGGGTCACTTTGGCACTGCCACATTCATTCCTGGCCATCAGAACTGGTGGTGCATCGCCCCAGTCCTTCAGCACACCATGTAGGACACCAGCGTTTGGCAGTGATGCTTGTACTGTGTAGGGGCTGATGGAATTCCCTTGGCCCGCTCAGTGCTGCACACACATCTGCCCAGAGCACAGGTCCTGGCTTCTGGGAGCACTGCCGTGGCCATTTCAGTTGTGATGTAGAGGTGTTTGAATGGCTACAGTTAAAGTCAGTGTTTTATGATAAATGAAGGGGGTTTGATAGCTATGGGGACTCAGATGTAAAATGTCAAGTTAAAGGTTGTTCTTTGCCATGCAGCAGAACTACCCTCCCTCCAAAAGAAAGCCAATAAGTGACAATAAATATTTTTCTTTCAGAGGGGAATTAGTAACTCATTTTAGATGATTCTTCCTAACTCTCTGTGATCCAGCATCACATACCATAGAGGGGAAGAAATACTAGCTGTTTGCTCCCTGCATTAATATTTAGGGTGGATCATAATGCTGAAGCTGATATTGAACTCTGTGCAGTTAATTTGCTTTTGTTGAAATAACCTTTAAATTATCCTTCCCTTAAACAGACTTTGTTTTTGCATACTGATGAGTGCCCTCTCCCATTCATACCCCGTATGTTGTTTTATGTCCTTTGTCACTTCATCTTGGTCACCATTATTTAAGAGATGGATAGGATATACCACATAGCATGAATTTTTTCATCACTTTGCTTTCCTGGCTTAAGAAAGTCCCATGTTTCACATGACCTTGGTTCTGGTGGCCTTGATTTACATTATATTAACACCTTTACAGAGTCGCTTTATCGTTTGCTTTATTGCAGAAAAACAGAACAGTTTTATTGATGGAATTTGCTCTTCATTTTTTCCCAATTGTTTTTGGCATATGTTAATGTTTTGGCTTTAACATCACCATTACTAGTAATTACCTTCCTTCCATTATTTTTCTTTAATAGAGGATAAATGAGCATGTGGTATGTTTCTTTAGTAGAGCCTGAGTATATTTGAGATACCTCTTACAATGGGGAGAATTCTGTAAGCATGATTAATAGCATCATCATTGCAGCATAATTTAGTTAGAAGGACTTATACAACTGATAAAGTGTCATGCACTTCTACTAAACTGCAGTCTAAGTGGACTGTATTTCAGGTTTTTATATCCTCATTTCTGTCTTCTGTAAAGATATTACTGTAAGACTCATACAAGCATCTTTATAGTCTCACACTATAAGCAGTGAAAGTCAAATCAGTTCTTGCATGAAACATAGTTTCTAGAAAAAAAGAGTAATTATAATTCTGAAAAAGGAATCAATTAGTTCACTAAATACATTAATTGCAGACTGAAGTTGTGCCTAGATGAGATCTTTTCTAGTGTGAAAAGAGATTTAGTTTAAAATAGAGAAATCTGTTCTTGAAAGGGGAGTGAGAAATTAAGCATATACAGCAAATAATGCCCACAAAAACTTGCATTATACGTAGTCCATGGACCTTGCATATATAAACTAATCACAGAAAATCAATATATAAGTGAGGACTAATGAAGAACCTTGTATTGGTAATTAAAACCATCTCTGTCTTCATCTACTTGACCCAACTCCTTGGGCCAATTGAAATTTTAATTTCACCTGTGTGTGTTTTTACATGAAATTATCAGGTTTGATGAAACAATTTCAAAACTTACTAACAGAAAAAGAAGATTTTTCTTGATTTTCACTGATTTTTTCTGGTGGAGCATTTTGTTTAGCTAAACTTTCTGTTTGAGCCTTGCATTTTGCAGGGATTTTCTATACTTAATTTCATCTTTATGGTTAAACCTGCACAGCTGTAGACCTCAGGCTCCCAGTCTAGCCTAAGCAGCTCGAGTGTCCTCTGGCCATCGCTCTGCTGACCATGCCCTAGCAGGTGAGCATGCTGGCACAGGTCCCTGCCATGTACAGTGGCATTGACTCTTCCACCGGTGCGGGGAAGCAAGCTTCACGCTTGAGTCCCTTTTCAACTGCTGCCTCCAGGAACTTGAGATGAGCCCAGTACTATCTGCCCCATCTCCATCAGCCGGCACTTCTCATTTTCTTATCACCCCATTCTCTGCTGCCAGTTTTGTCTAACTTAAATCCTTTCCACTCTCATGTTATCAGACTGCTACTTTGCCCTGCCTGGTATAGAGTCCTCTTGTTAAGAGTGGAATCGTACATCTTTTTCCCAATAACTCTGTAATCCTAAGATTGCAGAGCACATGTCCCAGTCAGAGCAGGGGATCATCTTTAGGAGTCATGAGTATAATCCCCAGTTTTTCACTGAGTTGGTCATGTGCATTGCTTTCCCCTTCCTTTTCTGTTCATGGATTGCTGTATTTGCAGACACTTAATATTTCAGATGGAGTTGTTTTGCCCAGTGTGTAGCACGGCGGGGCCTCAGTCTTTGTGACAGCCTTTATGGGCAACAAAAATAGAATAGTAAATAGAGTCTCCACTAAATTATTGATTCTCATTACAGATTCTCATCTTGGCACTCCAGGCAGGGTGCTTGTCCAGAAATATTTATTGTGCATATTAATTAGGGAAAGATGAACAAGAATTAAATATAAAAGATCCATCACTTCAGTACTTCTTTTTATCTTACTTTTTATCTGGTTTGGTTCAGCTGGGTAAACTGACAGCTCCCTCATTTCTGTATTCTGACCTCTAAACAAGGGTGCACACATTTGGCTCCACACGTCAGCTAGCAGGGCTGCAGAGGGAGAAATAGTGATACTTCATCTGTTCTTGCTGCTGCTTGTACATCTTTGGCAGATTCCTTGGCTTTATGCCAAGTCCCTGTACTCTTTTATTTCCTGTATCACCAAAGTGGAGAACAGAGTAAGTAGCTGGTTGGCCAGTACCTAGTTTTGATTTAACTCATTGATTCACAGAAGCAATGCTGTGTAGACCCAAATACTTGTGTAGGATATTATCTAATCATTTTTGTACAGAAGCAGCTCTGTAAAAGCTACAGTTCCTACTATTTCATCAGCCTTCTGCTGAAAAATGGAATGGGCTTAAAATTAAGATCCCTTTACATAATGGAAGTCATAATGAAGGGTATGGTTCATAAATTTCTATTGTTAAATTGTCTCAGTGGGAAAGGTGACTTGACATTCCCATATTTTAAGGATTTTAAATCCACGTTCAACAATAATGGTAGAGAGTTTAATTATCAGCTTATATTAAGACTTGAATATGAGGGACATTTCAACTCTTCTCTGTGTGAGCCATAAGCTTTTGACTGAAGATTTCTTTTACCTCCCAAGATCCAAATTCTAAAAGTATTTGTATTGGCTGCCTGTTTGTAAACATCACACCTTATGGATGCACTTAGCCTAAAAAATCAGAACCAAGCCATGTAAAAAAGAAAGATGAGAAACCCAACTTTAATGTTCATATTTACACAAGGAGCACTTTGCATGTGAGGCCTTTTGAGAGCATTTAAGGAGGCCACTTAATGGGCATTGGGCAAAGGAACCAGTAGTGCTCCTGTCAGAGCGGGGTAGTCTGTACTTTTCCACCGCAACACAGTGGTGCCTTGGAGCTCAGTGTGTTAAAGATGGCAACATCAATAGTGGAGGAAACTCTGCAGGTGCCAGTTACTCAACACAGAACTGGTGTAGTTTATATTTATCTGTGCTGCCTAAGATGGAAAGCCCTACCGTGGTAAAAGTGCCTATATGGCGCTTCCACTTTGGGGGAGGGAGTCTGTGGTTCTCTTTAGGTTTGGAAAACACTGATCACATGGTGGGTGCTATTGTAATATAAATAAATAGTAATGACAATAACAATAATAGTGTAACATTGCAGAAAGTGATGCTGTGTTTGTAACCACTGCTGAAACAGAGGCAGTGAATGATGACCGTGTTTAGCCAGACTGCTGATGCAGGAATACAGAAACTGGAAAGATATCAACCAGCCTGATTTAAGACTTGGAGAGAGTACAGAGATGCGAGATTTATAGCACAGAAAGGAATCTTTTGGTTGAGGTCCATGGCCTGCATCAGAGCTTTTGGGATTGATAGCACGCAGCACTATCAATCTCACAGCAGCAAATGGGACGACTATTCTCCATGAAGAATGGGCCATATTAAATACCCTGACATCCACTAGATTGAGAACTGCAAAATGAGTAAGGAAGAGTACATGTTTGTGGAGATAATACAGTGCTGATTCTTCATGTAGTTTGTTTTGCAGCAAAAAAGCTTCAGCGGCTATTCCAAGCCCACCTCCTGGAAGCCACAAGTCATGCTGGAAATAATAATAAGCAGCATAAAAATGAACAGAAGGTAGAAAAAAAGCAGCAAAAATAAGCAACGCAGCTTATTGTGATCTGTTTTCTGTTTTCCATTTGTGTTTCATTGAATATTTAGGATATTATGTATATCCCAACCCTTTTCATGCTTCATCTTCCATTCAGGAAGTGGTGGCAAAAACTCCTCTTGTATCTTGTGCTTAGATTCTCCTTATATTATGAAGCTTGTGAAACCAAAAGCTAAGTCCAACTTAGGCAGACATGTCGTGCTTCAGGCCTGTGGAATTACCTGCATGAATTAGCTTCCATATATTGTTTAACGTTTTTACTCAATATAGCTATACCTTGTCCTTCAAGAATCCTATCCTGTACACCAATGTTCCATCAGAAAAGGATAATTTACTCACTCTAACATTTCGAGGGATGTGGAAATCACTTTTTTTCCCCGGGTGGATGCAGTTGCTTTAGCAAACATTGCTGCTTGCAACACTACCAGATGCATTGCTAAACAAACATAACTACCTCTTATGTGAAATGGTTTGGACAGGAGCAATCCACAGACAAAGCTATCAAAGGGCACAAACCAAGCAGTAAAAACTGTTGTTGCCTTCCAACGGTAGTGAAACTCATGAATAGTAGAGGATCACCCCTGAAATTTGGAGGTTATTTGCTCCTGTAAATCTCTACAATTTACTCATGTGTTTTGATGCTCAGCATAAAATTGGGGAAAGTATCAGACCTTTGTTAAACAAAATAATTTTTTAAAAGGTTTGTTCATAAGTCTGTGAAAAACTGACTTATACCTAAATTCTGTAGAGTCTGAAGGCAAATGAAAACATTTGTAGTAAGCAAGGGATAGCCAATAGCTCTTGCTAGAGGGAATTCACAGTTTTGAATAATGTGTTACTAGATTTTAATGATCACATATGGCATTATTTCTTTCCCCCGTTTTTATACTCTAGCTTTTTTACCTGTTTTTAGTCATTTCCTTAAGTCTTATTTTAGAGGGCTACAGAACTGCTTATGTGATTGATTTGCTTGACTTTGACAGCATGACTCTTCTCTTAAATCCTTTTGGAAGATAGGAGGGACTTTAGACATGGTGCACCTCAGTCAGGCAAAGTTCTCATTTCCAGTGATTCAGGGCAGCACTAACACACAAGGACGGTGAGACATATCTTTTATCTGAGAAATCAGTATTTCCTGCATGAGTGATAAGCATTCTAGGTCATGGTAAGTAAATCGGTTTATTGTTCAGGCTTACTGTATTATATATACTGAGTTTTGGTAGGAAAGAGTATTTTTAAAAGTATTCAGTTGTGAATGTGTGTTTTTGCAACCATTTGAATGAATGATATAGGTAACTTACGGGAACGTACTGACAAAACTCAAAGTACAGTTAGATGTAATTTTTAGCATGCGCATGTGCTTGAAATACTCGTGAGTGTCTCTCTCTCAGGGAAAAGCACCTGAGGATGACTAACTGCTGGTCTAGTGGTTTAATAAGAAAAACAAACTGTTGCTCTCCTGATCATTAAGGGAGACATAGAGGGAATTGTATTTAGATTCTCAGAAGACTTTTCGTAATAGTCCAAAAGGGATTTTGAAGTCAAAGGTGAAAACTAAAGTTAGCTGAAGTAGTTCTAGTGCTTGTGTGGCACAGACTCAGACTTCATAACTAATGCTGGAGTGAGGCTTATGCTGAAACTCAAACGTTACACTAGTGTCAGATTGTGACAGATGCAAATAATAGACCTGAGCAGAGGAGGGCTGCAGTTGGCATCAGCAGAATATACCCCTTAATTATAAGCTGAGTCTCCAAGTAGTAATGCTAATATCGACGGAGTGTATCAAGAAAAAAATCCCATGTGTACCGTAGAGCTCATTTGGGAAGACATCTAAATTATGGGACCTACCAATGACAAATGAAATTCAGTCCAGGTAAATGAATAAACAATAAAAACAAGCTATTCATAAACTGGAAAATGTGCTGCTATCTGGGCAAATAAAGCAATCTGGGTATTTCTGCGTTAAAATAAGCCCTGAGGTATTCATCCCAATGTGTACTGGCAATGAAAAACAAATCAAGTAGTGGAGTGAATTGAATTACTAGCCCTATGCAGTATAAATCAAAAGGAGATCCAAGCATTTTTATTGCTTTATATGGTAGAGTTGGCCGTTATCTAGAGTAGTGTTTATAATACTACTCACATCCAAGTAGGGAAGTTAAAATTGCTAGAGAATGTGGATCACAAAACAACCTGGAACTAGAGAATTGTTAATCTAACCATTAAAAGAGAAAAATAGAATGACCGTTGAAGTCAACAACAGCCAAAGGGAAAAGAGCAGAGAAGAGTTGAATTAATTCTAGAGTCTTCTGGTCAGTGAAGGAAATTTGAGACTGAAAATAGAGGAGGAAAATGGAAAACCAAGAGGATGTTTAGGCAAAATTCCACATTCAAATGAAATGCACATTTAACGATATATGTTAATGATATGTGTTAACAATGAGTGGCATTACCTGGACTTCTCATGCATGCCCAAAACATAACAAAGATGGGGATGCTTATTGGATGAGCCTGTGAGCTGGATGTATGAGTGTAGTGTTAACTCTGACATGACTGCTATTAGAGAGCTGATACTCTTCAGATCTCAAACACCAACAGTGATACTGCAAGAGTTATGATTGAATTAAATTAGGACAGTGAAATTCGTGAAATTAATGCTGATTATGTCTTTAATATACAATTCTACTTCTGCTTCTTGGATTTCTTCATAGCATTACCCAACTTCACACCATATTTTTGCACAGTCCTAGAAATTAGAGGCAGTTCGATTTGGTTCTGCCAAGTATAGTGATGAGTGTTGAGCTGGATGTGCTGCCTGCTGTATCTTTCCTTGCTTATAATTCTGGAGGTCACTGGGCTGCTAATAAAAAAATAAAGCAACTCAGTAAATAGCTGAAAAGGCCAGCACAGGAAGGGTTAAGGGCAATGTCATCATGGCTTGGCTTCGCGGACGAAGATTTGGGAAGGGCTTTGCCCACGCTTATTGCAAGCACGCTGATGGCTGAAAAGGCCAATGCGGGATAGGCAAGACCGGTTGCAAAGAGCACACCGGAGGGTCTCCTTGGGTGGTATTGCCGTTTCGTCCCTTGCCTGTCACTACAGGGCTTTGCAAACGTGAGTACACCCTTCAAGCCTGCGCGGTGGATTTTTTAGGTGAGGCGCAGCGTGCGCGAGACTGGCCCCACCCTTTACACCTGAGGTTCATCTGCCAGGGCCTAGCGAGCTTGGACGGTGACAGCGAAGTCCTCAGGTCGTAGGTTTGGTTAGAGTATCCTTCTCTTAGATGGATGGCCTTACAGGGCTAAGCGAGCTCCATCTGCCCGGGTTTGGAGTTAG
The DNA here is from genome assembly GCA_009769605.1 of Bucorvus abyssinicus. NCBI lineage: Eukaryota > Metazoa > Chordata > Aves > Bucerotiformes > Bucorvidae > Bucorvus > Bucorvus abyssinicus. Next base: position 6,342,251 of record CM020029.1, read on the forward strand.
AGTTGTCCTTCTCCTAGGATGGTTGCCCAAAGGCTAGTGAGCCCATCCTGCCCATGGACACACTTTCTCTGACCCTTCAGTTGAGACCTGTCTGGCTTGGGAGACCCTACCGGAGGCATAGGCCACCACCAGCATAGCTCTCAACTTCACAAGGGCATGCAAGCTCTTTCCCCACGGCAAGGGGGTGCCCGTGAAAGAGAAGGGCAATGTAATTCATCCTATTCAATACCATCCGGTAGGGACAAACCCAGAGAGCTGCTGGAGAGGTTAATTGTGGCTGTCAAGCCAGTTAAAGATCTTAGAGTGTAAACAGAAGAGTGTCTTAAAATGAGCTGGTGCTCCCTCGCAAGGTCAGCTATGTTGACAGAGACCCTCCCAGTACCACCATCAAGCCTTGTTATCCCGCAGTGGTCTTGGTGGAAAGATGCTTGCACAGCTGGCCTGTGAGAGCGGGTGAAGCTGAGCAGGAATGACGGTAAGGGTGCAGGCTGACTGAAAAGGCATTGTGGTGTGATGGTGCTTTGGTGAGCCTATCTCAGAGACATAGCCATGGTCTTCATGCTGCTGCCACTGGCTGCACAGTAAACAGTGCAGAGTACTTTTAAGACAAGTTCAGCTTTCTACTTTTAAACTGGCAGGTGGCCTCTTCCTTAAAATAGCCTTCAGGCCTCCGCTGTTTTGGTTTTCTTTGGTTTAGCTTTGTGCCCAAGGGAGGGCTAGCTGATAGAGTGTGCTGATTGTAACTTGCCTCAGGACTGCTGAGTTGGCCTTTTTAGAGTTGTAGCCTCAGATTTAGGAATTTGTGGACTAAAATAGCTTATCAAAGTATGCAGATGGGAAAGAGATTACCCTCCCTTTCTGCTCCATGGAATGAATTGAAATTTGTGGAGCCTCCAGTTACTGAGTTTTCTTTTTTATGGAAGCATTTGGCTTATATATGTCTATTAGAACTACAATGAATTTTAAACATGTTTCCACTGAGCATAATTAAACATATTAGAGCCTTAATAAATTGTATTGTCCTCTGCCAAACCAAAGACTGCAAGGAATAAAAGAATTAAAATGGATGTCAGAGTGAAATGAGGTTAACATTAACACTTCCATTAAGATCAATAAAAAATTTTGTTGTTGTTTAGTGTATTTAATAATGTTCTGGAGAAGTAAAATTAAGTCTCTTGTTTGTTAAAATTAAAACATTGAAATGCTGCTAGGAGATCAGAGGTAATGTATCTACCTGAGAATGTATCACAATTCTAGGAGCAACCTGATCATTAAACCTTTGCCTCAAGTGCAAAACCTCTTGTGTGTAATAGGATACTGGAACTTGTGTAGGTGAAATGATAAATGGAAGTACATGTTTTAATTCCTTATTTTTAGACACTTTGGTAAAGAAACCAACATTAAAGCTCAACGTACTGCTTTTTATTCCCCAAACTGTTATCTGTGGTCTTTTGCATCAATAAACACATTAATCAGAAGGAGAAAAATGGAAAACATTATTCAATGATCCAATAAAATTCTTTAATATGAAGCTAGTAATGAATAAAAATTGATAGATGAATGAGAACAGTGGTATCAGATAAAAAACGAGGCCTTCCAATACACTGCTTATGGGGTTTGAATGCGTTTCAGAATTTAAGTGTGAAAAATTATTCTAACCTATCCTATATTTAAGAGTCCTCTGAGATCTTACCATATAAATTTATAGCATAGCACTGAAATACTGAATAGCTCTATTCTTTATTTCTGGCATGAGGGAGAACCTCTAATTAAAACAACACACCATACATCTGGGAGAAGCATGTGAATTTTTCCTCACATTTGTTAAAAATTCTGGGTATCATTTTGCAGCACAGCATAACCCAAATTATCATATTAAATGCTATTTATTTCCCATTGTAAAGGTGTTACTGTCCTCTTCTACTTCTCGTCTACCTTGTTTGCTTGATTTTGGTGCCGATTCTCCTTGTGTGTTTTCATTCCACATAATTTCGTAAGTCATTAACAGGAGTTTTTGATTTGGGGGGAGATGGTGGTAGAATTTGCCCAATCTTTTTGCTTACCTAAATGGCTTCAAGTTTTAATGAAAATCGAATTGCAACAAGAAACCAGAACGCTGCTGATTCAAACCAAATAAAACTAGTACCTGATTTGCATTTCTTTTTTGGGAAAACATTGATGCTAACTGCATATTGTCAAGCTGGGCAACAGGCTTGGCTGTTACTGTTCTACAATGTGTGTTTCCTTAGACTCGTATCTAGGTGGTTCTCCATCTGTCCACCAGTCTGCTATTAGGCAATAATATTTTAGTCTAATCCTACGGAAAAACAGGCTGATGCAGTCGTACTGTTTCAGTGCATACCTGCAAACAACATATGAACAGGTAGTCCAGCCAAAGCTGACAAAGAAACCAGTGATTGCTCCTAGATATTTTGTGAAAATCAGCAGCTAAGTAAAGAAGAGACTCGATCCATTTGGAAAGGCATTTATCTATAGGACATTGAAATGCTTACACAGGATCATATAATTGACCCAATTACAAGAAGACTTTCTGAGTAAATCCAAACTAAAAATCCACACATGACCAGGCTTTCTTACTTTTGATGACAATGATGCATTTTGTGTGCGTAGAGTATTATACTGGCTTTTTCTTTGCATTTATCTCTATGCACATCTAACAATATGCAATCTTTATATTCAAACAAACAAAAAAGACATCATAGTGTGCTAGACAGGATAAAATCTGACCAATAAGACAGCACCATAAACTAAAATTTATTTTCCATGTTCTGTGTTAAAATAACAACAAAAACCTCTTTAAATCAAATCATCTCACTGTGCTTTAAATGAAGGATACCGATCCAGCTCCTCCAGCTTCTGTAAAATCTGACACCCCCTCCCCTTTAAACAGGTTATTTTAAATTATGACAAGTATTTGGTAAAGATGAATTTTTAGACTACTGGAGCAGAAGATCTTCTGTTGGATTTTGTCACCAACACACGTTCTCCTAAAATTATACTAATCTTGAAAAGCTGAGGCAGTGAATTTACGCTTCCTAGAAATATCAAATGAAAAGTCTCTGTTTTCAGTGTTACTCCATTAACTTCCATGGATTTTCTGTTGATTTATGTGAGTATGAATGAAATCAGAAAGGTCCCAGTAGAATATGTCGTAGTTTACACAAAAAGGATTTATTGCAAGGACTCATCAAAAAAATTTTTCAGCGTGCTTTATAGAACTGTTTACTGACTATAGCTGACCTTCAAAATTGCTATTAAATATTCACTCTAAGGACTGCTCTGTATTTTGAACTAAAGCCTCGGTTTGGAAAGGTTGCCAGTACATTTCTACTTAGTGTCTATGTTTTCCTCCCAATTTCAATGGAAGCCCAAAATTAATAGCTATAAAATACACGTCTTTTCTACTTAGAATTGACAATAAGATGTCCAATGAATCTTTGATGAATAGTCTTTATTTTATGACTCTAAATGTCTGCCAGAATCAGCGTGCTGGATTAGGCAATATTTTATTCTTTTCTGTTTCCATGACATGTCCTTGTAATCATAATGTCTCTCATAATTTGTCCTGACTACATTTATTGAACTATATTAGCTACTGCTAGTTTGTGTACCATTTGTGAGATTGAGGTCTACACCTTCTTGTGTGTGCTAGAGTAGAACACCTTCCTCACGAGTTTATTAGGAAAGAAGTTTCCTTTAACCATATTCTAGTCAGGATATGATACTGCCGTGCTTTTTTAGGGTAGAAACACCCTTTGAAAAATGCTAGAACGTGTTAGCTAATCCTTTTAAATGATGCATTTTTACAGCCTAATCAAGATAAACCCCAGGCGGGAAAGAGAGGATTGCGAAATGGATCTGCGCCCCGTGCGGTTTTTCAAATGGATTAAAGGTCCGTTTTATTAACAGAGTGCAGTGTAGTATGAAATAAACCTGAAAGCATATGGTTTTGCCCTGCCGGAGAGCCATAGGTTGAAGTTCTGCTACAATTTTCCCAATCCCGACCTCCCTCTGCCAGGAAGCTTCAACAGTGTTGGGCCAACAAATGGACCTCATCGCTCCTGTTGTCTTGACGCAGTGGCAGGAAGTGGGATGGGACAGTGTTGCCAAACTGACTGAGCCAGGCTGATCATCCAGTGCAGGAGAGGATGAGGTTGAGAGTGCTTCACTGGAGGTGGCACGTGGTTTTGGGTGGGCCTGAGTCGTTGCAGACTAGCCTGGGAATATCCCTTAGGTTGTGCTGTGAGAGAGCAGGTTGCAAGGTGCTGTTCATGGTCTGCATGCCAAAACCCACCCCAGGCTATGCATGGGCACCATGCCATGCCACTGGAGTCACCTTGCTTCCCGGCAAGAACAATCTGATCCTGCATCTGCTGCCAAAGGATTGGCCAGACATGGCCTTATATGCCTCTGGGCAAAGAGAAATGACATTCCCCATGTGCCACTTCCACACCGTGGGCTGCATATCGCTGCAGCTGACGTGCTTGGGGTTTAGGCAACTTTTCCACCTTGAGTGGCCATTTCCTACCTCTGCTGAAAAAAAATGAGCTTGCTTGGTTACTTGGTATTATTCAAGTCCACCTCTCTGCATAGTCCTTGGGTAGGGTGTGCCAATTATTTGTAAATTAAATTTTATTAGGGGAAAATTTTCATATGCTTTCTTCCCCATTAACAGAATAGCTTTCTCTGAAAAATAAAGCAGAGGTTGATCTCTAAGAGCTGCAAACTGCAAGATAAAAGTAAGTTCTGTTTGCTCTACCAGGGCCCTGGGACTATTTCTGGTGCTCAGCCTTTTTCTTGAGACTCTGCTCTTTTCCCTACAGCTGCCAGGGCCATGAGGAATAGGATTTGCATTCTTTAAACTGAAATGCTGTAGCATGGCTCCCACAAAAGGCAGCCAACACGATCTTCTACCAGGGGAATGCTGACGTGGAAATCCATTTGAGCTGTTCAAAACATTCTCTCCCATATTGCAAAGTGAGCCCAAGAGTTGCACCACATAAAAAAATCCCACGTAGTTCTCTGGATTTCTGTTGTATTTCTTAATACTTCCTCCAAGAGCTTCAAAAATGTTTTAAATTAAGTCAGTTGCAGCTGCTCTGTCAGGAATTCACTAAGCACTGCAGCCACTGAAGCAATTAAAAAAATTGCACAGAAGGTAATTAAAAGCCTTACTGGTTCTTGCTATTAGACTGACATTTTAAATGCCTCTAGATGTTTTATTGTGCCAATAACCTATTTCCCTAGTCTCGAAGAGAAATACAACTGACATCAGTAATTTACTAAAGTATTCTACAGGTATCATAACATTCCAGCTAGAAATCTGTAGTAAATCACTGTGGTTTTCTGTTCTGTGAGTCCTTGCTGCACGACTTAATGAAACTGGTTATTTGTTAATGAGTATTAGAGCTTAGTCTCTCGTCCTCATTCCCCTCAGTGAACTGTGTAATATTGGTGTTACTTGTTCACAAAGAGATGCTTTCTGATTATCATGAGCATGCGGACTGGAGGGAGTCAGGCAGGGATTCTCCTTCTTCTGCACAACAATAGAGCAAAAGTCCTGGTTTGTTGTACAGGGCAATGCAAGTGGCCTTTCTCTGCCGCAATGAGCTCATTAGTAAAGCTCATTAGGAAAGAATGAGTAGGGCTGTGCAGCACGTGCCTGGCTGCTGTCCACAAGGTCTGCAAGGACATAGCTGGGTTTCTTGGTGCATCTCCATCTTCAAGTCCTGTGTTTGCAGACAGGCTGATAAAAGGAGGTGCCTTCTAGAGACTTGAGTCAGCCCCCACGACTGGAAAAGTTAGGCTGCTGTAGTACATCCCTTCCCAAAACCCATGTGTGCCCACGAAGGAAAGCTGGCAGGATATCAGTTTGCTAGCTTTCAAATCAAGGTCCAGAGTTGTTAAACGGATGCAGGGAGAATACTTTATTATAACATTTTCCCCGATAGCCTCAAAATATGAACGTGCTTATCCAATGACTTTTCAGTGTGCAGATGAGCTACTATTATTCATCCCTGATAGGAAGTTACAGGAAAACCACATGACAGAGAGGAAGATAACTGGAGGTTGCTTAAAGTTTTTCCCCTTGATTTACTTTGTAGATCCCATTGGAACATAAAATCAACCTACATTTCAAGTATATTACACTCAGCCTCAGAGCATACAGCAGTAAGACTACACCAAACTGCATTGTGTTATAGATAATATAATGTCTTAAAGTTTGACAGAAATTATTCTGATGCATAAGCACGAGGAGCAGCATTAATGTTGAGCTTTCAAATTTTATTCCATTTTTTCTCTCCTGGGTCACCTTAATACTATGTAAACAGGGGTACTTTGGAAGGGATTTCAGCCGTAAACACACACATATATCTGTGACTCATGAGAAAACCTACCCAGGCTTTTACATTGACCTCCGTGGTGTCTTTTGAATCATATCCTGCTGATCAACGCTACATGTCTCTACAGTTTGCTTCAACAAGAATGTAAAATGGCCAAACTCGCTTGGCACTAATCTCTGAAGCTATGTCTAATTCTCTTTTTTAATGAGGCACTGAATTATTCCATACAGTGAGATGCCTGTCACTTTGTAGCATCGCTCCGTGCATGCTGCTATACCACCAGAGATAAACAATCAGGAGGATTGATCAGTCAGGCAATCACTTAAACAAATCTGAGTAGAGAAAAAATTTTGCACATGCAGTGTTCAGGATGAAATAGATACTTTGATAAAGTTGCATAATGAAAATGTGTGATGTGTGAATACAGTGACTGGCAGTAACTAATTAATAGAGAGTTAGCTTTTACATAAATGATTTATTTTCTAGAATTGCAATGGGAGGAAGGCCTAGGGATGAGAACATGTTGATCCATGGGTAGTTCCCCACTTTTGCCTCAGATTTAGCCTTGAGTCACTTAGTTTCCTCTCTGGGTAGCAACTCTGCTCCTCTGTTAATCAAAAGTGATGGTGGAAGGTGCACCTCCTTAGGCAGAGGGTGCCCTTCTTTTCAGGGGGAAAAGGCAGGGAGTAAGTTATGTACTTCTGTGAGAAACATGGGGCAGGCAGCTATGGTGCTGACCATCCTCCTCAAGGCTGGGCATCTGTGAGTGTGGCAAGGTGCAGATGTAAGCAAGAGCCAGCAGACAGGTCATCGTGGTTATGTGACACTCATTGACTGGTTATGTAGTAGATAAAATTTTCAGGAGAAATTGGTGTCCGTGTAGTAAGAGGTCTTAAAAGAGGACACACCACAAACCACAACCCAGCTATATCCTCCTGCCCTTGCTGCTCAGCCATCCTACCTATACTTGCCATCATGCCTGTAAGCACCACAACAAAATAGTTAATAGATGTTTACCCATACCACTAGGAAATGGCTTAAGTATTGCTGGTGTTTTCTGGGACACTGACTAATAATCATGTCATGATCTCATATCATTAAGCCAGTGGCGATTCAAGCACTTCTCTCACTCCAACCTGCTCTGTTGTTCATTAAGTCAATGGGTTTCTATTGAGTTTGAAGGGCACCAAATAATCCAATCAGACATTTTATCACCTGGGTTTGCTGCATCCTGGTTTAACTGACACTATTTTAGGCAAGGTGATGGATATAGGCAACACATCATTTCCTTTGGATTTATTTATGCTCAAAGGAGTTTTCAAGCTGCTTTACAGAATCTTTTACTTTTTAAACTAATTTGTCACAAAAAGCTCTCCAAGTATCAAAATTTAATTAAAAAAATTATCCTGGTCCTTTACTTGGGTTAGAGTGTATAGAATGTCCTTTTAACAAAACGGAGCATTCCTTTCTAGCAAAACCTTGTGAGACTGGACTCCCATGCTCTGTCACCTTTGCTTATAGGAAAGATCACTCTGAGAAGCAGCAATTCCTCTTGAGCTTCGCCTCATGAAAGAGTAACACATCTGAAGAAGTCAATGTCCAGCTGCTTGTAACGGCTCTTGTTGCCAGACAATCTCTCCCCGTCAGCCTGCTGGCTGAGCTACCTGTGGGGTTTCTCCAAATGAATCATTTAGCATTGGGCAGGTTCTCCTCGAGCAAGTGGGGCAGCACAGCTGGATCGAGCAGCAGACACGTGGAATAGGGGTTCACAGGGAGCAGAAGCTAAACCTCTGAAACAGATTTCTCTGCCTAACCTGAAAGTCCAATGTAAAATCTGATTCTCTAAAGCTTAAAAACATTTTAATTAGGAGACATAGAGGTGGTTAAGTTTAACTGAGTCTCAGAGTGTTTGGGTGGGAAACTTGGCTGTTTAGACAGAATTGTGAAGCTGTGAGCTAATTCACTGCCATGCAGCGTAATTTGTGATTAAGGTTATCTGTAATATCTAGCCTTTTAGTAAATGCCAGCTGCATAATGACTGTCAGTTTCTCTCCTCAGATATTACATTGCAGGAGGTTCTATCTGACCATGAGAATCTATTTAATAAGACCCTAATGGGAGATGACCAGTATATGAGTATTACAGATTAAAAGCGGCAATGCTAATTGACTGCAGAGGTATCTACATGAAGAGGGACCAGAAGAATCATTTAATTCTAAATTAAATTGGACTGATTTGATATTTGAAAAAGCATTACATTCCTCTTGTGTTTGGCAGTGTGAATTAATTGCTCCTGGTGTCAGGCAGAGCCAGTTCCTGTGTAGCAATAGGCTAAGCTTGGTGGGGAGTGAAGGGCATTAACCTGGCAGGTTTAGAAATGCATTAGTTTACTAAAATTAAAAGTATATGGAGGGTTTGTATTGTATGTAGTGTTTATGATGGAGAATGAAATGGTATTTTGTATATGCAGAAATCAAATTCTAGACAATATTTAATTATTTGGTTGTGCGAATTTGTGATTTCTAGTAAAACAAATGGGGTGCACAACCACAATTCTGCTCTGGAGGTGTAAATTTAATTACTTGTTTCTCAGCTGTTCAAAAAGTATTTTGCAAACAAATAGAACAGGGAAATAGAAAATCAATTGTATTTTATGAGGAGTCATTTGTAGGAATCATAAGAATAGGAAAATGATCATACATGGCATATGCTTGTCTCAAAAAATGACTTAAAACCATTAAGTATCAGATAAATGCATGTGCTTAATTTCTATACAGTTTGCTGTGCACAAATCTTTACTTTCAATCAAGAGGTCGCAGTACTAATTAATTTCTCTATATGATTTTTTACAGGTCTAAGAAGGGAATCAGACATGTAGCATTGATTCCAAGTAACATGCTTTGTGCACAGAAAAAGCAACATTTTCATATGTATATATATAAAAGGTTTTGGGGAAATAAACATTAGACCTCCTTTAAAAGTCCCAGGATACTGAGAAAAATTCTCTTCTAGCATGGCTCTATATGTGCTTCAAAATACTATGGGAAAATAGTTGTAAAGATACAGAAAAGGTTTAAAGGTTCCATACATGCTGCCATCACCCTCCCCTGCAAAAAAAAAAAAAATCCAATGAATTTAAATGTTTTACGTATTACAGCAGTACGTGAGCCATGTGCCAGATTTAATTTAATTTAATTTTACGTTATTTTATTTTATTTTATATTAAAATCAGTGTTTCACTTCTCTGATTGTTTTTAAAACCTGCATGATGGCAGGGAGAACTCCCAATGAATTCAATACAGCATTCAGTGGGTTAATGCAGAAAACAGTTACGTATGTGCTTAAATTCAGTATGTATGTGAACAATTCTGCTGGAGATGGAGGAACATGTGGCATGGTTCAAACTAAATGAATCCATAAGTCTTTGCAAAATCATCTGCTTAACGTCTCTGGTGGAAGATAAAGAAGGAAGGAAGCCTGGTCATTTTACAGGAATACGCAGTGAAATACACCCCTGCTGTACCCCAGCGCAGACCTGAGAATGGGTGTAATACCCTCTGGGGGACATTCTGCCAGTGCTAGGAAGGAAATAAAGAGGGGAAGCAAAAAAAATTATAATTCTAAATTCTTTGAAATACTATAATTGTATTAATGTACAATTTTCAGATTAAGGTTCAGGTAATTTATTTTTAAGGTAATATTTTTTTGTGTTCTGATTATATAGTGCATGGGATTAAAGCAAAATGCAGGCTGTTCTTCCTGTTCAGAATACAGGTTACGTTTACTTTTGCACAAGACTTGATAGAGCATTCATAGAGCTGCTGCAATGTGAAATAATAATCCACAATTACTTACACAGCATGGAGCTGGGAAACATAGCAAAACAGTCAGCATGAAAGTGAACCACAGAAGGTGTGGAACTTAAATATATGGCCTAATTCTCCCTTTGTGTCAGTTTTAGGCCAATACAGCTATTGCAACACAAAAATAATTTCACTCTTTTCAGTGCAGCTGGTCCTTAGATAAGTGAAAACACTTAGACTTTCATTCTGTGTCCGTTAGTTTGAAATAAAATGTGCAGTGTTTTTCTTGCCTTTGATTTTTTATAATTAAAAATGAATCAGGACAGTGCTAAAGGAAGGAAGTGTGTGAATATTTATATAAATACTGTAACTTTGGTTAAATTTGATCATAAGGGCCTTTGAGGTCTTTCTGTTCCACAAACTCAAAGCTTTTTGAAGCTGGTTTGCATAATTCAGTCAAATATAGACATCATATGGCTGCATATTTTTATTTGCTGTTCAGCATCCATATTTGAAGTGTGTCTTTGCATTCAGCTCACTAGGAACTTGGCTTTGCACTCTTGCGGCTTAAGTATCAAACCCCAGTGTCGGACTTTTCGTAAGTACTCTATAAACTGCCACTCGCTCATTCTTGGTATTGGGAGGAACGTTTTTGAGACCTGGCTGGATTAACAATTGGATTGGTTCATACATTCTGCAAAGGTCAGAGCTGATCATGTTTTATTACAGAGTAACGTATGATCGACTCGTGGCTAACTTGGTGAATGAAGTCATTTGGTTTGCTCTCTGCACATACACTGTGGCTATCATACAGTGATTTTACCCAGTCATTTCATCTTGGCTTGCCTAGGGATGAATCTGTAGATAGTGTTTCCTAGGACATTTTATGGTGAGCAGCAGAATGCAGAGGTTCTGCAGAACAAAATTTGAGACCGTCATCTATATGGTCTGGCTTTTTGAGCCACCTTTAAGACCCTGACACCAGTTTATATCACAATGAGTATTTTCCCTGCTGTCCAAGCCCTTTGATGGGCTAGGTGCTGGGCTTCTTGGACATCTGCCCATGAGCTGGGAGAGCCTGCTCCCCTCTGTGCAATAATGCTGTAGCTGAATACCGGAGATGACCTCTTTCTCAGTTTAAAGCAGAGATAAGAGGTTGTTTCATGTCTTTTTATGCTTTTATGTTAGCGCAAGATGTAATTGCAGACAGAAACAAGAATACGTTAGCACAGGAGGGAGAGCTGTAATGAAAGTGAGACCCATGGTTCCTCAAAATGGTATTTATTAAGCATTGTAGAGATTTTAAAAATACGACAGAGCAAAAAATCTTGAAATCTTTTACTTGCAAGAATTTTAGTCAGTTTTAAAAGTAGTCTCATAAACTAAATGTACGTCAGAGATGATATTTCATGTACGTCCCTCATAACGAGGTGAAGGATCACAGAGAGGATGAGCACAAAGGTAAGAAAGGTGACTTTTTCTGAAGATCACCACTCTGAAGAAGAATGTGTATCTGCCCAGAATTGCATGAATAGCTCCAGCAGACAGCATACAGATAAATCATTTTTAATACCACAAGACACAACAAAAAACAGTTCCGGTATTTTTTTCCAGCTTTCTCTTCCTCAGTTTATATAGGAAAAAGGCACATATCCATTAAAAAATATGGTTGACTTTTTATTTTTTTAAACATCGGTATTGTGCCAGGATCATTTTTAACCTAACTGTAGAATCCATCACTGTCCATAGATATAAGAATGGCTTCATTTTTTTTTTTATTTCCAACAACTTACCATTTTGACATGTAAAGAAGAGTCATTTTGTAAAATTCTAAACTTTTACCAAGGTAAGAAATGGCAAAATAATAACGACATTTGTCTTCTGTCAAGAAATATTGACATGGTATTACTACAGCAAAATTGGTTTGTGTTGTGAAGTGTGTCTCATAGATAAATCAGATTTGAGACCTTTTTAAGCTAACTAAATTGTACTTTAGTACTGTTACATACGAGAATATCAAGACATGTGATACTGAATTTCTTCTTTTTCTTTTCTTTTTTTTTTTTTTCCCAAAAGTGGGATAAAAGCACTTCAGTTTGGAGAAAAAAAAAAACCCGAACCATTCCCTGCTCTTTATCTGCCTTCACTTTTTTCACACTTCACTCTTATGTGATTGGATGTGTCAATAAGCGGACAGTACATGCCTCAGCCTCATATATAAAGAGACACTGGTGAGATAATTTTTATACAGAGTTGTGGAAAGGCGCCTGTTCCCTGTCAGACTAAATAGACATTGTTCCAGCATTCTAGGATAAGTACAGTTATATTTCCACATAATTCAAATACATGTGAGACACAGGTAGCCAAAATGGCTTCGTAAAATCCTTACAGGCGTGTGATGTTTGCCAGAATCTGTGCCAGATACTTGTGCCTTAGTCCTTCAGCTTGGTGAAGGACTTGCCCAAGATTTGGAATGCGCTGCTCCTCCTGGTCATGCTTTACTGAGAGTTGTTAAGCTGACATCTGGCTGAGCATCTTCTTGCTCCAGGGCATCCTCCCTGCCCGTGGTAGGAGGTGCTAGGCCACTTTGCCAAATGTGTGGCTTGAACTGGTTTCTTCGTGCCTTGCTCTGCAGAACACCAATGGCTTTCCCCCATGAACCTGAGAGTAACAGCAGCAAACAATTAGCAGTTCTTCAATACTAGAAAATATCCATCTGCTCTTGGCACAACTGTTTGTCAACATACAAATAGCCGTGCTGCCAGCAAATGGAGCAATTTTCTGCATCTGGCTCATGCTTCCTTCTCTCCCTATGCAAGTTGCATTTGCAGCTCAGTAAAAGGCATTAGTGTATTCACAGAAATGTCATTTCTTGACACTTTATTTTAAAAGAAATAATTTCAGCAAATAAATGGAAATACAGAGATTCCTTAAAATGTTGTTATCTTGTTTAGTGGTGCTGCAGTACACTTTCATACTCAAAAAGGGGTAAGGAATATATCTGATGGGCTGTGTTTAATTTTGCATTGTGTAATTAGTTACCTGCTGGAGTTTCTCACAGCTTTTCCATTTGCTTGTATAAGGGCTAATCCTAAGAAAGAAATGAGTCATTCTGTGACCAGTGGAATTTAAGAAGCTTCATTTCCTGCAGCTCCCTCCCATGTGGTTTCTCTAGTGTCTAATAGCTTGGTTCAGTTCACGCTGCAGGTTCTCCCACAGTAAGATACTCAGATTAGTTCCCTTTCATTTGACTTTCAGTTTTCACAGAACAATAGACATTTACTTTAGATTTAACATAATGTGGAAATATGTTTCTTTTTTAAAAAATAAAATAAAAATATTGACACTTTAGAGCACCCACAAAACTGCATTTTACTTTTTCCCAATTAGCTGATAATCATAAATGCTTTCCGCTGGGTAATGGACCCAGTGGTAGGGCTTACATAGCTGCAATTGCCCTGGATCCCACGATTGGGCTTTCTGAAACACTACAGTATTTTTGAGCATTTGGAAGAGAAAAATAACTCTGAGCTTCCTCAGATATCAACAGATGTTGAGTGGGAAAACTACTGCTTTCTCTAGAACAGCCTTTGCAGTTTAGAAGACACAAGATGATGTATTTTCAATATTTGCTATAAAGGATGCTTGGGATTCCAAGTTTCAAGATTTGGAAGCCATCACACCAGTGGCAGGTAAGGTAGGCATCAAGCCTAGGTCCTCTATGGAAGAAGGTTTGGGTTGACCCAAGTTCTGCCAGTGAAGGTGTGGGCTGGCTGACCTGTTTCCATTCGGCACCTCCCTTCCATAATTCTGTTTAATTGCATGAACATACATATGACAACTGCTCTGACTGTCTGTTCAATGCTGAATCAATGAACCCTGAGGCTTATGATCTAACCCTTATACAACATAGTAAATGACTGGCAATTCGGGTTTAGTAAGTTCAGTGTTTGTTTCATTTTTGGACTCTTGGAAAGTTTAATCTGTGGGTTTGGATCCTCTGCAGCAGGCTTATGAGCCTGGTTTCAGTTAACTTTAACTCCAAAGAAACTTCATGGCTTCCAGTTTTCCTGTGATCAAGATGCATCTAGGGGAATAGGCAGAGCATGTAGCTTTGTTTTGACTTGTCTTTTAATGCACTTATTAAACATATCTGTACTAGTGAGGTATCGATGGAAAACTTCTACAGACATAAAAGTGACAAGGCTCCAAGGGGTTCTCAGACTCCAATCCAGGTTGAACTGGAATTATTTCTTGAACAGTGACGTGTTATTCCATAAATGTTGACAGATCTGAGCTGGCCAACCTCTGATCTCATACCAATTCCATTCACTTTCAAACTCTGACTTCTGTGGTTTCTCCATTTTAAATTAGCGTTGCCTAGACATTCTCATCCTAAAAATTAAATGTTCATGTAAAGCAATTTGGGAACAGAATGTTTTGCAAGTTTCTCCCTCATATGATGGCAGCAGAGATGTTTAGGTTTCTGAGGAAAATGACAGTATTGGACAGAAAGGGCATAGGTGTAGTCTCTTACAAACAGACCTCCTTGTCATTACTAGATCTTTGCAGATGTTTGAGTCATCAAACTCCTTCCTAGTATCGGAAAGTAAATGTAATCTCCATGGGCTGGATGCTTTCTTCTATAAATTGCAATCAAGGCAGGCACTGTGTGCTGCTAACCTCGTCTCTTTTAAAATCAGCATTCTCTTTTGAGAAGTGGAGAAAGTAAAAAAACCTATTGCATGCTCCTGCTGAGCTGATCCTTCCATACTGACTGGCCAAACAGCAGCCGTGGGTGTCAGTCACCCAAAATCCACAGACTAGGACACACAGGGATCAAGGATCATTTAAATAAATTGACTCTACCATTACAATTGAGAAGTAAAAATTATTATATGATTATGGCAACAGCCTGTCTGCAGTCAAGTCTTGTTGCAACTCTACTTCCAGACCTGCTTGTTACTCTTTAAATCTTGTTCAAAGAATCTGATGGCTTTTTCTCCAAGCTAAAGGTGACCAGCCACCATGCAGGCTTGGTGCTGGTGAGTGGGATTTAACCTGCTTGCAGAGCTGTCCTTGGCCCGCAGATGTCCTGCTGTTGCTGGTCTTCTGGGCCTCTGATGGAGAGGCTGCTGGCTTCGTGAGTTGTGAGCTAACGTTGAATTTGGGTGTACATCCACAAGTGGCAAGACTGAGATTTCCGAATGAACTTCTATGTAGGTTGAAACTGAGTCTCCAGAGACAAAAGCCCACGACTGCTATGCTTCAGCTCTCAAGATTGGTAGTAGCCTCTGTTATCAGTGTAAATTTGTCTGGATTTGGGACCCCTTAAACTAGGGAAACACTCAGATCCAATTTGGATCCAGATCATGTCTGCATAACAGAGTTTGAATATGTTAATTTTCTTCTAATCACCAATGTCACATGCCACACAGGCCAATTCTGAGAGTTACGGGAACCTGCTTGAGAGGAGAGTTGATGCTTGTCACATCACTGGGATAATGGTGGTTTAGGAGCTTTTTAGCTGCTTAAATAGGACGTTCAAGAAATACCTGTCTGTCTGTATTCACTTCCTAGACTAGATATTAACTGAGAAGATTTTACCAGAAAATCTTTATTCTTGGTCTAATAACGTTGATGATAATCAATGTCATTAATACCAGTGTCTCACTTATATGTATTTACGTAAACTGTCATACAGTAATAAATCACCAAATGTTATTTCCTTCCTATTAGCAATTGCTGCTCTAAGTCTTAAGCAAGACAAGCTGAAGCCAAGTCACCTTATTTCCACCGTCTAGGAAAGCAGGTGATGGTATTAGTGAAGCTGGGTGTGAGGTCCTCCTCTCTACGTGGTGTTTGGAGCATCAGGAGATGTTTTATCTGCCCAGAGTTTGAACTCAGTGACCATTTCTCTGAGATTGATTCAAAAGGAAAAATTTCTGTCCTGAGCAGAGGAGGAAGGATTGCATTGCTCGAGTCAATGTGATGTCAGCGTGTAAACCCAGGCTGATATTGTGCCTAGATTCCTTGGAAAAAGCCAGGTGATTTTCAATATATTTCCCTGAAAGAAGCGTAGCCCTGATAAAAGGTCAAGCACAGCCTCACAGGACAAGGTCTGGATTAAGAAACCTCCATTTGATATATCCAGGTGCAATAACAAAAAAGGAGAACTGAGACAGGAATTTCAAGCTGCGTACTTGGAGAGCTTTTTCCATCCTTGCAACCCTTCCCATTGCTTTGTGGATGCCTCAGAGGATCTAGGAGTCAGACAAAGTTCTAGTGATAAAAGCTTCATCTTGGTGTCCTCAGATTCAAGACTGCATCTGGAGGCTTCAGATTTAAGTAAGATTACTAGATCCTGGTCCACGGAGCACAGGACTGATGCATTGCCACCATCATAGTAAAGGAAGCAAAAAAACCCCAAAAACAAACAGAAAAAGAAGCACTTAGCAAGTGATAATGACATTTTGTATTAGTCACTAGAGCTTAGGGCCTTGAAATACTGTGCCCAGGCTTTGCTTCTAAAAGTTTAAGCACATGTAAATAGCACAGCAAATCACGAGAGCACCGATGGGTGTCCGGAGTTGTTGTAAGATTTCTCAGGCATTTTCATTAGTTTCTTTTCAGGGGGTTATAAGCAGCGTGAATTAAATAGATTTTTTGGAACTGTTGCCACTTTTTAATTTTCCGTATGACAACTCCCTTTTAATTCCTCATTCGGGCTAGCAGAGCCCAGTGCAGAGTTACTGTGCGTCTGCTGTGAACAAGCTCCACACACACACATACACACACACGCAGAGGTAATTTTGTCTGTACTACCCGGAGTGGAAGCAGAACACTACTTTGCGGTCAACATAATTGGCAAACAATGCCATACACAAAATGATACTATTTTTAAAGGTAAATGGTGAGGTTTTTAAGGTATTTTAGTTTACTAAGCTTTATTTACTTTTGGTGGACTTGTGTGCATTTGAAAACAAGAATCTCTTGTGCTCTGCTGAGAGAGTAGACCTAGTTTGGTAGATGTATGCTTCTGGAATAAATAAAAACCCCATGAAGTTTAGGTATAGACTAGGTATAAATTTGGACTTGATGAAAAGTTCAGAAGTTATAAAGTGCTCAAAACCAGGAAGATTTAAAGCAGCTAAAGACCTGACAGCTGGTGATCAAAGCAAGGTGTCCCCAGCCCGCCCAAGGGCATCACCCCTGCTCTCTCCAGCCCTAGCACAACCCCTGGCTGCTCGGGGCTGGTGTGGCAACGTTGTGGCACTCGTGCCAGGAGCTTGTAGTTCCAGCATCTGGACACAGTGAAAATGTGGAACCCTTTTTACTAAAATCCTGCACTAGAATCTAAACCTAGAGTAATTCAGCCATTGTTAACCTAAATATGCCATCTCATGTTTCATTCAAGCTTACTTCAGCATGGATGTTTCTCACTGATTGCAGCTGAAATGAAGACAAATCAGGCTTATTATGTTTAAGGGTTGTGAATATTTTTATTTTTGGTTTCTCAGTGGGCCTGATTCCAAAGTGGTAGCCATTGCCACCAGAGTAATTTGGCAGCAATCACCTTGCTCCTCGTCGTCATTCACCCTGCAGTTAAACTAGACTCTCCTTCATTGGAGCGAAAGGTGCCTGAGCCTTGAATAATAGTGTAACATGGTCGAGTATTTAGCAGCGCAGGAACTGAAACACAAGTCCATCATTCCTGTAAGTGCCCCAACAGGAGCCTGCAGAAGGTGGCTGCTGTCACTTCTTGCTTTCTCTCTCTTCTCCTGTTTATATATAAACTGAAGCAAGAGGAGAGTTTCACTTTACCCAGGAGAGAATCGTGGCATCAAGTCCCCATAATGGGAGATTTGGCATTTAATGCCCCTGGAGAGATCAAACGTTGAATCAGATACCTGTAAGATGAATGAGTTAAGCTGCTGGAGGGGCTTTCCTTTACAAAGGAGGCAAGCTGGGATGCTCCAGCTTGGAAAAAGTATGATGAGGGATATGACAAAAATGTATAAAATCATGAATGGAAGGGAAAGGGTGAGCAGGGACTTTCCAGTCCCTCTTCCAAAACAAGAGCAGGTTTAAAGCAAATTAAAGGATATTTTTATTTCTTTTCCCACTAAACCTGTGATCTAACTTCGGAGCTCCTTGCCAGATGAGGCTGTGGATGTTGAAGGTTTAAGTGGGTTTGGGGAAGACCAGACAAACCCAGGGAAGGGAAATCTTTTAAAGGTGAGGAATTATGGAGAAATCACCCCTTGCTTAGCAAGTGCAGGAACTGCAGGTTGTTGGAGGCTGCAGCCATGTTCAAGGGGGAAGTATGGGTATTCCTGCCAGCATAAGGAGCTGCACACAAGAACTGTTCTGGCCCTGCCATTCCTGGGACTACTGCCAGAGATGGAGCAGTGAGCTGTGACACACTTAGCCTGAGCACTATGGCTGTTTTTGCATGAATAAGGGACTGGGAAGGGTTTTGTCTCCTACCGTTCCCCACCTGTGGATGCTGAGCGTGGGCTAAGTCTTCCTGCAAGATTGAGGTCCCTGTGGGGCAATACTGAGCCAGAAAATCCACTGGGATACACGTGGGAGAGAGGAGAGAGCTGCTATGTGCCAGGGGAGTGTGAGGTCTTATGTGCTTTTCTGCTGTTCACAAGCAGAACTTCACGCATTTGCACATCCCATGTCACCCACAGGACTGCTTACAGACCTGGGATACCTTCAGCTATAGGCAACAAGTTTAGCCTTGACCACCTAAATCCTTTCATAGAGCCATCCCTAGAGATCACTTCAAGGTCATCCAAAGGTGCCAAAGTAAAAGATGATGGCTGAAATCTGTCTTACCCACTGGGACCAGCCTAATCTTATGATTATCGGTATAAATGTTTTCATTTTTTACAGATTCAGCAACGTTTAGAAAAAATGGGTTTATCTTTGGTAATGCTTGCTTTTTATTTATGAAATTTGTAGCATAAATAATGTCTGCTTGCTGTAAACCTGAAAAACACAAGGCTTTGAAGACATTTTTGTCAGATCATGGTAAGAACAACCTTGATGTGGTTTGCCAAGCTTTGAATTATAATGTATGTCATCAGTAATGTAAGTTGTTATAATTTACTTCTGACATTAAGATCTTGCTTTTGGGCATATAGTTGCAAATGTATCCTATTCACTTTCTTACTTTCTAAATGCCCTTCATGTTTCAGTAAGACAATCCAATCAAAACTAAAGACCAAATGCACTGTAAAACAAATCAAGCATACAAACAATTCTTAAGCGTTCCTTTGCTACGTTAGCTTGCTTGCCCAAGGCTTCTAAACTTCTTATGCTATGTAATCGTGAAGCGTACAAAAGTTTTCAGAGGGAACATTTCTACCATATACTTTATATGTTCCTCAGGTTGGAATGTGTAAAGAGAATTGCACAGATTAAGAATTTATCATAAATCTAACCAGCCTGGTCTAAGACTCACCACTACTGAACATCCTCATTTAAAATGTTCTTTTTTTCTTTTTTTTTTCCCTGATTTTCTTAAGATACAATTTAAAAGAATAAGTTTTATGATGACAGCACTTTGGAGGTGACTAATTGTGCTAAGAGATGTGCAACCCCTGATGAAACAAAAGTCCCCCACGAGGAGAGATGCTTTAATTTAATGATAGTCATAAAGCCAATTTTTAAAGCTATAAAAGTCGCTGATTCTCTGTCTTTAGCCTTAGGCTGAATCTCATATTGTGCATGTGCTTCCCATCCAAACCATTTCACGTTCTGCTCATAAGGGCAGAATACGTGTGGCTTTGCCTTTTCCCACTCTTTAGTACAAAACATACGCTTTTTTCCACCGAGTATCCATGAAGAACACTCAGGCAGGAGCTTGGTCTTTATTACAGCTCGATGCTAACTGTGCTCCAGAGACTCTGGGGTCACAGCCCCTTTGCGCTGTGAATGCCCAGTCCCTGGTTTGGCAGTGGCTGCCTGAGTTTGCAGAGTATCCAAATTGCTCCATTCGTTTCATCCAGCAACTGAAGCAACCACTGGGGATACTTGCAATCACAACGTTAATGACTTTGTTGCCAACTGAAGCATTAAGAAGCAGCGGCTTAGAGATTTCCAGGACAGGGTCTGCGTGCAGGAAGACTCTGGACATGTGCTTGCAAAGCCCGTCTAAATCTCTGGAGGAAATCACCTCCCTAAAAAGCCACCAGCAAAAGGAAAGGGTCATGTACCTACAGACATGTTACCAGGGGATGGGCCTGAGGTGAGCGCAGGAATCCTGACGACTCCCCCGATTTGGGGTTTAAGCTGATAAGGAGGAGGATTAGATTTTCCCTGTGCGATAACCCTCTCCCTGCCCTCCTCAGCTGCAAATAATTAAATGAGTTTCAGCAAGTGTGACAGAAGATCAGATCCCAAGAGCTCCTGCCAAAGAGCACTTATGAGGCATGAATTAAATAAAGGTTGAAGTACTTTTAACCAATCAGCCGGTTTCTCACACCGAGCCAGGAGCTTCTTCATTTAGGAACCTGACATTTTGTTCGAGTTCTGCTGAGCAGAACAGATCACACCAGTTAAGGTGGTAATGAAGAAGCGATGGTGGTATTTGCACTTGACTCGAACGTCAGCATAAATTCTGTTCTTCGTCCAGATCAGTGCGACTTCCCTGAAATAAAGCGTATTTCAGCCTCATTAACCAATTTAAGATCTAAAATGAAATGAGATAAATTTAAACTTCAATCCATCATAACCAGGCTGGCTTTAAGAGTTAATTTCTCTGGGTCCATAAGGATACTTCCAGGAATGTCTCCTGCAAGTAATCTATTCTGAGCTTTTTAATGGGCCCAGCTACCCACAGAAGTTTAATTGTAAATACTCAGATCAAATATATGGACTTCTGCTTTCTTAACGTTACTGCTGCCCATCAAAACTGGTGGTATTCCTGCATTAGAGTTTCAGGCTATAAATGAATTTTAATGTGTTAAAACGGTACATTTATCATTTAGCAACCAACACAGAATTAGAACAATAAATGATTTTTAAAATAAATAATTGCTACACTTCAGAATAGCCTTTATTTCAAACTACAGATTTCAGTTCTGTTCGTACTGCACGATTAAAACTATATTTAACTATTTCCACTTTTCAACAAGATGGCCACCCAAAGTGACCGTCTGAGAAATAAAAACTGTAATTAAAACCTTGACAGGAGGTTACGTTTGTTGAGTTACTTGTTGTGAAAACTGCACTGTGGTTCTCAAGGCTCAGCCTGTTGGGATTAGCCAAATAGGTGTAGTTTCTTCCTAAATTAATTCATTTTCTCTCAGCACTAGTACAGCCAAGTGTAATACTCGACATGTTTCTAAGGGGTCACCTCTGTGTGACACCCCTGTATTGGTGTCATCAAAATTAATAGGAAAACTTGCCTTAAGCTTAATTGGTATTTTAATGCCTACATTTTTAAATTACTTGAACATTTTCTTAATTAAACTGGAACATTAAAAATGAAACTGCTCTTTATTTTCTGCTATTTTCTTAATACTAAAGTATTTCAAAGATAATTGCAATCTACATGGAAGAGTGCTTTTTGTAAAAAAAAAAAAAATTTAAATCTTGTACTTGATACTACGTGTTAATTATAAGAGAAACAACTGGGGGGGAAAAAAATGTAATGGGCAGTGCAAAGGCCAGCAATGATTTCACCTGCGTGACTGAACAGAGCAATTGTTTCCCAGCTTGTTTAGATGGTAATCTCATTGTGGATTTGTATTGCTTTCACTGACTATATCTTTAATATCTACACAGACAGATGCTGTTGTGGTTGTTAAGATGTTTTAGGAAACTCGCATCTTCCATCACCATTGTCACAAGTTAAAGGTCCAGAGACCTTAAGCTGATGGTTCAGACTCATCTTGCCAAAGCAACAGAGTGAAAAAGTGTATCTGTTTTTCTTACTGCTCATTTTAAAGAAAATGAAGTGAATGATCAGATTTTTCAATGTCAATACAGTCATTCTTTCCCTCAGCTTGCAATGCGTGTGAAGCTGTATTTATTGGATAGCTTCTGACAGCTTTCTAATCTATGGATCATTTATTGGGTATTTTAACACCTACCTTGTGCTTGCATCCTCACTCACCATCCTGAAATTACTCATATTCAGCAAGTAAACCATATCCTTGTGTTCACCGAGCAGTATTACAGTTTGGGACAGAAACATTATTGAGCTTAAATTAATGGACCGATTCATTAAATATTTCAAGCTGTGTGCCCATATTTGTTAGAGAAAAAAATGCCAGCCGATTGCAGTAAATACCTTGATGTTCCTGCGTAAGCAGCCTAAGTCACCTCAGCTTCCAGCTCACACAAACCCAACCCACACTGCCCTGTGCTCATTGGAAATGAGATAATGTTCTACAGGTTGTTTTAATCTGGTCTCATTTTCTTCCAGGTGCACCGGTGCCAGTTCAGAGTGACTCCACCTCGGCCTGTGTTTTCTTCAGTTTTGTATCAGTGCAAACAAGACCAGACTCAGATCCTGTTTTCTCTCTGATGTGTGGAACCGGTTTTGGCATCGTGCAGCTCTTCATACAAAGAGCCAGTGGCTTACAGCAGGAGGTTTGCCCATCTTTTCTTATGAATCTATTTAAGCTTGGTATTTTCTTAAAGAAAAATATATTGCTAATACCAATTAGATAACTGGATCTTTCTTTTTCTTCCATCAGAAGTGTCTTTTATTTTCGCTTCTAAGGGCCCAGCCTCTAAAATGCAGTAGTGTGCATCTATTTAAGAGGGTTGTTTGTGAGATTGAGCTCTGAAATTATAAATACCCTCTGAGTTTATAAGCAAGAAATATTCTTCAGAGAAATTTGCATTCCTTCATTTTTAGAATGGGGACAAGATGGAATTTCTATCGCCTGCTGAGCTCAGAGCTGTTGCTGTCTCTTCTCTTCCCAAGCTGCTAGACCAGCCTCTCTTGTGAGCCTCTTCCTGGGAGAAGTAGCAAAAAAGGCAGAACTGAAAGAGAGACAGAGCAAAGGTGGTTGTTTGCCACTTGCCCATGTCTTGTCCTCTGAGTAGAGCTGCTGTTTTCACTCACAAGAAACTGAAGCAATTAATTACGTGCTCTGCAGCCCACGACACCCCCAGTAGCTGCAGCCATGTGCCATCGCCCTACTCATGCAGCACAATGCCCGTTCCTGCATCCTGGCCAGCGATGCAGCACATGCCGCACTGGTCACTGCAGGGGAAATCCTCTGGAGCAGCTTGTCCCATCCCACGCACCCTGGAGCGGGGCCACCGGCCTGTCCCTGGGCAGGGGACACAAGCCAGCACCACTCACTCCTCTTACATTACAGAAATGAGAGAAATTCTGCTGTCTTTGTTGCTTTGGAAGAGGCAGCGATGTTTGACTTGCTGGTTCTTGTTGCTGGTTTTATTTTCCTGTGTTTTATCCAACAAAAGAACTTGGACTGAAGCGCTCAGAAAAGGTCTCTCTTTTCCTCTTGATTAATTACGCAGCCGAGTCCGTGGTCTTTGATGTTGTTGCTGTGAACACTGACAGAACTTGAGGAGCTTTAGAGCATGAAAGTTGCTGCAACCAGTTTTTCTGGCTCGTTCGTGTGTCAATAACCCATCAAGTCAGCAAATAATCTTAGAGCTTTATTGCAAGGCAATGCAAAATAAAGGAAAAATTTCTCCATAATCATTTTTTATAAGACCCTTCCACAAGATCCTGCTCCACATGCAAATTCATATGTGCTTGCTAGGTTTTACAGCATTCCTGGAATTATTGCTCAAAAGGTTTTTACCGTTATTTCAGCTGCTGATGAGATGCCCTGATAAGGTTAGCATTTAGGAGGGAAGGGCACATCCCCCGGAGACACTTCTGACCAAGCAGTGCCTATCGTTGCTGGCAGAATTCACCCTTCTGCAAGATATTGCCTCTTTTTGCATTTGTAATAATAAGGCTCTTTAATACACTGGAAAAAAAGGTTCTGCATTTAAAAATGCCACAGGAGTGAAGATTAAGAAAGCGGGTGCAGACACGCAGCTGTTGAAAGCCTGAGTGGTTTGAAGCTGGGGGTGGGGGACAGCATTAGCATTCTCCTCACACGCTCACCGCCTGCTCTAATCACAATGCAGGCATTATCAGCGAGCGGTGAATCTTTGTATTATTTCCAAGTTTCCCCTATTGTCAGTCATTGTGACAAAGTGCAGGACAATCTGACACAATGATGAATCACTCCAGACATTGAGTTTTCACATGGCTGTCAGATGATCTCAGTAGGCTGCATCACCTGAAAATGCCACAAGACTAAAACCATGCTGCACTTCAGAACAAAAAAAAGGAGTTTGGTGTAAACTCCCCTGATTCAGGACATAAACATGGGAGTCTGGAGGGCTGCCTCAGATTTCTCTTCCCAGGAAACCTCTGCATTTTCATCCAGTGTGAATGAAATCAGAATCAGAGCCCAGCATTTATGAACATGTCTTGCATGCAAACCGGGAAGATCAGTTGTTTGGGGTTTTAAATTAAATTCCCACATGGAAGGGTTTGTACTGTGCGTGTGTTCTAAAATACTCTGTTCAAGATGCAAGCCCTACCAAAGTCTAGGGCATTTTATCCTAATGGTTTCAGTTGCATATATAAAAATGAGTTTCTTGCCATTTCTTTTTCTTGCATTTCAAAGTTATCTAGCAGGCTTTTTATTTCCTCTGTGGGTCAGGAAAGATGCGGCTGCCCTGATAACTGATTGATATATAGTCGAATGCAAATACACTTGTTGAAGTATTTGCCTTGCCTTCATGTGTATTTGCTTGTTGGTGTTATTGTGAGTCCAGCCCAGAAGCTCATTGCTCGCCCCTACATTATTATTCACAAAGGCAGCTTTCTGAGTTATTCCTGTTCCTGCACAATATTCATGATAGCAATTTGATACCTTAGCAGTTTCAAGGTTATCAAGTGATTGAAAATCCTGCTGCTTACTTCAAGGTGTAACATATAAACTGTGCTGCCATCCATTCTAGTAATATAATAGTTTTTCTTAATGCCTTTCATGAACTCCTGATTTAAAGTGTAAGCTAACTTCAGAAAGGGCTTATCAGCCCCAGACTTTGTCGGTGCTGCTCGGCTGTTGAATACAGTCCCCTGAGTTTGTATCACTGCCTGTAGCACTTAAGCAGGCAATATTTAATCTCTTTCAGAGATATTGATACATCAGCTCCCGAATGAGGACATTAAACCACAGTCATAATGAGAAACAAAGAAGTGGTTATTTATTTCATGTGTTGAAGGACTAGTGCTCCTTTGATATGGATCTCCTGAGCAAGAATTGCAATTTATAGATCATGGGGATTAACTTCATACCAAAGAGCAGCTACTGAGCCATATGATACAGTAGCATTCGTTAACGATGAACAAATAAGTGCCACTGAATGCTTAATGAGGACATTGAAGAAAAGGCCATCATTTCTCAACCTGTTTTGGAGGCTCCCAGCCACCCACTGAATTTTGGCTGCGGATGTAGTTCGAGTGGTTTCTGATTGGTGGATAGTTGCTTGATGGAGTTTACATGGTGGCATCTGCTTAAGTAACAGATGTCTGTACCACTAAGGTGCTATGTTCTCACTTTTTATTTAGAGAGAAATTGCCTCTCAAAGAGTTTTTATTGTCTTTATGCAAATTAAAATACAAAATTCCTCTCCTTAAAGGATCCTCATTATAACAAGAACCTTAAATAATCATAAATACATATGCAGCCTCATAAAATCTTTTGCTCTTTGGATATCAAGGAAGTTCCTTTTGCGCTGCCAATTGTGCATGAAATTAGTTCTTATTTCAACTAGCAGTATGAAGATAGCAGCTTTTATTCAGTGAAGCCCCACTGGATTTCTAAACAAATAGTGCAGAATAGTTGTTTGTGCCAAAATATTTCAAGGATGAGTTTTTGCATTCTGTTTCTTATGCAGTGCTGAAGAATAAGATAGAGCTCTGTACTTATTCCCTAGAAGCCTGGTGACAGAAATATATATGTTTTTTATCTTTCCTTTGCCAATTTTCTTTAGTAGGCAAATGCATGATGTCTTTATGGATTCTTTTTTTTTCAACCAGGGATTGAAATCTGTGAAGGAATCATGCATGTAAAAATGCCCACAGATGCCAGCCTCTTTGGGCTGTGTTAAAGTATCCCTACGTTCCTGGTTCATCTCGCGTCATAACTTTGTGTCAGGTATGACTTGGTGCCTTGCACAGCACTAGATTCCCCGATCTGTTTTGTTTATTTCCAGTGACAGAGAGGGATGAAGGACCCTTGTTCTTTGCATTACCTACATATGGACCAAGCAAGATGGCAGGTGCTCCGTAGCACGGCACTTCAGGCAGGATGAAAAGAAGGGGCCCAACCCAGTTTGCACGGGATTGAAACCAGACCCTGAGGCAGGTAAGACTGTGCTGTAAGAGGATGTTTGGGGGATTTTCTCCTATGGGTTACAGAGTTCAGGACAACGCTGTCCTGAGCTGGACAAAGTGATCCTTGATGAGGAAGACAAGATGAATGTGCTAATACCAGACTAGAGCATCTACCATCCACTTCCAAGCCCTTTGTGAAAAAAGTAAGACATTCCTTCAGCATTGAAAAGCACCTGCTTGTCACGTCATCACCCTTAGGCAGAGCATATCGCCCCACAAGGACCTCTGAGATGAGCTTTTGCTGCTAACCCTTGAGATAATTTGTCTGCCCCTACCCCTCGCTGCCACCCACACAACTGGGACACACTGGGCACAGGGCTGCTGCCCAGTGCGATGTGTATCTATGCACCTTTTCTTCCTTCACGTGGACTCAACAATCACCAAACCTATGGTAAACTTGAAAGAAACATCCCAATTCTTGCAGAGAGGAGAGCCTGGATCATGTCAGTCTCATCATGTAGTGTGTGCTTGGTTTTTGTCCTTTCAGAATATGTTGCATTGAGGGAAAATTAATTGAAAAAGAAAGTGAAGGGAACAGAAATGTGATTCATGAATTTTTCTGACCTGTGGTGTGTGATGCTGTAGGAGTCAGAAGCCAAAGTCTGTTCAGTGTTTCAATGGGTAAACCCTTTTTTTTTAGATAGATATTTCTGATATGACCTTTTCCAACACTATTTTTTTCACATATCTATCCAGTCGACTGAGTAAGGAGGTGGTGGATGTGTGGTGTATTATTAACCTGGTGCCAACAACATTAGTAGCAGAGAAGGGTGCTTTATTCTACTGCTAGTGCTCACAGCTGCCTCACAAACATTACCAAGATAATCACATTCTTCCTGCATTTGCTTTGCTTTAGCTCACACAGATAATTCAAGGGTAATGCACCTTGTCTGAGCTAATTCTAACTACATGCCTCAAACACAACAAAAAGTGCTTGGTGTGTATTTTGACCCAATGCACTACATCAAAGTAAGCAAGTAAGCTGTAAATGCTTTGAATGAAATTGGACAAAAATTGGCATTTGTCCAGCCATGTTTCTGGCTGGCAGTTGTTTGAGTTTTAAACTTTCCCTTTATGTGAATATGTATCAAATTACAGTGCAACCTGTAATTTATTCAGCTGCTGCAGTGAGAGCTGTGATAAGAGATCAAATATACAATGGGCAGTGTGCTCTGAGGTCTAAGATGTGTCCTGGAACTGACCTTTTCAGATATCCTGCAGGTTATGGGCCTATATGGGACGACACCTTTGAGATGATGCACATAATGTGGTGGAGCTCAGACCTCTCTGGGTCCAACTCACTGTGACTTTGCCTGGTAGATCCAGATGTTAACTCCTGAAAAGTAGAATCATGCAGATGATTGTTGAAAGTGAGGATAAATTAAATCAAATAAAATTGGTGAACAGAGTAAATGATGTACTTAATAAAACCAGAATGTTTGTTGTTCCTTGAAAATCAACAAGAGGTCACACCTCTGGAAGAAGCCTGACATCCTCGCTGAAGCTATGCTTGTTGCACACTACATGTATCAAATCCTGCTTAAGAAATATCAGCTACCATTGGTATCAGCAGCTTCTGTTTGGTACTGTGATCAAGTAATAATCAAAGGTGTCAGAAGCTTGAGATGACTCCATTAGAGTCAGGAAGGAAGAGAATTCACGAAGGCATCATTAGCATTTCCTTTTCAGACTTGATGCAAATTTCTTGGAGGCACATATGCTGAGAGTCCTCCGTTAGCACTTGGAGCCAAGAGGAGTGGCCTTCTCAACACAGGCTACCGCCTGTCGTCTTCTACACAGGATGCCATATGGTTTCAGATAGCTAATACTACATCAGACATCATTCCATTCATAAGCTTGATTTCTTCTAATCATAACTCATTTTTAAATGTTACGACTCCCAATAATCAGTATGGTAAATCCATTCAAAAATAAATTATTAGCACTATTCCTATTTGCAAATGCAAATAACAGACTTTTTTTGGTAAAGTTTAACTTGGGTTTGACTGACATTACATTAAAGTGCTCATCAATGTAAAAGACCAAATAAAAATGAGGATTTTACAGCTCCTGAAGTTGTACGGACAGCAGAGACAATTCTGAATCCCTCCTGAAACAAAACCAGCTTGTATGAGGCAGATCAACATTTGGAAAAACAAGATGGCAAAGAGCACTCTGAAATAGGTCTTTATTTCTCACCTTTCCATGTTAAAATACAGAATTGAGCATTTGAAAAGAAAGGCCATAGAAAATGAACATAGAAAACAAGTGAGTTTGTCTCCAATAAGAAAATTATTTAGTGCTTTGCAAAGCGATCTACAAGTTATCTTCTCATTGCACTAATGAACAGCCACAAAACTGTAGCACAAATTTTACTTGAAGACATTCCTTGCTTTATCTTGGGGAACTGCATCAAATAGCAGGGTGTTTGTCCCAAGAAGAAGAACTGCTTCAACACTGAAAACATACCCTGGATTTGATAGTTCATCTCACCAACATTGTAGCATTGAGTTTTGGGAGCTAATTTCTAATTTAGCCCAGTATAAGCGTGAGTTAATTCATGCCTATTTTATTTTACTCTGCTCTCACTTGGTCATGTCACTGATATTTTGTTTTCTTGAAATTCTGTCTTCACTGTTTTGCTATCTATGTATTTTTTAACTCAAGATTTCTGTAACATTATAATTACTGTAATTCCTCACAAAAAGCCAATAGAATTCCATCAGTAATTAATTATTTAAATTAAAAGCAATTTGTGTTTCCTAGGAAAACTTTGATCATGTTTAGTGATATCGAGATATCAGCCAGATGTAATCTTGCCTGCAACAGTTCGTGTCATACATGAGAATTCCTCATGGCCAGCAGGAACAAGGAGTAAACCAGGACAAAAGCCTAGAGCCTTCTGCAGCTCATGGGAAAGAGATTTTAAAATGTCTTGTTGAAACACACACACAAAGCACTGCCCTGTCATTGGGAGTAATAGGCAACAAATTGATACAGTCATTAGGGAACTGAAAATGAGAAGTATAGGAAACAGCAATTAAGTAATTTCAAGCCTAAATCATAACAGCACAAGAGAAACTCCCCAGATGCCTTCGCAGCCTTTCAAATAATCACCGGGTAAGTTTTGCCAGAAAGAAAAAAAAAAAAGAGAGAGAGAGAAAAGAAAAAAGAAAGCAAAACCAATGAATATACTCAGGAAAACACAGAACTGCAAAATCAAATTAACGAGGGGAAATTCCTAATGGATAGAAGAAGAGGAAAGGACATGTAAGGACTGTACATTTGCCTGCGGCAGGACAGGGCTTTTCAGGGAGGAGCTGTGAAGGAGCTCTGTGGCCACCGGCCCCATTCCTGAGCCCTGCTCCTGCCCTGGCATACAATGCCTTGCCAGGGACCTCCTTGTTTTCAGCATGAAATTTCTGTAACTGTGTCCGTGGTGGAGGAGATTTGCCATCTATGAGTGATTTGGGGAACTGGAAGGATCTCCTCTGAAAAGCTTCCCCAAGAGCCTGCTGTTCTGGTCCCTGCAGCCTCTCACCAGACTTAACCCCCATCAGTCTGATCCCCTCATCTCAAAACACAGCTGGGTAGCCAGAGCATCCTGAAATACCAGTATCTACATAGTCCAAACCGGCTGATCTGGGCAGTCTGGCAGCCAAGGAAATGGGCTAAGCAGAAATTTAACAGCACTGCCACCCCTTGTCTGACTCTCTGCTTGGGAGTTCACATTTCAGTCATCATAAGCAATACTCTCCGCTCTCCCAGTCCTCTAAATCTGTGCGATTACTCAGATTTATCCGTCTAAGCAATCATGCAAAGGAAATCATTTGGTCGTCCTTGATGAATTCTCCAGGATTGTTTAGTATGGAAGCCCTGAATCTCTGCCTGATACTGAAAAAAATAGTGGGTTTTAACAAGACTTTATATTCCTTGTGGTTTTTCTGTTGATGACCTGAGTTGAAGTCCTAACACTGCTCTGAGTGTAAGCTTTCCTGAGCCCAGCCTCATTTATCTGCCAAGCAACACTCTCTACGTGTATAGTGAGAATTCGGGAGTTTTGCACCGAAACCTTAAACATGTTTCCAGACTAACTCCATGACTAAGGAGGAGTTTTACTGGGAGTTAGGCACTGCAAATACCTTGTAGCTTTTGGTGTAATGTCCAGCACGGCCACAAAATGATGTTTATCCCTTTTGAACTGCGACATTACTGTGTGTATTCCCAGAAAGCACCACGTTTTGAAGAAAAGATGGATTTGCAGACATGTGCCAGCCGTCTGGGCAACGTGTGTGGAGGAGGGTACACATTTTCTGAAGGAACAGAACCCATTACACAGGGGCGTGTTTCTTTACATCTTATCTTTCCAGAAATGTGTCTTTTCAGGACCTGTAAGATGATGATGCAGTGGAGGTCTTGGGTATCTGTTTAACAGCATAAGCAGAAAGTCATGGAAATCATTAGTGAAAAAATAAAAGAACCAAATAAAGAGACAGTTAACTATACAAAGTCCCCAATCTTAGCTCCAGGTAGTGCAGTCATCTGAACATCTATTTGTTCCCATTTGCGTGATTAATTGACATCTTGTAAACTGCTCATTAGGGACACTGCAAATCATCGTGGAGCAAAATAAACACTTCATAAAAGAGAAGAGGGTCTCTAATTGCGAATGATACTGGAAACAAAACTGGATTTTAAAAATACATTTAAGGAGTCATCCCGTGTTACATGCAAGGTAAACTGGGAATTGAAAACTTTCTGAACTGCTGCTGGAGAGTGTATGTGGCAGCCGGCGCCGTACTCACGACACTGCTCTGACTTCGATGAATTCCAGGCTGTGTATTGTCCATGTCCACTGATCTGAATAGTGAGAAGTAGCCACAAAAAAAAAAAGTGGTTTTTTTTTAAAAAAGGTGTTCAAGCTTATTAACAAATTAGTCCAGTGGAGTGTATTTCTTGGTTAATTTATACACATCTTGAACGCTCAGGTTTACATGCAAACAAGGTTTCAAGTTAAGAAAGACCCTGTCCTAATGATGAAGGCTCTGCTGCAGAGTTGTGGTTTGTAAATGTAAATGTTACTTATAGAGCAGGAATGTCTCATCTACAAAGAACCTGCTTTACAGTGCGCCTTAGAGGTAGTACTGCTGAGGGCACAAACCAGCAACAGTCCGGCATGCAGAAATCCAATGCTTGAACACCTTCTGAAAGGTCTGCAGGTCCCTTCTCTCCATGTTTGCAGCCAGGTGTCACTTTGATAGGACCACGTGTGTGCTGGGAACAGTGCCTGAACAGGTGCTTTTGCTGGACCATGGTTGTCACACAAGGCATTACACTGATAGTGGAGACTTGGAAACCAATTAGTACATGCAGACCAGCTTGAGATACTCAGATGGAAGGATCTGGCAATGGACTGAGGTTATTTCTTTACGCTACTGTGGCTCCTGGGTGCTATGGCAATAAAATAGAGCAGAGGTAAATAAGGATAATAAGTAAGGAAGGGATATAGCTACCACCTTCTGTTCATACAATAGGGCTACATTGATATCCCCTTTGTGGTCAGAGAAAGAACATCAGAAGTGTTAGCATAAGCCCCACACAAAGCTTTGAATGTGGAGGGGTGGTTTCGTGAGGACTGTGATTAAGGGGTGGATGGCCGCAGTTCTTCATAACTGTGGGAACTTCCTGACTGCCCAGGGGGTTTCGACCGTGGTGTGGTGGCTCCCTGCACCCCTTGCAAAGGGAGCGGTACCAGTAGGAGCCGGCAACCATCCTGTATTCCCATGCACAGCGCTTGACCAGGAGGGGTAACCACTGCTTAATGCTCTTGCACGTTGCAGCAGTGGTATTATGGGATGTTTCTCCCTCTTGCAGCCTGGCAGTTCCAGTGGGAATTCTGGGCTAAATAGCTTTTATTTTTTTTAACCCCTGCACCAGAGAGTAATTTAATTTGCTTTCTCTCTTGCTTGTTTTGTATTGCCACAGCACAAAGGACAATGACTGATAAAGGGAGAAAGCAAGAGAGCGGTGGCAGTGATTTTCCATTTTATTTATGGTGGCACTGCGTAGCAAAATGTAAAAATAGATCTCGGTGCTGACAGTTTTGTGGCTGCTTGATCTCAGGCTGGCATGTCAGAGCTGCCACCTCCACCAGCAGCGAGGAGCAGTGCCCGAGCAGAGGGATCAGGCAAAGGCCTGCATCCAGTGAATGGGGTGACTCTCAAAAACAACAAAGGTGAAAACAAAATGGCGAACAATTTACGGTTTATTCTTCTTGGAGGGGACACCTCAGGCTAAACCTTGTTCTTCTGAAACTGAAGTCAAAGGGATGAGTCCTGTGAACGATGAGAGAGAAGACTGGAAACTAGACACACAGCAAAACCCTCCCAAAGGAGAATATGAGAAACATCGTAATAGCTGAAAACAGAAATATCTGGCCTCTGTTACAGCCTTTTCCAAATAGTACCCTATTTGCATGACAGGTGAGCAGTGAATCATGCTGTCTGAGAGTTTTTGATCCAAAAAAACCTTACTGAAGGAGACAATTAACATTTCAAAACCAATGGCCTGCAGAACCACCAAGGTATCAGTGGTGATGATTTCAGTCCTCGTAGGTGCAACCCAAGCAAGTACAGAATGAGCGAAATCCTTAGCTTTTCTTTTGAAAGCCACTCTTACTGAAATGCACCTCTTATTCACTGTACTGCCTGGCTACACGTCTTATTTTATTAGAGGAAAACCAAAATATTTAAAAAACACGTAAGCAAATATTGAATAAGTCAAATGACAAAGGAGACAAAGAAGGGTCATGGCTTCTTTATAACTCAGGGAATGTGTTCACAAAGCACAGGGAGAAATAACGTGTATCTTTTCAAATAGGGACAACAGGATTTAACAGCACGGACATGTCAGCCTTGATTTTTTTCTTGAACGTTTTTTATTGCACACCGCTGGAGGAAGCAGCTGCAGCACCCGCTGTCGTTAATAGTGCAGGTGCGACGCGAGTATTGCCACACTCGGCTAAACTTTTTATGTCCTCGAGGGACTGCACGGGGGAATGACTTTGATGGATCGCAGTTGCACTTGAAACCGAGCTAGGAAAGATTAGTGTGTCTCAGGCAAAGAGATTCTGCTCACCTGATGATTTTTTTTTGTTCTGATGAGATAATTTTTTTAATTAACCTTGATAACATTTCCAGACACACAAGCCTATCCACACATAGATGGAAGTACATTTTCAAATGGACATTTCACTTCTACCCGTGTTTTCTAGCAGTGAATACAGAATTTTAACACCTTGGTTGCCAGCTGATTCGTTTGGGAAACTAAAGCTGAACCTCTTTAAGAGAAGCAGAAGTTGCCCACAAAAGCCTTTGGCAGAAATCCACACTTCCATAGGCACCGGCGTGTTTCATATACGCTGACTGAATAAGGAGAGCAGTATAAACTTAAGAGCAACCTTTCGTTGTCAGGTGCCAATTTCTGTTTACTGCTCTTTTGATGCTAATCAAGGAAGCCACTCATGTTGTCCTTTCCTGAGTGGGGTCTGAGGGACTGCCAAAGCATGCTGGTACCCGGTCCTTTGGAAATGTTCACTGTCAGACCTTGGCCCTTCACATCATCCCACTTAGGAAGAACTGTCTCATAATCCCACTGAATTCACATGAAAATCATCCTGGAAGCAAAATGAACCATTCCCCCTGCTCTCACCTGCTTTGTTCAATATTTCAATTACTCAAGTGCCTGGCCAGCGTTGCTTCCAAAAGTTCTGCAAAGCTTTCCCAAGTCCCCTTGCTCCTCCCTGGCTTTACACCAAAAGTCATTTTCTGCTGTAGAGCTGGAAAAGCAGTTCTCCACTTCCCAAAAGGAGACATGACCTGTAAGAAAGAAGAAGTAACTCTCTGATTGTCCTTTCACCACATCCTTTGAACCTGCTGCGGGTGAGCCGAGGTGAGTGCTGCTCTGAAAAGCTTTCCCGGGGTGCTTGCCTGAGGTAGTGTTTTTCTCTGATACTGAATGATGCTAAAGCTTGCTGAGAATGCAATATAAAACATAACCTAACACATTATCTGGGCTGAAATGCGATAAATATGAATTTATTCCTAACCATTGATCATATTTCTGAGTCTCTGAATATAGTCTTTAAAAGGAGCCATAACATCAATTCATAAATCTTCATACAAGCAGAGGAAAACAGAAACTGTAATATAGGCAAAAACCTGCATTTTCCTCGGGAACTGGGAATATAGATTTAGGGAGAATGTTTAACAGGATGTTTGGCACCAACTACACAGAATTTAAGGGAAGGCCAAAGTTAATGTTATGTGAGTTTTAAGAAAGCAGCAATTTTAGAGATAATCACAATCCTTTTCTATCTCTTCAGAGGTTATGCTGGTATGTTATCAGCAATCTGCCTTTCCCCTTCTCCGAGGGAGAGAGAACCTTCTCCAGTTTTTGCTGTAGCTGGGTTTATATGAAACCAATAGTTAGCTGTCCACTTTCATAAGCCTTTATAGGTCTTTTACTGCATTTGGTAAAAGGTGTAATTACTTGGGTGAGCATTACTTTGTTAGGCAGATGTCCTCATTCTGTAGGATTTGCTTTCTTTACTTGTAGCAAGTTTTTTGTGTTCTTCTCAAAGAAATCAGTGACACTGTCCATTTCTGAGCCGATTTTCCAAAGATTGTGAAATAAAAGTGGTTTGAAAACTAAAACATGCCAATACTCAGAAATTACTTATTTTAAAACCCATTTGTGCCATTGTCCTGAACATGCTGGTGAGGAGTTGCCATTCACCCAAGCCCCAAAGACTTCTTCATGATGGTTCACAAAATAATTAGCAAAAATTCCAGGCTTAATACTATGTATATAGTTTTTTACTCAATGGATAACACAGTTCTGAGAAGGTATTGTGTTTCCAGACATGGCTTGGTGAGAGGTTTTGTTTCACTTTGCTCATTTCTGAGGTGTGCCGTCTTTCCAGCTCATCAGCCTTTGCTGTGACTTCTAAAGGACAAAGGCAGAGAAGGAACAGATGGAAATAATGATAATTGCTTACTTTGAGCATTGCACGAAATGCACGATGCCTATAAGGTCTCATCCAAAGTTAGTGGAAAGACCATCAATCTATTGTACTTCTATTGCTTCCTTTACCATAGGATCTGAGCACCTCAGCAGCTTTCAGGAATTTATCCTCAGGACTACATGAGGAGGGGAAGCATATTTCACTGAGGCAGAGAAAGACTTTTTGTGCTTCCCAAGGTCATACACACTGATGGAGCAGGAATTTGAAGCTGGGCGTTTCAAGTCCTTCAGTTGCCTTGATGGTTGCCAGATCCCACGTGGCCTGCTAAATGGGTGGGTTCTGTATCCAGCTCACCCTAACGGGCATCCATCATGTTGAGTCCCAAACACCTCAAGCCATATGTGGAGTATAGTACTGGCTGAGGACCAACTGGACTATAACATCTATTTAGCCGTCTCACATGCTTCAGCACATCAAAAGTTGGCTCTAGTGAAGTGAATCCTAAGAATTTACAAAGGCAGCATGAATCACACCAAAATCCATGTGGTGTTTCTACATCTCACTAAAAAAGCCTTGTCCCTCTTAGATGAAATGCATGTTAATTACTGAACAGGGTGTGGACAGAAAACCACTAACAAAGAAGCTTTACTACCCATAAATAACATGGCCTGTGTGATAATCAGGAGCAAAACCTGTGAGAAATCTCACTGATGTTTCTCGCCCATTTTTCACTGCCTCAAGCACCTGGTCCTACCACATCTGGCATCTCCTTTGATCCACAGTGCTGTTCTGGCTCATTCCTGCTTTGTCACAGGACACTCCTGAGGACAGGGTTTCCCATCTGGCATCTTTTGACATATGTAAACACTTGTGCCCTGACCTCCCGCTACTCTTGTCCCACCAATCCCATCCATGCTGCTCTGCCACTGGTGCATCACCATGCTTGCATCTTGCCCTTCTGGGCATGTGCACCGCAACATCCCTGTAGTGTTGAGCAGCCTCAAAACCCCTTCACCATCCCCCAGCCAACAGAGTGCTCTACAACACCATGGTATTGGTATGGAGTTCCTTGTCAAGGGGAGTGTGCACAATGATTTTGGATATGGAGGCCTGGGTTGTGACCCTCCTGCTTTAAACAACATGTTTGGGCTAATCACAGCTGAGGATTTTACTCTTCTAGAGGAATCAATACTTGGTTCATACACTAAGTGGTAGATCTCACCTGTTGTGTTTTGCTTCTGGATGAAAGCAGAGTATAACTTTTTTGACAAGCAAGCCTGCAGCAGTGTCACCAACATCCACGAAACCGGTTGGTTCTGAAACAAGATGCAAGAACACTGGATCTAAAAAGAAATGCAGTATTTTAAACAACACAGAAGACATAAAATGAGATTTTGGGGTTAAAGGTTTGGGTGATTGTTTTGTTTTTGAAGAAATAAAACCAGGAATAATATACGAGCTTCATCAAACATTTCTCTACACATCTACTACACATGCTGTACATGAATAGTGCAATTTTGGGGCATCGTGTGCGATACACATACAACAATAACGTGGATATTAATTTGAAGTAAATGCGTACTGCATATAGTGCTTGTGTCATTTCCAGGAACTACACGGAGTGAAGGGCTTAGCTATGGGGATTGAAATAGCAGGGAGAATTCAGAAACCATCATTAAAGAACTTGAAAAGAACATCTGAAAAGATGAACCTTTTGATAGGATTTAAACTGCCTATGGGATTCAAGAGCTTTAATCAACAAAAAGCAGCTTATTCCAGCAATGTCGTGAGCAATAGCAGAACAGGCATCATCAGTGAAGAACACTGTAGAAAAAAATTTCTTTGGTTTAAAAAACCTGTTTAGAGAAATCTGAGACTCCTCCCTTTGTCTGGTGACCATCTGGATGGATTTTGCCTTGGAAAGCCTGTCCTGAAATTGAAGCAAACAAACATGTGTTCACATGGTGGGAAAGAAAAGATTGAATCAATGTGCTGGAATGGAAGAGCCAACCACACATACCCGTATATTTACCTAGAGCAAGCAAAATCTGCTCTTTGTTTCTGGGACATTATCTTGACTCCTCTTGTAAAGGTCTCCTTGGCCATCCTGCAGAGTGTAAAGTCAGGGCAAAAATACTTATGTTTTCCCATATATAACATCCTTTTCTATAACATACATTTGCATGCAAGATCTGATACCAGAACATTCTTGCACTATGTTAGAGGCTCTGAGTGTTAATTTTTATGTTTTTTAACAAGGTTTTAGTCACCCCAAAAGCAGTTTGCAGCAGGCAGTTCCCTGTGGAAGGAGGTGCCGCCCTGGGCTGGCAGGGCTGTCGGCAGCCCCGACCCAGAGCACACCGTGGGGTTTCTGGTGAGTTTTGCAGGACTGATACCCAGCGAGGTGGCAGTGCCAGATAACCCCCATCTCCACTGGGCCGGGCTGCCAGAGCCAGAACATGGCCATTTCGGGCAGCTGGCCATTGTGCTGATGGACCTAAAGCCATCGGCTGGCACTGAAGCCATATCCAAGACCTATAAAGAGGGATAGATAGTAAACTCCATAATGGGGAGAAATAATGCAGAGAGGCAGAAATGTTAATTTTCCTTTTCCTTTATGGTTAGCTGTCATGAATATGGGTGGCATGGTTTCGGATGGACCCTGTACAGCTCTGACTCTGTGCTGCAATATACCCACTCAAACACTCATTTGAAGGAGCTGGAACTTCAGGGAGTGGCTGCTTCCCTTTTCAAGCTATTTAGCATCCCTGGCTGTTTCTTCTCTAACTGAATTATCTGATATCCCTCAACAAAAAGACCCAGTGACTGCTGTCAATATACATATCAAACCCAGAGAGCAACTAAACCTTTATGCTCCTTAGCATTCCCGATTGTCAATATTTACTATTGACCTCTGAACCTGCCTCTCCCAATGCGCAAGGGCAGGAGGAACATTGTGTCTCATATTTCTTCTTTTCACAGCTTTGAGTTTGGTGTAAGTGACCTTTCCTATAAAGTCAGCTAATATGATCCTTCATCTCAGACATGTATAATTTACAAATGTAAAAGCAAGTGGTTGTCACATTTATATGGATGTACATACAGGGTGAAAAGTTAGAGTATTTTGGAAGGAGCTGATGCATACTCCACAAAGGACACTAATAAATCATACGTTGGCTCTTGCTTATTTGTGAACCATCGTTGCTCTGGCAGAAAGACAATAGCGATGCCTGACTAATGTCAAGTAGTTCAAGGCTACTTTGCTAGTGTACCTTTTAGCAGCCTAATGTGCCTTTTTGCAGGTGCATATATTGATATATCTAAAAGATATACCTGGAAGATTTTAAGTTCAAGATGAAACACCTGTTCTTAAAGACAATTTTGATTTTTTTTTGTTTTGTTTTATATTTACCTTGAAGTGAGCTATGAATTACTCAGTGTTAAAATGAATGGCCAAGGTTTAAAAGAAAGTATAGTTAAAATGCTTTAAATTGCACTAAAATCTTTCTGGAATTTTTAGAGCAAATTGAAGGCACCTATGCAGACACATATTACCTTTACACCAGCACTGCAGAATCTGAAAGCTGAATTAGTAGGAATGCTCCTTTACTGGATTTCAGACAAATCGCTTTAATGTGCCAAAATTTATTTGGCATGCAATCATCAGTAGGCCCTCCAGAATCCTAATAGCATCAAAGGCAGAGGCCAGGACTGTCAAACTTCCTTAGCTAAAGTTAGTCTCACAAATTAGTAGTTAGGCATCCAAATTAAAGTTTTCTACTTCCAGATGTGCTGTGTGTCTATTGGTCCAGCTGAAGAGATTTCAGCAAGTGATGCTGGGAATAGCGGGGATGAAAGGAAGAGTTAATTTAATGGCTTTGCTTCTCAGCTCAAATCTTCATCTACAAGCCTCAGACACTGCAGGTAAACACCCCAGGTAGTGGCTAAACCACTATAATTTTGTGCATTTATTTTTTAATTTTTTTAACAAATCCACAGATCTTGACTCTGAACTGCACATCTTTCTTTTCATCCATCAAAACCACCAGCACAGCCCAGTGCTGTGAGCAGAGAGCTGACAAGTGAAAATCACTAACCTCTTCTCCCAGCTCCACTTTCAACTCCCCTCATAGCCCTGGGTGAAATTTCTCCCAGCCTCTGCTCTCTTGTCCGTAAGACAGCAATGACGGTGCTTATTTTCCATGTATGCTGTGAACATCTCTCATCTTATTCAGGTGCTTTCCCTGAAGCACAAATTTACCGTAGGATCTTTGGTATGCAAGTATAGAGCAATCTTCTTCCCCCAGCTAGTTGTGTTTATGGAATTTAAGAGTGTGAAACAGCATTTGGACCAGGTCTCTAGGCAATAAGATACATACATCCTATCTCTGTAACATTTAGGGACAGGAGCCTTGGGTGACACAAATCTGCTTTCTTTAACTTCAGTGAGTTTGAAAGAATTTCCTTTGGTGGAGGTATTGATGTGGTTCAGCTGAGGCCAGGCCTCTGCCTTTTCAGTAGTAAACGTTTCTTAAAGTGATTGGGAAAAGTACAGTACCGGAGGAGATCTTCAGCCAAGCAACAACTCAAGGGAACTAAAACTGTCGCAGCTGATTAACAGAAATGAAAGCTGCTCAGAAACAAATCTGAGTATGAATTTGGAGCACAAGAATTAATTGAGAGGGGGATTCTCTTTGTACTTCTTTTAGTAGGTCAGACAGTTTATCCACTAAGATGCCTTTGAAGCTGCCAGCAAAAAAGGCATCACTGGAAAGATGAAACAAGCCAGTGAGTGAAGTCATCTGTTTGTCCTAAACCCTACTATTCCAAGTGAATTAGTTGCACGGTGAATAACAGAAGCCTAAGCCAAAGATGCTCCATTAGCCTTTCCAAAGACAGTGTAAGAAAGGGATAGCCGAGACAAAGGGTGAGGAGCTGACGATAACATGCAGCCTTAGTGCAAGAACTGGGGTGCAAGGCTGGAAGGGTGAGTTTCTGCTTTGTTCATCCAGCTGTGCAATACTTGTGCTTTCGCTGCAGAAAACACCCAAGCACAGCAGTGTGCCCCCTTCCTGGAGGTACTCGGTCAACCATGGTGCAGGCAGGTGAATGTTCCAGTGGTATCACAGTGTCTTAGGAGACAGCTATTCCCATAGCCATGAATTCAGTGGGATTTTTTACATTAATTTTAATGGAAAGTGGCTCACAAGAAAAAAAAAGCAGATATAGGTGCAGGAATTTTATATAGGAAAAAGACTGCAGCTCCTGCTGGAGTCAATGGGCGGAAGGGTTTTCACTAAGAAAAGTATTTGAGAAAAAGGAACATGCATTCAGAGCAAAACAAATGAAGAGTTTGTTTTTTCTAGCCCTTGGCTGTTTGAAGATACTGACAGTGGAAAAATTCACTTTTTAAAGCTGCCTCCGTTTTTAATGCAGAAAGACAATGTAGATGTTTGTCCCATAGAGAGCAGGAATAAAAGAGACATTAGGATTTCGCGAAGAGGATCTGTGGCAGACCATGCCATACTCTACCTCTAGCATCCAGCATCCACCCAAAGAATCACACATCCTTCACTGAGGGTCAGTTCAGTATAAGAAATGGAGGAAAAGAAGATGCAGCCACAGAATATGGCACATTTTAGGAAGTAAACTGTGAAAACAATACTTGCTTTGCCCATATTTTTCCGTACCTATAGCTCCAAAACCAATACTAGGGACTTTTTGTCATGGTGCTGTATTATGCTGCATTTATTGTTTTTCCCAGCCTAAAGTGCTTTGTGTGTGAGATTAAAAAGCTGCAAGTCTCCGGCCATCTGGCCAACCAAATGGGTTTAGTGTACAGGATCACTGCCAGATGTATGCCAGTTGTAAGTTTAATTTTTGAACATATAAAGTGCCTGGGGCTCCGTGTCTGTTATTTAGAGGAAATCATGTTCCAGTTACAGTTTGAATCTAGGTGTATGGTCTTTTCTCCTTCACATGCTTTAAGGGCGTATTCTTTGTTTCCCATAAAGAAAAATGATGGCAAGAGAATTTTGCATATATCTTCTGTGTTACATATGTTTGGTCACATCTGCCTGACCTTATGGAGCGGTAGGAAACACAGCAATAAGTTTTCTTAAGGAGCTTCATTGAAATTGTTTAATTGAAAGATAAAATTTCACAGAGTGCTTCAGATTAATTTGCACTTCCATTTATTTATGATCAACTTGGAGAATAAATATGTTTTCAAGTATATAATAGTTTATAATATCTTAAAAGTGAGATTAAATTGATTTGATTTATTTTAAATGGGGAACTAATGGAGGAATTTTTTTTAGCTTTACAGACTGTATGAAGGATAAAGTACGTTTACCTTTTTATTTTCTCACGTGACAAGGTCTACAAGAACATTTGAGATAGATACTGTGAAAATGAGGAATGACGTGAGCACAGATAGCTCTGGGCTTTGCAAAAAAGGTCTAGAGGATTTTGTTCAAAACACACCAGTTGAACTCCAGGGTAGAGTGGGATTTGGGTGATGGGAAACCATGATTTGCGAGTCTGGCCCTCCTGCCTAACGCGCTGCTGCCCACATCAGTGTATTTCTTTGCGGCTGAAATACTGAGATGGAATTACTTTCTCCTAAACAGACCTGAAGGCCCAATGAATCAGAGATAAATGTTTAGAAAGGAAAGAACGACTTGTTTGTCAGGGCAGAGTTATTCTCCCCTGTCTGATGGAGCAGCGAGGAAGGGGCTGGTGAAAGCCAGACATCCACAGCAGCCAAGCGCTCCTGCAGTGGATCTCGGCTCCCTCCAGACACACCATGTGTGGGACAGCCCAGCCCACTGCGCTGACTCGCTTTGGCAATTTCCATCACAGTCAAGTTAAAGAATATGTAGACAAAAATAGGTTCAAACGTTTGGAAAAGGAGCGTGGTGGCAACGTTGCTAGACAGTGCCAAGAAGCAGAGCCTCCGACAGGAATTTCTTTGCAAATATCTCTAACACTAAAACCAAGTCTCAGTCTTCCCAAACAAAGGCTGCATTAGCCTTGAAATCAGCAGGTCTAATTGCACCCTTGCTCATATTTTGCTCAACCTTTGCTCCAGTTTTGGTTGGCAGCTCAGCTGGGTGTGTTAGCAGCTCAGATGATTACCCAGTGAAAAGGGCTCCATGTGTTTCTGGGTGCACCTTCCCACTGAAGAGCCATGAAAGAAAAGCTGGCACTGCAGTTTGTCGTTTATTTTATTCTTGAAAGTAATTTTCCCTGTGATATTAGCCATTTTTTTTTCTCCTGCAAACTCATCCAGAGGGTGGGAATCAGAGAAAATAAATAAACTGTAGATTTCATAAAGTAAGGAACAGCAAATTGAGCAAAAGGAGGATTATGAAGACTAAATCTTTTGTTCAAAGAGTGATTAAAAAGCATTAAGTTGGATGAAGTCAATCTAGAGCTTAACTGTATGAACCTTCTGCCCTGTTTTTCTTCTGTTTGGTTTTACATGTATTAAGAAATTAAAGGAATGGGAGAGACCTCTTGAGGACTGCTAAGGCTGGGGCTTTCAAAAAATAATTGTTGAGCAAAACCAGCTGACGTAAACTCCGGTTTCCAGGCAGTGTAAATTGTCCTGGCCAGCTGTATGCAAGAGCAGCAAGAATGAGTTGAGTGCTCTTTACCAGCGGAGAAGTGGAGCAATTCACACCCAAATATATGTGCCTTGGGGATTCCTCCAGGCAATGAAATTCTGGGATTTGTAGCCTCCTCTCCCCATGGCTTAAGTGAAAACAGTTCCCCTGCCCGAGAGCAAATACAGCTGCAGTTCATTGCTGAAATAAGTAAGTGTCAGGGTAATTGCTATTTGCTTTGCATTCAGAATACTTTTTTCTGTGGTTTTAGATTAAATCTGCACAAGACGAGGGCATCCAGCTCTCAGGGTGATGTTCGCCTTAAAGAAAACTGCCTGTTTAGAGGAGCACAGCAGGAAAGAACACCAATATGAACTAAGAGTTATAACTGGACGTATATTAAGAGAGACAGAAACCAACAGTCAGGTTTCTTCACTCTGCTTGTGCACGGCGCTTGGAAAGCTCTGAGTCTTTTTTCCACACTGTGTTTATACAGAAAGATCAAGGGTAGGGGACAGAGTGCAGCTGTAAACATGAATGAAGGGTTTTGTTTTTTTTTTTTTCCCCACAGCTTTTCTGTACTTACTGACTTAATTGTCGTACTCTGTTCAGAATGTGGTTTTAAATGAATTGTTAATTTGATTTAAAACTAATTTTTAATTTCAAAATCATCCGTCTCCAGTCATGTCCCATCATGGGCTCTTTGGTCTGTATGGTTTTGTATCCTCTCAGTTTTGCCTGATGACATTTCCTTTATCTGAAATATTTTTATTTCTGGTCTT
This sequence comes from Bucorvus abyssinicus, assembly GCA_009769605.1. NCBI lineage: Eukaryota > Metazoa > Chordata > Aves > Bucerotiformes > Bucorvidae > Bucorvus > Bucorvus abyssinicus. Next base: position 6,386,301 of record CM020029.1, read on the forward strand.
TGATGTCCCTATGAACATGGTAATTTCAATCTTGGCTTCTGGAGAATACTGCCCTTGGACAGCAGCTTTGCCCCATAGCTCTGCCATGCGGAGTGACAGCTCATAATGGAGCAATGCAAAACTCTCTCAGTCCCAGCAACGTTAAACTGAGTTGTACTGAGCCAAATATTTGCCCTGGAGCCTTTTGCTCTCCTTGGATCTTATTTTCCCCCTTAATTCACACTTTGTAGACCAGAAGGAGGAGTTTCCCACCCCCTCACCCCTCTCCCAAGTCACTGAATAGAGCTTGGAGGAAAGCTATTGCCTTTCAACAGTTGATTTTTGGTATTTCGTCATCTTTCTCTTTCTGTGATTGCATGAAAACAGGGATTTTGGTAAACAGGAAGTATTCTTCTCCCCCAGAGAGATCTAATAAGTAGTCTAGGGGCTGGGGCCCATGTCCCGAGCAGAAGACACTGAATACCTCCTCAGTCTGCTCCTTACAAGAGACTGAGCTTTGCTCTTACTGAGTGCAGGGCCCAGAGTGCCTGTTCATCTTCATCTCCCCTCTTCTTTCCCTTCAACCACTCTCACCTCTCCCCCAAAATCACTAGTATTCTCATGACAATTTGCTTAATCAGCCATTTAACAAAAACCTCCATGTGGTTCTAGGAAAGGAAGTTGAAAATATAAAACAGAACTTGAGTTGAAGAAGTTGGTTAGCTCCAACCATAGGGGATACGCATATGTATATTGGCTTTTTTTTCCTCTTTCAAGTACAGTGGATTATCATAGAATTGCAGAATTGCTTTTCCAAGGAATGAAGCTGTATAAATCATTAAAAATAGACATGGAAAATGGTGAGCAGGTCTCCTGGTCCAACCATCTGCCAGGAGATTGTTCCCTGCAGAATTTTCTGCAATGCTGTGCTGTAGCAAAGTAGCAAAGAGATGGTTTATCTGCAAAGCAGCTCCATGCCTATTTACAGTCCTGCAGAACTCATTATCTTTAGGTACAGAGAGATGACTTTACTTCCCTGTTTCGGAATAAGGTCCCCCCCACAGTGTCGCAGCTTAATTTGCTCATGTGCATGTGCTGAAAGGCACAAGTGTGAAAGCTGATACGCATTTGCAGCTGATAATTAAATCAGAAACATATCTTATCCACCTCAATGGCATATCCTGGCCTTCCATAACACATTGATAACCAACCAGCAAGCACTTGATTACTCCCCTATGATTAATAGGCAGCACGGCAAAATGTTCCTGTGCATTTACAGCAGAGAAGGAACGCTCCATTACCAGATCCTCTCCTTCTTTGCCAGAAGCTACCAAACAATAAAATGGAAAGGAGAGATATAGCTCATGGCATCTGTCAGTGCAAGTAGCCTTTGGTTCAACCTGGGCTGTTATAAATATTATATTAGAAGTATTAGCAAGAGCAGATTGGATTGCAGCAGGTCCAGAATGAGGCAGCCTGCAGGCTGGCAATAAAGCTGAAAAAAATGAAATGGTTTGGCGTAGGTATCTTCTGCTTTGCATTGTGCAAGGAATGAAGAGGGAAGATGGAAGAGGGAAATCTTTCTGCCTTAATTCAGCTCATCTGGAGCCTCTTCCACCACCTTGGCAAAGAAGGACCATGCCTGCATGAGCAAACACCGTGACACAAGACACCACCCTTGCAGTCTGTTTAATTACCCTCATCACTCTTCTGTGCTTTTATGAGCCTGTTCCTCTATGTTTAACTAAGTTTGCATCACCACTGCATGTGGGCTCAATCTGCACTTTGTGCCAGAGCTGGGAAAGCTGGCTCAACTCACACGGGCTTCATGGGTGAACCCAGGCACGTCAGTGAGGGACAGAGTTTGAAGACATTCAGGTACTGAAAGATTTAAAAATTACTAACTCCTCTCAGTTTCACACAATGAGAGCTCCTGAAACTGCCAATTAGTTTTTAGTCTCAGCTTTAAACCACAACGATTTTAAAAATCTGGTTCAAGTCTCTGCATATTGGTGTGTCCCCCCCATTATTATTTCTTCAGCCTGAATTTTTGTGAGGAGCTAAGAAACTTCTGGCAGAGGCCCTATGAATGCCTCAGCTAAATATGAATATTCATTATATACATTGAAATTCTGACAACCTCAAGGGAACAAAGAAAATCAAGGAAGTGTGAATGTATATCTCATTCCTTCCTGCTACTGTAATTTGGGGTGTTACTTGTAAATAAAAATTGTTTGGGAAAAAGTTTTTTTTTAGATTCATAGTGTTACTTTAAAAAAAACTCCAAAAGAACCAAAAAACAAAAAATCCCTTACCATTCTTCCTCCAGCAACAAGAGAACAAATCAGGCAAAAATCATTGAAGAAGTGGACGTCTCCACACCACTACATAAACCCTCTGCCTTGGTATACGTGGGGGATTAGGAAAGAGATGCCGGAAATTGGCCTAGACTATATTTCCCTGGAGGTGCAGCGAGATATTGAGGGAAATCACAATCATTCCGTAACGTGATTAAGAAATCAGTATTTTTTTTTTTCCCCTCATTTTAAGAATGCCACAGACTGGACAGGAACCACCTGAGAAAGCTGAGACGGCAAGAGAGTGGGGAGAAATCATTCCAGTCAATACCTCTGAAGTGTGGACTTGCACCATTTGCTCTACAGCATTTTTATCATAGCAGAAATACTCATATAAAGAACAGCCTTGATCATCTTGGGCAGAAGGCTGTTATATAAACAAGTATATTTTTAATTGCCCTCTTTTTGCTCCCTGGAAGGACTTTCCTCCCATTTCAGGTTGGAGGTAAATCTAAACTCAAGAGCACTCAGCACAAAAAGGCACTTGAAGTTTTCTGTTTAAGGACGTGCAGTTGCAGAGCCTCTTCAAGCAACTTTAAATAGGGGCCGTGAATGGCAAGTTGAGAAGCTGCATTATCATTATCTTCCACCTGAGGGTAAAAAGAAATACACTGTCTGACCTTAGATGGAGCAGAAACCCTGGCTACCAAGCAAACGGTGGTGAAATATCCCCGACTGCTCTGCTACTGTTAACCACTTCTGGTAGTGCTCCTGCCTTAGAAACGCTCCAAGGTTAAGCTCTGCCTGCAGGAGACTGTGGCCTCTGCAGGACAGGACAAGGCAGCCACACACCCTACACTGCAGTTACTGATGCCCTTCCAAGGACTGGAAGCGGTTTCCCATCATCACCCCTCACTCTCCTGGACTGTCATTTTGCTGTTCTGAAACACCCAGCTGTGGCTCACTTAATCATGACCCATCTCAGTGCCAGCCAGTGACCCCCTCACAGATGTGTCTTGCACATCTGTAAGAGCAGGGGTGTGCTCCTATCTTCCCAGGTGACATAAATTTATGGTGTGAGATGCTCCTGCCCTTCCTGCCTCTCTACGTCACCGAGCTGCTGCCCACCAGGCACGGACATGAACAACATGCCCAACACTCAAGCACCATCCTGCTGGCGTGATGTCCAATGCCAAGCCAACATGTCTGGCTGCACAGCCTCTTCCTGTCACTTTGCTACAGACAGCTGCTATTTGGGGCCCTGTTTGTGTCCCCCATGCAGCACAGGGCACGTACAGTCGTTTCCCTTCTCTCACACTCGACACTGCAATTCATGCTTTGGCTCTCTTCCTAGTGACGGTATTATTAGCTCTATTTTCATCTGCTCTCAGCTGTTTATTTTGCATAGTTATTTTGGCTGCTCTACTTACCACAAATTGAGTAGCTGAACCAAGTCCACAAATGCTAACAGAGAAGCACATCGAGCAGAGATCTGTCTGACCAGCATCGTTTTCACCCGTGCATGTGCTGCTTCTCCCTGCCCACCCCAGTATCCCAACTGCCATCCTGCTGCGTTTCTGAACATAGAGTGGCACAGCGAGGAGCAGAGTGGCCATATGGCCTGAGGCAGCTGGGCCATCTGAGTCTCCATTTGCAGCACCGAGTTTGTGCTTCCTAAGATGCAGAAGGTGTTTAATATGTTATATGTCACTTAATGGGCTATTCTGGCTTTAATTACAAAACCTGAAACGGTGCACAAAAGCTGCCCTCTAGAATGTGCTCCCTGCAGGAACAGGAGGCTTTGTCCCTCAGTCAGAATGGTTTTCTATTTGTATCCAGGACATCTGAGCAAGCAGCTGACACTCTTCAGCGTTCAAGGTGGCTGGTCCTACTGTTTGCCATCTAGCTGTTACCCCTCAGCAGCCCATCACTGCTCTAGTTTTTTGGTACAGCTCATGGAAATGTGACTCGCAAAGGGGTGGGAGAGGTCTCTGGGGCCCTCAATGAGTTTATGGAGGGGAAAGGATCTATGTGACTCCTGTTTTCTCCTGATCTCCTGACAGCTTCAGACCGCAAAGTTCTGTTATTTAGGTATGATGGGGATGGAGTCATCCTGAATTCTCTTCTCACATACCTCCCTGGGTTTTCAGAAATGCCTCATTTACATGTATATGTTCCCAAAATATGTCCTCAGAGAGCCCTCACTGTGATCAGCATCAGGTATGAGCCCTGCAGTCTGCAACAGCATAGGAACTCACTCCTTCCCACTGCCCATCAACAGCTAAAATGGGAATTTCCATCTGCACCCTGCAGATTGGCTCCAGATTGTTTGTAGGGAGGGAATGAACTGAGAAACAGGGATGGAGTGCCTCATTTTCTGCTTTCCTGGGAGCGAAGACTTCTCAAAGGTCCTATTCTCCTCTGGTTCACTGGAAATCTGTGAGGGGAGGAAGGATATTAGGAGATTCCCTCAGAGCAAACAAAGCAGAAGCACTTCATTGCCTAAGGAAGAGCAGAGAGGGGCCGAGTGGGTAGAAGCTCTTCTGTTCCCACTAAATAAAGCTAAAAGCTGAAAAATTAAATAAAGCTGTCTATCTCCCAGGTTTTGTAAGGGGAAAGGAGCGCAGGTTATGCATGTGTGTTGTTACAAGCAGGTCTTAGCTAGAAAAGACTTTTCTAATAATTTTGTCCTCCTCCCAGCCAATCCATGGTTTTAGCAGCAACCCGGGATCTCTGGTGGGCAATAGCCCACTTCCCAGCAGAAAGAACTCTTTGGAAGCTGCGTGCGGTTTTTAGTGTTTAACGGCACAAAATCAATTGGAAAAGGTTGCTGGCTTACACAATCAATTTTAGGAGATCTCTCAGAGAACGGGAGAAAGTGGGAGAGTTTCCATTAGCCCTGGAAATCTCATCAGTGCTAGGAAAATGGTTATAAACAACCCTGCACTCCAGTAAACGTATTAATAACCTTGTCCTCACTCATTTCTCATGTCTCTGTAAGAGACACAGTTTTGTCACCAGTAAGGTCATATCCTGGTCTCAATTCCACCCTTTCTTTGCCCAAACACACAAACACCCATATAGTTGTGAGAACATAACAGAGCAAGCTCTGAGCCATGGCTCACGGTTGCCACCCCATGAGCTGTCCCTGGTCTGGGAATATCGGAGGGACAGGAATCCCAGGGGGTAATCCCCCTGCCTGCAGGATCTTCCCCATACCGAAAGGCACCCCAGCCAAAATACAGGGTAAGAACCCGTCCTGCCCTGGGTGGGCAGGGACTCTCTGGGGAAACATGGGGCTCCTTGTCCTGGGTGCACACACAGGCTACCGTGGCCAAATTCATCCAAATGCTCATGACTGGCCACACTCAACCACTGTTCGGTCAATGAGAAGGTGCCTGCTGATTTTGATGGACTTTATGCTGTTCGCCAAGCTAAATGCTGCATGGCATGAAGTGCCCTTTTTCTGCCCTTGTTTTGCTCAGACTGGGGGAGTGTCATGCATTCTGCTAGCTGGAATCTAAAAAAAAAAAAAGAAAAAATGTTATTTTTTACGTCTTTTAAAAATCCCAGGACTAAGCAAAGTTAGGAACAGCCCTGACTGCAGCTCGATACAAATCAAGCGGCTGTTTTCAAGTTTTGTAGGTTCGCTCCAGGACTCCAGCTAAGTGAAGTCAAGGCAGCGTTTGTAATGCACAATTTAATCAGTGAATTTGTAGATCTCAAAAGGCGTGCTTAATTTAATACTGTTTCTAATGGCTATTGTCTTCATGCTTGCCTGTTTCCCCGGTGTTTTTCCCTTTTGTAATTACTTGAATGGGCATTTCCAGGTGCACTGCATATATTAGCAAGCACTTTCATTTTAGTAATGAGTGAAATGCTTTTAGTGTTTATTTCTTCATTGCCCTAATGCTTGCTTTATTAAAGGTCCTGATTCTTCTAAAGGAGAAAAATGAACATTTACCATTTGTTTCTACCTCGTTTTCCTCTCCTACCTTACGATGCCCTTGAAAACAGAAGAGTTAAATTACTTACGGGCTAGAGTTAGACCAGGTTGAAATTATTAGAGCAAAGGAACACTAAAAGGGGGTGCTTGGTCAATGCCTGTCCTCATCCCTTATCTCAATGACAAGTAAGCACTTGTTGAACATAAAGCCTTACCCTAGGTCTTCAGGACCTCGGGGCTATTTTAAGCTCTGTTAGGGGTACCTAACACTGCAAGTGCCTGTTTCCTACACCCCATTAACATCCTGTGGCGTTAACGTGCATTTTTCTACTCCTTGCCCCATAGCGTGCAGCCTGGCGACTCACAGGTCCAGGAGACTGAGCCTTGCCCGGCCACCCCAAGCTGTTGATCAACGGTGTGGCAGGATTTCGGTGTCAGCTGAAGACCTTCATCCTGCCGCCGAGCAGCATTTATTATCCATGCACAACATCCCGTTGCCACATGCTAGTCTAATTTTCAGATTAGCTGTTTATTAGCATTATTGCAAACATGGCTCTTCATCTTCATCTAAATGGTACTTGCAGCCACTGCGCTCCCACATAGACCCTGTAGAGAAGCACTTGGTTCACTAAATTAGCCTGCAAATGTCAAACTTGTTCTGTATTATTAGCTGTACGTCTTACATCCTCTTTATTAGGATTCTGTGTCTTGAAGGTGCCCTGTGGCGTATAGATTTTTTAAAATACAAACCAGTATCATTTCGCTGTTTAAAAGAACATTTAATTAAACTGGATTCATTGCTTGTAAGGGGCAAGTTAAATGAAAACTAAATAGAAGGCGTATGATTACATGTTATTAAGAAGAGCGACTGCTCCAGAGACCAAACTCTTTTAACACAACATTAGGCTGAACTCATTTCACATGCACAGGTTAGCTCCGGCCTGTGAGGAGAACATATTCTGAGAACACTAGTGGAATGGTTATGGGCACTGAACAGCTTTCAACAAAATGCATGTTTCAGGGAAGAAACCTTTCCTAAGCTAGACTTAAATATGCTAACGACAGAAGTCAAAGCTTCACACTGATTCTAGGTAACCTTTTAAAAATGACCACTTTTATAGTGTCAGATGTAAACTATAAGATTGGCTTTGTTTGTTATTTCACTAGATATAATTTAGCAAAGGGCCACAATGAGTATGAAAATAAAATTGGAAGTATTCTGTAGGCTTGAGTCATTGGTCACATCACGGCTTTTTAATGTTTTCTAGGAAAGCTGAAGGAATCGTAATTAAAAACTCCATTACACAATTTCCTATTCCCTTCTCCATTTATGTTAAAACTATTGAAACAATTAGATTTTTTTAAGAAGTACACTCACCAAATTTCCTTTCCAGGTATCCTAAGCAACTCTCAGCATGAGGTTCACGACTGAAAAGCATTAGATGATTGAGATCTTGTATCTAAGGCTGGAATTACCTGTTTCTTCCAATTAAGTAACTTAAAATCAGGATGTTTGGCATAGTAGCTAGTGGTGGGACCAGCGCTGTGTGTTCCCGGTGTGTGTTCTCTGAGCATGACTGCATTTCATGCGAATAATCTGTGTCAGCGGTGAGGACATCGCTGTGGGAGGATTTGGCTCACAAACCTCCTCCAAATCACACAGAAGAAGTTTCTCACATGTGAAGTAGAAGCTCTCCGAGGTGAGGCTGCACCATCTCTCTCCAGCTCAGCCCCCCTGCCCTCTCTGGAAGGAAGCACCGGTTGCCCTGTTCTGCCTGACACCCCCAGTTTCAGCAGAAGTTTTGTAAATCCCCTGCGCATGAAGATCCCCAATGACCAGAATAAATATGTATGTCCTAAAAATGGAGGGAACACAACTCCTCTGCTCAACATTCTCCGAAGCGGATGCAACTGACTGCATGCTGCCCTCAACACTCCTGGCACGGCCCCAGGGGACCTCACCGGGAGCTACAGCCCGAGTCCCTGGGCTCCTCCGAGGGTTCAGGCTGCTGAGTGCTGCCACAATACACGTCCCCGATTAATAAACAGAATGCTCATTAGGCCAAACATGTCCCTCTACCTCTATCTAGGTCAGCAAGAGCCTTGGGAGTACAGAATTGTGCTCTGAAAAAAAGAGGAAGAGACCTTGCAATTTTAAGTTTGTTTTAATTGCTTTTCATGCTTTTCATAACATCTGAGAGGAAACTTGCTGGGAGTGCCACTTCCCCCACTCAAGCCTCTTCTGGGAAGACCCGGAGATCTCAGCTTCTCCTGCACCACAGCCCAGGCACAGCACTGGCTCTGCTTCTCTTGGGGTCCCTCTTCAGCTGATCTCTCTTGTCTTCTCAGTGCATCTACTTTTTATCTTTCTTTTTTAATGGCAAAAGAAACGGAGCCCTTCTGTGCATTGCTAATGCGAGCAAGCAGCCACATGTACACGAGAAACCGAATTATAGCAAACAAATTGAAACAAATAAGGCAGTCTTAGAGCAACTCTGCCTTCCAAATGGAAGTGTGATTGTCCAGAGGTCAGGCTTATAACTTCTGGGCTTTGAAACAGCCTCTTAAATGGAGATCCTGCGTCTTTTTTGTTCGTTAACACAATCCACCCTTGGGGCACATCAGTACAGCCACGGCTTTGAGGCGAGTTGTAGCAATATAGCAATGTGCAGGGAGGTAATTAGCAATGCTGGAAGGGCTGCTATGGGCAGATGGGAGCCAAAAAGGCTGCTTTTGTTGTGCGACAGGCTTTTATACATATTGGCCTGGGAGTCTAAAGCAACGTGTGATGGATGACCTTACACATCGATAAGCCATTTGAACAGTAAACCATGGCATCTGTGTCCCTTTCCTGGTTACAGGGTGGTTGTGCCCTGTCTATAAATCATGCCGGAATGAGGTTTCCCTTAGTAATCTGGGTTTAACATGCCTGCTGTGTGGATTATCTCCCCAAGGGTTTAAATCCACTGTTCAGCTGGGTGGCCTGAGGTTCACCTGCAAGGTAAGAACCCCCAGATTTCTCTGGCCATCCTCCTTTTGCCTTCCAGCAAACCCCCGTATAGAGCAAGTTCTGTCTTCAGGCACAGCCTCAAAGCCTCTGCAAGGTGAGGACAAGTAACCAGGACCAGATCTGTAGGATCCAGAAATACTGCAAAGTTTGTGCTGCAAAACCTCTGCCTTTGGCAGGGTACAAGCTTTTAGTTGTACTTTTTTTTCTATCATATTTTTTTATCCCCATCTCCTCCATTATCTGCTGCCAGGCAAGCAGCGTTACAACAGCTCGTAGGTACTTGAGTATTTATTTCATCGTCTGCCTTCTGCCCTGGCAGTACAGCCATGGGAGCAGCAGTACAGCCATGGGAGCAGCAGTTCACCCGGCTTATTTCAGGAAAGATCCCAGTCCCAGTAACAGCCTCTGATGGAAATACTCTGTGACTGCTGACTCTCGAGCTCTCTCGAGTTTTGTTTTCCAGAAAGCTGTAGTTTCAGGCAGTCTTAACATCGGCTCTCACCCAAGAGAACCTGTTTTCTATACATAGACAGCAAAAAGCCTTTTACTCAGAATTTGCTTAAAAATATTACACTATCACACAACTGCCTGTGTCTTCCCTGGGATTAAATGCAGGACGTCAGGGTTCATGGTCCCCCGGGCTGTGCAAGCACTGCTTTCGACAGCCTAATACTTGCTCTGGGCTTAGATGTCAGTCATTGTTAGGAAAAAAGAATGAAATTGAGGAAGAAGAGATTTAGTGTGTAAAGTGGGTAAAAATACTTCTGTGCCATGATGTCATGTGTAGTATGTTATTCAGTGATGGTCATTTCAGCTTGGGCTACAACAAGCTCTAAATCATTGGACTATCGTGATTGATTATTTAGTGTTTCCTAGTTGTGGCTACAGGTGGGGACCTAGGGCGGAGTATCCTATGCATCTCATATATACGGGGCAAGCATCTACGATCGTTTTTCTCAGTATTTTTCCACCTATTTCAGCTCAGGAACAGCCTGCACTGGACACTAGATGTTCCTTCTCAAAACGCTTCTCATCTGCAATGTTGTTGTCTTCTCAGGAGTCCGTACGAATGTTTAACATCCATTCCTCTTTCAGGAGGAGTCCCAGAGGTCACTCAGCTGCCATAGAAAGAGCCACTTCCTTCTTCAGGGTTTGTAGATCTGAGCAATGGCAGCCACAGGGGAGGCAATTGCTGTCAGCATACTTATCCGTGATCACTGATCCAAATTTAGATCAAATCCTCTCTCATAATAACTCTCTGTCTTTCACATAAAAAAAAAAAAAAAATCTTCTGTTATTTATACCAACCAACCACCAACCAAGATGAGAACTCAGTTGTGCCAGGCACTACAAAAACAAGCAGTAATCCCCCAAAGAGCTTCTGAAGTAAAGAATTGATAGTTTAGTTCTCCTAGGAAGACTAGTCACTGGGAATCTTTAAAATATATTTCTATGCGGAGCAGAGAAGGTTGTGGGGCTTCCATTCCTCTCAGTTCTTGGTCACATGCATAAAGCACCAAGCACAAAAGCTTAAGTGTGACTGCAACTCGAATCTCAGATGGAGTATGTGTGCAAATCCTGCCAGGTACATCCAGTGACTTCTAAGCAGGAATTCCTTTCTGAATCAGGAAAAGGACAAGGCGAGCGTCACTCCTCACTTGAAATAGGTGGTAGATTTGATTGCCACAGGCTTTGTAGAGCAGCACAACCGCAAATCCTTACCACAAAAGCATATTTCTGACTTGCTGCTACTGCACTGCATTCATGGACATGCTCGAAACAATCATTTTTAGAGCAGTTCAACTCCTGAGCTTGCCTCTGTACACTTTGAAGCAGTTTGTTCTAAGCAAGTCATGTTCACTATCCTAATCTGACATGAAGCCTGATGGAAAAATCTGTGATCGATTATAGCAGCAGGACAAAGAGATATGAGAGGAAAGCAATGCATAAGAACAGATATCAATCACTGGTCTGCAACGAGCCTGAAGAAGGTAGCTGGTGATATGACCGAATTTGAAGGCAGTGTAGCACATCTTTTTGCTCTTGTAGGTAAACACTCCAAGCTGCAGCCTCTTTGTCTTACAGACAGACCGATTCAGTATGAAAAGTGGATTTTGAAGTATGGATCTTGTTTGAAGGGGATAAAATATACTATTGGTTTGTTACCTTGAAAACGGTGTAGCATGTAATGAGTGTTTGCAGCAGTTTCGCAGCTGCTTATTACAGTTATTTTTAAGCTTCTAACTGTTTTTTATATTTACAATTTTTAATTGATTGAATATAAAATATATGATGGAAGAAATCTGTATTGAATAAGAAAGAGCAGACACGATCAACAAACTCTTTAATGTTGAGTTAGCTTTTTTCTCATTGCTGGACAAGATCATACTTCAAAGCAAATTAAAATTGCGAAGCCAAATTCTGATTGCGATGCAGGGAACAGAAATCTTCCTGTCAGCCTCAATAAAAGCAAGTGTAAGTTTTCAGTGTTAGTCCAGTCCATTCAATTCACATGTCTTTCTGTCTTTATCTAATCTAATACATGGTCATGAGATAAATTACAGAAGCGTATGATAAATTGCGTTGCTATTCATTTTTGGCAAGATCACCTATACTCTGGCCACTAATTCATCTCCGCCAGCATCCATTGTAACATACCAGATCCTTGAAACAGATTCCAAATAATGTCATATGATTTTCCTTAGGAAAACAAAGAAATTACATCAGCTGGCAAATATCCTGCTTACTCTTACCAAAATAATTGATACCTCTTTGCCACCTCTGCAAAGTCATGGTTATAAAAATATCAACGTGTATTTATAACATTGAGAGTCTCAAAGATATTAGGTCCTTACATTCTATTTGAGTGCAAAACTGACATGATTCAGGTTGAGGGATTTCAAAGAGTCATTAATTTGGTTATTCCTCCGTTCATTGTTTTTTTGGCTAGAAACTAGATAATACAGATAGAATACACAAAACTGAGTAAGAAATCTGCAATATGCTGTAGTAATTTTTTCCTGTGTTTATTTAGAGCAGTTCACCACTCTTGAACAAAAGCTGAATCACACCAGTACCACCTTGGACCCGTACAGTCATGCATCTCTCTTAGGTTCCATTCATATCCATCTGGGAGTGGGAAGAGGAATATCCCATTAAAGCAAAAAGAGAAGATTACTTCTTTTCCCTTCCAGCCACCAGATCCTTCCTTGCCTTCCACAAGAATTCTGCTGGGTAGCGAAGGCTGGTTGTGAAGTGCCTCTTGATGTGAAAGGAAATAGGAATAGGAGGTATCAGGAGGTTGTTGGAGAGCTCCCCATTGCCACTAATGTGAAGGAGCACCAGGACACGGCAAGCAGGTCAGATTGAAACATAGAAGTTGGTGGCAAGCCCATTGACAGTAGATATGCTTGGTCCCACCACCAGCATGAGCTGTTGGATATGCCAGAGTGGTGGTGGGCACTGGGCTGCATTCTGAGACACCCTCATGTCCCACCACTCTGCTGCTGAGGAAGAGGGGAAGCAGTGAGGTGATGGCAATTTTGGCTGGAGAAGATGTTAGCACCCATGCCCCAGCTCAGTGCTAGTCTGGGCAATTGCTTTCTGTTCCTCAGCATTGCCACTTCGACTGCCGACAGCCAGCTCTTCCTCCTCATCCTGCCATAAATTGTGGTGAAATGGTGCCATGAACCATCCAAGCTGCTGAATTTCACCCAGGAGATTGCTGCACCTCAGTGCTAAGGGAAGTCGTTTTGCAAATCAAGATTTTAAAGCAATTTGGGGCATTTTGAGATAGAAGTCACTATTGACATGAAAAGATGGTTATTGTATTTCCTACAAAATCCGTTATCCACCCCATGAAAACATAAGCAGTACTGCAAGACAGAGCATGGATTGCAGGATGATGTGAAAACCTGGCCTTATTGGTGGGAAGGAAAGTTTTCCTGGTGATTTCAGGGAGGTGAAGGCTTTGTCCTACATTATGCAGAAGCAGCTGAGGATAACGGTTATGTCCAGCCAATTGGATGCATTGTTATAGGCAATTGAGAAATATGATGGACAGATGCGTTCAACTAGATAGATATCCCCTGGTGCAGCAAGCTGAAGTCAATTACAGAGTTAAATTGTGAAAGGTTTGACCTGACGTCATTTATATCTTGAGTCATAATTAACACTTAAAGTTCAACTCTATGGCAATTTTCTTTTAATAACACTTTAAACTCATATAGAGCTCAAAGAATTGAATAGACATGATGAAGGATGACTTGAGTGGATGCCAGAATCCCAGCGTTAGTAAATCCTCAAAACATCTTTGCAGGGCATATAGGTATCATCATTTCTCTTCAGTTTCTCCTTTGAAAAGAAGTGGGGGTTGCCCAATGCCTCCCCAAAGTCCGTGGCACCAGGAGATAAGGACTGAGGCTTTTTCAGGTGCTAAACCAGTGAACACTCAGATCAGCCCACCTCCCATCTTTTTGTCTTGATATACTTTTAAATTCTACCAAAATCTTTAGAAAGATTATGGACAAATTGCTTGTCAAATGGCCTGTTTTTTCCAATTAGAAGCTATGCAAATGCAGAAGAAAAAAATCGGCCACAAGCACAGCTTATGCATCTCAGATTTTCAGGTGGCTGAAACATGAATCTTACCGAGGGAAGAAATGCGCTCTCAGACCGAGACCTTGTATGCTGAGATTCAGCTCACTGCAGATTTTTATGGTCAAGTTATAACTGCCTGTAAAGCAGGGGTTTAAAATGGAAGTGCTGGCAAAACTTCTAAACTACAACAGTGGAAATGGTGCCGCAATAATTTATAATCTACAGGCAGCTTTGGATTTATTATCACAATGACAAATGCACAGTCATTGTTAATAGGATATTTCCCAGCAAGGACTTCTTGTTATGCAAGCCAGGTTCACTATGTCATGCAGCATGATAGCAATAAAGTCTACAAGAATTTGTAATGAACTTCAATTACTAATAGATTATGGTTAATGGGAAATATGTGCAGTAAAGATATGGGTTTTTATATGCGCCTTCTGGTACTCTACAAGGCAATGATTTATGCTACAATTTATGTTAACATTCTCCAGCACGAAGAAAAAGCCTAAATTGGTGGAAAGCCACTCCATCCATAACAAATATTTAAGATAATTTTGCACATCATGTAAATGAAGATGTAAAATTAGATATTAATCCATTTCATTTTAGCATTTGTATTTTTATTAAAAATGAAGACTTTGCCCTACTGTGTAATGACGTTAAAAATTCCTATCATGGGCTGCAAGCATGAATTACACCGGTGTAGAAATGGCGACGGCAGCCGAGCTGCAAGTGCATTTGTTCAGTTTGCTGCTGTAATTAACAGAGCAGTGAGAATATTTTTCTATGTATGTTTTAAAGTAACATCCCTGAAGCTGCTCAGGCAGATGTGTTTGATGCGGAGGGGATACAGCTGTGAAGACAGGCTCCTTTGGGGTGGGGTTGACCTTTTCCTCCCCCACTTTGGCTCTCGCCCAGCCCTCCCGTGTGGCATCACTCCAAAGCTGCGCCTCATCCGTGGCCATTGGAACATTCCCTTCCCTGCACAGCAAACCTCCCACGGGAAATACTTTGGGAAATAATCACCTGACATGGGGTCAGAGCCACGAGCTCACGCTTACTTATCAGAGGGACATAGGCCTGGGTGTTTGCCTGCTATTTATTTCAAGGGAGAGCTCCTCATCCTCCTGCAGCTTTTTTTCTCCTGTACCTGTAATATAATCTATATATTCCAGCTTTATGTTTCCATGAAATGAAAAGAGAAAAGGATTTCTCCCAGTTTAAAACCAAACACTGGTCAGAACCATCTCTGACGAACGTATGGATGCGGTGATAAGGATTGCATTTACCTCGAGTCACATTTCTGCAGCTTCATATCTGAAACATGTATTTAGCCAGAAAGGGGTGCCCATGCGTGAAGAAGTTGCAGGATCATTTCGGGTATAATTTTAATACAGGCAGCCTGATGCCCTGCTTGTTTCAACCAGTGCTTCAACACGTTGGTTTAAGGCTGTTGCTCTCAGTGAACCTCTGTATAAAGCCTGCAAATTCACTTTCCAGGCGTGCCAGTGAGGAATACTTATCCCACATGCGGGTCTGCAAACACCAAGGCTGTCTGGAGATGTGCTTTTGGCAGAAGTTTCTGCTGGTTGAGATAAGGCAGACTTTCTGAGAGGAAAACAATTAATTCAGTGCAGAAAGCACACGGGGAAGCTCAAAATTGCTGTCTAAATCCCAGTCCATGGACAGGTTGGGCTCCCCAAACGTGCCCTGGAATAGCAGTATCCCGCAGTACAATTAAGGGTGATTCTCGCATAAAAATGTAGTTCTCCAGTCTATTAGGAAGTTGTTTGAGTGATTTACTAAAACTCCTTCCTTTTTTATGGTCAAATGAGCATAAAATTGTGCTTCCCTACACTCAATTCCTACTAAATAATACTTACAGTACTTACTTCTTGGAAATATGAGTGTTACAAATTTAAAATTAAAAATAATTTATCCCTTCAGGGTGCTCTTCTGATTCAGATTTCCCCCAGCCCTCAAATGAAAGCAGCTGCATATACAGAATTGGGTTTACTGTAATATTTTTCCCCCCAGTTTTTAACTGAAATTCTCCTCAGAAGCAAAAGCAATGGCAGAGGGCTGCCCTGGCGTGTCTGGTTTTAGATAAGGAGTTTTATTCTCCAGTCTGGGGTGAAAGTGCCTTTCCCCCCACTGAATTCGGCTTTTAAATAAGACCCTGTGCAGCTCCAGGCACCCAGGAGGCGCTCCCTCTCCCTGCCTCTCCCTTCCTGAGTGAAGAGGGGAAGGAGCTCTCCTGTACAGTCACATTGAACCTCTTTTTCGTGTGTCCGTGGTCTCATATCCTCCTCTCTTCTCTCCAGATCATTGCTGCTGTTCCTTTTCTTTCCTGCTCTCTCCCAACTTTTCAGAACAAACCTCCTCCCAAAACTCTAAAAAGCTTTTTCCCTGTCCTTCTTTTTCTCTGCTAAACCAGGAAACAGCAGGACATGCCTGTGAATCTTGTTGCTGGGGTTTGTTGTTGGATTTGGGGATTATTTTGTTGTTGTTCTGGCATTTCTGCATCTCCCAAAGATGTGTCAGTCCTGACAGGGTTGATGTGGCAATATTCAGCGGTCACCTCCTTTGCACACACCATTTAGAAGAGGTCACTGACAGCACAAAAGAGCTGTGAAAATAATTGTAACTTTAATTTGTTTCCCATTAGAAATGCACACAGCAATCTGTCCTAATGAGGGATTTTCTTTCTTTCCCGCTTCGGGACATCACCCCAGCAGCTTAGAAATATCCTTAGGTCTGCTAATGCAGGAACCTGTGTGATACACCCTGTAAAAGCAGTAATAGACTTTGTTCTGTTCAACAGCTGAGAAATATCATGGAAACATTCTAAAATACACTGGAATTAACATTTGATCGCTGGGAGAAGTGTGTGTTTCAAATAATTCACACTAAAATGAATATAAACAGCTATTGATGCCCAATTCATTCTCTTCAAATCACTTCAAATCTTTAATTACCTATATTGTATCAGAAATATATATGCAAAAATAAAACACAAATTCTTGCAGCTAAAGCAGTACCTGAAGTAAGACATTTCAACCCTGAACCAAATTACTTCAGTGTCAGAAATCACACCCATCTCACTGAATAAACTGAGTATTCAGACTATTAAATTCAGTCAAGTGACTTCATTGTGTTCCACTACGCACTGTACCTTGTAGAGACCATAACGCTTCTTAAAACCGTAAAATCTTTTAGCAAAACAAATGCAACAATTACTGGGGTGGAAACAGACCCACAGGAAGAAGAGTCTGAGGAGGTGAAGCACCTTCTTGCTGAATACCCTGTACTATATATCGAACAGGTTTACCTGACATGGCCCCACTGCAAATGAAACAAATCCCACAGAAACCTGCCAGATTGGCATCAGAGTTGATTTTTACGTCTTCCACACACAGCCCTTGCTGCCAAGGTAGTGAAAGGCTGTGACCAGGAAGTTTGTGTGTTTAGCTGAAATACCAGAAAGCCCTATGTGACAAAGGCTTTGCATCAGGGCTTGTTAGTGAAATCACCTTTCCAGGATGGTTGTTACCACTGCTGTGCCTCAAACACCTTCAATTACTTTGCTCTTGCGGTACCAGTATGGACCTAGCCCAGAAATAGCTTTGCAGATGCAACATCATAAAAATAAAGTGAAAATACAGGGAGGGAGAAGCAGTGCCATTAAATGGAGTTGGCTGCGGAGGCAGGAGCAGGCAACCAGAGCATGTGCAGCAGGTGTGAGGCCACTTTCATGGTAACTGGAGATATGAGATCTTGATGTCACTGCAAGCTCAAGAAAACCCCTTGAGCAGCCACCCAAATGTTTGGTTATCGTGAGCCTCCACTCTTGGCAGCTGCTCTGAGAAGTTGTAAATTGTTTATTTGGTCTGCAGAGAGTTTTTAAATGAAGATGATGAAACCATGTATTGTTCTTCATTATTTCTTAGGGAACGGCCAGGTTTCTGCAGTGCCTGAGTGGATGGTCCGAGTTACATCTGATTATACAACATCCATACAATAAAGCACAATCAACTGCTTAGTGAGTTACACATTCACAGATTAATGCAGATTTAATCGATTATTGAAGTTCATTTATAATAACAGCTATTAATACTGATTTCTTAACAGGCTTCAAAAATTATATATCAGTACTGAAGTAAACTAAGTCATTTATAAAGTATGAAAAACGTACTTCGGCTGTTAAAAGCTTGTATCTGACTATTTGTTTTGAATCAAGAAGCAAGAAGAGGTTAACTCATGGCTCAATTACTATTGCACTAAGGTTGTTATTAAAAAGAACTTTCCCATCTCTTTTCTCACTGCATCCAGGCTTTCTTAACTCTTCCATTACCTGATGCTTTAGTTCAGGAGGAGCATTTTTAGAAAATTCACAACATTCGGTCAGGAAATCCAGCAACAACTCCCCATCCTTGTTCCCTTCAATAAAGCAGCTCGTTATGTCCAGGCGGGATGGAAGCTCATGGACCTGGTACTTCAGCCCAGCTGAATCCAGTATTCTCTTGATGTCAACAGAGGAAATGTAAGTGCAGAAATCTTGTAAAGGGAAGGAAGAACTGTACTTCCTCCACAGTGCTTCCCAGCCACTGGTTTCTGAGAAATAAACCACCAGAAAAATGCTCAAGAAAAAAAGGAAAAAAACACTATTTGAACAAATTTTTGATCATGTATTTTTTTTTCAGCAGTTGTCCTCATTGTGAACGGGATCTCTCCAGAGTTACAACATGTGTCCTGGGGCATGGTGGAGACAGCTGCTCCTGTGCCTTGCGGCTGGGGGCTGCAGGGCAGGAATGAACACTTTACCTCCCACCGAGCCCCCAGCTGAGGCTACAGCACCTCAGTGCACTTAATCCTCCCCCCTTCCACTCCCAACATGCTGCACCTCTCTGCTTCATGCACAGAGGCAGTGACATCCCTTGCAGGGACATCCTTCTATAGTCCATATGCTGAACATTAGCTCTTCAGTGCCATCTTCTTGATTTAAAATATTTCCTAGATTTCAGCTGCCTGATCCAAATCCTCTCCTATTCCTTCACCTAATTATTTTGTGGTTGAGCTACACATGAGCTTCACTGAGACATGTATTACCAGCAAACTATATCTCTGCTACGTGAAATATGTGGGGTGCAAAACCTTGATCACATTGTCCATGCATCTGGACATGTGGTGGAGAAAAGTATGAGATGGACAGAGCCCAGGATGAAGGTGCACCATCCTCCCAGCCTTTGCTCCCATCACGCTTACACGCTGTTGGGCAATGAGAGGGCTGCCCCAAGCAGACCTTCCCAGTGGTGCCAGAGGGACGTTTTCGTTGTGTGCTATTTGGGTGTGAAGAGATGAAGAGTGAGGAAGGAAAAGGCTCCTGTAGCACCGCAGTCACCTCCAGAACCGAGCCCATGCCAAGCCCACGCTGGTGCATGCACCTCTTCTCAAGGGAGGTTTTACAAAGAAAACCAGCTAGATAAGCTGAGAACTCCACAGATATATCTTCACATCTTTATTTTCCCTCGGCCTGGATCTCTGATTCAGCATTTCTGCTATAAATCACTTATAAAAGGATCACACAGAGTGACTGGATGGGATGAAAATAACTTTGGGCCTAATGAGCAGCTTTTGAGAGTTATGGCTATAAATCTCCGTAACTACTAAAACCCGTTACTCGGCGTTTTTGCAAATGCTTTATCTGCAAACAGTTATTTATAGTCAAATAAACAGTTTAGTGTTTAGAAGAGGGCTACAATATTTTCTTTCACCTGGTGGAAATTGAATGCGGAGCACTAATTGCAGAAAATTTGCTGGTGTCAGTGTTGTGTGACTCAGTGCCATCTCTGAGCCGAGTAATTATACACTACCTGAACGCAGCATTATTATAATAGCTCTCAATAGGCTCAGCATATGGCACTACTTTTGTTTTCAAGGCGATGTAAACAGACTTTTAAAATGTGTTAAAAATAGCACTGCATAGCTCTTGCACCTCGCCTGCTCTCCCGGCAGGGATGGGGCAGGAGGGATTGCAACCTTCACCCACTGACCAAGCCCTCTCCTATCCATCCCATTCCCAGACTGGTTTTTAATTAACACATCCTGATGTGTTTGCGTTGGAGATGACATTGCCTTCATTTTTTGAAATGAGATCTGTTCTGCTTATCTTTTGGTACCTCTTTTTGCTTCAGTGCTCATTTTCATAGCAGTCCCTCCTTTCCCTCTCTATACTCTTCTTTTCCCCAAGGTTTACCTCTTCCTTTCCTCTCAGCTATTCTGAGAACTATTCTTCCCTCTCAGCTACTCCTCTCTCCCATTTTCTTGCTGGCCCCTGCAATTCCTGCTTCATTTTGCTCTATCAGTTGCCTGGCCCGGAGAGGACTTCAAATACTTTTCATGAAGTCAGGTTTTTAATCACATTAATTTTGAATAGACACATGTTCCTCCCTGTATTCATATTTTGTGAATATCCAAAGGGACAGGTTAAGCAACTGGAAATGAGTTTCAATTAACTATACGCAGGTAATCGGCAATAGTCCGATATTATGATCTGTTCTCGTTCAGCCAAAGAACAAGGACAGTAACTCAGATCATTTGAAACACAGATTTCTTGTAGGGAACAGCTTGAAAACACTTGAAACAAAAAACATTTTGGAGAAAAATAGTTGGAATAAATTCAGGTCAGATAAGAGTCACATTGTTGTGGATGCTTCGTGAACACGAAAACGGAACTTCATCAAACATTACAGTTTGCAGACAGGGCCAAACTCAATAAAAAAATCAGCTTAAACCTCTAAATAAATCACAGCATCCCTGACATAGCTATCAGAGGTGACTGTGACTAACGTTTCCATAGCTTGTGAGGCAAATTAAAGGCTTCCTAGAGTGCAATTAGACCCTGCCGCTGCAGTATCTCCGGCGCACCTTGCCCGCAGTATTTAAAGGGTGTCAGTTATTTTGCTCCCACATTTTCCTGCTGGATTGACCACAGAGCATCTCTTTGAGATCTGGTACAGCTTAAGAATGCTGTTTTCCACCCAAAATGATGATATTAAGGAAATGGGCAGTTTGAGAAGAAAATGAACCATATGTGCTCTAACACCTGCTGTATGGCATAGCCGAGCCCTGCCGCAGCCATTTGCTTAATGCCGCAAGTCTCCGGGAGCGAGATAACACAGTGCCCAGCCTGAAAAGCCTTTTACAGAAAACAGCAGAGGCCGAAGGAGCTCTTGCAAGCCAGAGCCGCGGGATAGAGCCTCCTGCCTGCTTCAGGGCTCTCTGCTGCCATCCGTCACTGGCCAGGCTGTAGGATGGGGAAGGGCAGGGGGCAAGAGAAAGGTGTTTTGTGCCCATGACATGGGTTTGCTGGCTCACAGAGCCTTCAGCCTTACAACCTACAGCGCCGAGCTGCGCAGATGTAGTCTGCGTGCAGATTTCAATGGATGAGTAGATGGATGGACACCATTTATCATGCAGCCAGTACACCTCTGTAGGTGATAAAGGATGTTTTAAATAAAAATGTGCGTTGGTTTCTAGCTGGCCTGTGTTCAACTCACAGGAGCCCCAAAGATCCTTACGGCTCTTGCCTGACCGAGCAGCACTGGTGGAACAGCCCTCACCTGACACCACGATAATGAGGAGCTTCCCCTGCGTTTCCAGGAGGCTGTGGAAATACCAGATGGTCGCTGGGATATCTTTCACATAATACAGCATCTGGAAAGAACAGAGATTCTCAGAGAGAGATGATGTGATCCTGGTGAATATTATAACAGATACCACTAGGTAAAAGAAACCAAATGGGGGCAACCTTGACAGAAGAGCAGCGGGACAACAAGCCACCCTAGCACAACGCTGGGCAGTGGGCTTATGCTGCAAATTGGGGGCTATCACTGCCTTGCCTGCTCTCTGGCCATCCAAAGACCAAGCTCATGTTCATTGGTTAACTTGAGATAAAGAGATTTGCATTTCTCAGCAGTGAAGATGGCTTGTAATGGCTTCTGTAAACTTGGAAATACAAAGGCAATTTCGTGGAAAGGAAAACAGAGCTTTGAAAATGCTAGTTATAATGTATTTTTAGTTGACTGCCACCCACAGCCTGGTTAATAGGACTGCTGTGCTCAAAGTTGCTTTGCTGTAACTCATCTTTCGTTTTTGCAGTTCACTTATGCTTAAGTACTTTAAATTACAGGGAAATAAACCCACCTTTCTTCCCCCTAGAGTGGATAATGAGGTCACATACTTCGTGCATACTTCTAACAGCCAAGTCTTTGACAACATTTACTTTGCAGACACTTTTACCTGGATCATGTGAATGAAGTCCCATTTTTTAGTTGTCTTTTCTGCATTCATTCGACTTTCATATTCATAAGCTGTCTCCTCATGCCAGGTAAACTTTACATTCTCGAGGTTTGATGTCTCAGCCACACGCTCTGAAATACGAGAGAAGGCAGGACAGAGTTATCTCAATTGCAAATAGGAGACCAATTTCCATTCAGAGCTTTAATACATCCAGAAGTCATGTTTAGGCGGGGAGTTTCAGTACCAGCTTAACACAGCAGCAGAATGTTTAAACCTTTGAGCCCAATGTAAGAAGGGAGATGTAAAGGTTTTTATAGGTCTTAAGAGGGTCTGATGCTTTTCCCTTTGCACCCTTGTTTGGGGTCCTCCAGTCTTTACCTGATTAAAGAAAAGAAGGAAACTCTTCCCCGTGACTGGCTCAAGCTACATTAAAAGATCTTGGCCGGCATAAATGGTTGTGAGGCCACGAGCAGCACATTTCATGCCAAATGGAAGAAGAGCTGATGGCCCCTTCACTTAGGTGCCACTCAAGACCCACATGGCTGAGCAGAAGCCAGGCCATGGTGAAGGCTTTACCAGAGACTGAATAAATAAATACAGGGGCTCGAGGGTGGATCAAAGCGGGTTTTGTTTTGGAGAGAAGAGCAATTAAAAGGTCAAGAAGGAAGAGAAAGCAAATGGCTCACTCCGGGAATGTGTTGCAGGGATGGTGGGAGAGGGAAAGAGCTCTGCCCAGTAAGCAGCTCTTGACATTTGGCTTCTGTTATGTTCATATAATTTTTCAAAAGCCCACACTTTCAGCCAACTGCGCGAGGTAAAAGGTATAGTAGTGTTTTAAAGCAAAGACCAGTATAAAGAGTGACACATGGCATGTATTCAGACCTCGATACAATGCACATCCAGCCGCTGAGGAAAGCAGAAAGCTGGAGAACTGGATTCAAGGAATAAATTATACCAAGGGCCTGGCTCATCACTGCATTTCTTTGATTTTTATGGGAGCAAAACCGAAAGATAATTTCATAATTTAGGGGATGCTGGAATACTAATGTCCATCTGCTGGCATATGGAGCTCATCTCACTGTGCTCCTGCCTGGAGCTCAGGATTGCTCCAGGACAAAGCTAGCCCTGATGCGATTCCTGTGCTTCGCTGGAGTTAACATAAATTTAAAACTCAGAAGGCCCAAAGGCAGACTGAGCCTTAGCTACAGAACACATGTTCAAAACAACATGATTCGCTAAGACCAGCGCCTTTACACCACTATCAGGGTTTCTCCTTTTGGGCTCTGATTAGGACATATCCCCGACAGACAGATGAGAAATGCTCCATCAACGCTTATCTCCTCTCTTTTGTGGCTGGAAATGGGCCACTCCTTTCGGATGCTGCTGCTGTTACTCTGTTCGCTTCCATTTATCAGTCACTGGCCCCAGCGCCTGCAGTTCAGATTTAATTTGCTGTTTTAAACTCAGGCTTCGTTCAGCAGCAGTTCATATCACCGTCACAAATAATCTGGTGCAATCTGGTTCAATTCAATTGCTAGATGGCCTGCGAGGAGGCACTAGGGAGAAAAGTGGATTGCTTGCCACGGTGGGCATTTAAAGTCAAAATTTCAGAAAGGGCAAACTTGTTCTGATTATGGGAAGTTTCTGCCCAAAGATTCCTCTGAAGCCAAAATGCATCACCCTAACCATTTTGAAAAGTTTTCTTTATTTTTCTCCTGGGTTCAACCCAGATTGTCGTCTAGGTCAGAAGCTGGTCGTGTGCCCTTGACAGGTGCCATCAAAACCAGACTGCCTGCAGTTGTGCTGTGCTATGCAGGCAATAGCGACACAGCTCAGCTGTGGGGCCACCAACACTACAACCATGGTCACCAGGGGACTTCATCTGGACATGGACCAGGAATGCAGAAAGCTCAGCCTGGCCATGGGGCTTTGAGGAGCGCCTCCGTCATACGTTGCAGTCTAAGAGAAAGCTCAGTTTGTCATTACTGCACATCCCACTATGAAGTTTCTTTTGCGTGCTTGGCTTCTCCTTCCCAAGGAGAAAGTATCTGGTTAGGCAGAAAACATAACTACTGAATCCTCAGAGGCACAGATAATGTTTCCAATTCTCCCCGGAAAATCTTAGGGCTCAGAAACCTAATTAATGATACCTACTGGGGACATGATTAATTACCAAATAAGAAAGTTTGAAGAGAGAAATTCAGATGAATATTTCATTTCCAGTTTAACATAAAACTTAAAATAAGGACAACATTTTATATTTTCTTTAACTTTCTTCTGGAAAGAAATTCACTGAAGTAGGATAAGAGTGCCAGTTAATTGTTGGTAGGTGGTGGGACCACTAGCGCAAATCCAGTCCATGTAGCTTGTGGTCCACGGCCCAGTCAGCACAGAAATGCTATGTGCAAGCGCCTAAACCTGTCTTATAAATGGAGCAGATGCTCTGTTGCCCATCCTTCAGCACCTCAGCCTGGAGCAGTGTAAAAGCTCCTGGGATTTTGCACAAACCATCTTTTCAGAGATCAGCCCCATGTAATACAGAGAAAGATATTAAAAAATTATGTGTTTCCTGGGAGCCTTTGGTGCTTCCAGTGACTCTGAAGTCCCCCACTGCAGGGAGAAAGGGATCGTTACTATTTATTTTTTTTTCTTCAACTTCCACAAGTTGCTTCATACTGGGAATGCTTCATTTTAAAGGACTTAAGCAAGAGTAAGAGTTGGAGATTTACAGTGTGGTTTTACAGTCTGGTATTTACTATGCTTTGGAGCATTTCCAGCAACACGGGCTGCTGATGAGGTTCATTCATTACTGCCACATCCATTCAGCAGCCACTTTCTGGCAAGGTGTGCTCTGCTCCGGGCTGCTCATAGCCTGTACGATGTAGCCAGCATCACCTCCATACAAGAACATAATCACCTGCTAAGGTGCAGCCTCGTAGGTGTTAATCCAGGGATAATCACACTGGGGATTGATGTTTACTGCTCACTTTGTAGGGCGATTTGACCGAAGTACCCTGCTACCATTCAATCCTCCTTGGAAAACACTTGGCTTCCCTTCACGAATGTTGCTCAGACCTTTTGGCTAGTGGAAGGAAACAAGCTCTAAGCCACAGAGCACATGGCGAAGTCTTTCCTAATCTCTCCTGTGTTGCTTTCCTTTCCATGTTTTCTAATTCAAAGGACAGTAACTTATTTAGTGCAACACTGTGAGGTTTAGCTGTTATTTGGAAACGATTTTTAAGATATGTGAGAATTACCATGAGACGCTAAAATTTTCGCTTTGATGTTGAGGAAGGATCCGGATTCAGAGCAAGCTGAAGGAGAAAAACTTTCTGAAATGCGGGGATTTGCCTCTATTCCCATACAATCACCCATCAGTTCCCACCTTGGTTAGCTTTTAAAGTCTGTTGAGCCCAGGCACTTGCCATGCAGAGTTCTTTGCCGCGTGAGAGACAAAGATTTTAATGAGAGACTGAACATTGTCAAAAAGCAATGATGGCAAAACCCCCATAAAATAGTGACTTTTTTTTACTTCTTGGAGCAAGTTTTGACAGGAAAGCATTTGAATGGGGGGCCATCCAGCATTCGACTCTTTTTAACGCATTTAGCGTACTTAATGTAAATTTAATTTATCTAATGTAAAAATACCTTTGTACTTCAAGATTTGTTCAGCACTTGGCTCTATCACGTCGTTGTTGATGGTGACCCCTGGATATCTGGCTTGTACTTTTGAGAGGATCAGCAGGTCAATCTCACCTAGGGAAGCAGGCGACATTGAATACAAGATGAAAGCAAAGCCCAGGCAAATGTTATCTCCACCACCATCACATCCCTTTTGAAGTCTGATGCCTGCCATTCATATACAGAAAATGGACCACTCAGGTACATGTAGCTGCTTTCTATTCTCAGCAGATGACAGTGAAGGTCTAGCTCTAGGGTTAGGAGAAAAAAACTAAACATGGGTTCCAACTCTCTTCATTCCTCCTCCCTGACTGTCACCATCAGTGCCAAGGGAAAACCAGTCACAGCCATGCACGTGGCTTCACCTTGTATGTTCTGGACATTCTCCCAGGGGAGATCCTAAATGACTTTGATGGTACCAGTTCTGATAGTCCCAACTAACCTGGCAGAATTTCTTAGGAGACAGTAAGAGCATTTCTAACCAAGCGCCTCGCTGTTTACCAGGTCACATGGGTGAGAGAGGAGAGAATGTGTGTTTATATTGGAGTCAGAAACAACATTCGTGTCGATTTGTTGTTACTGGCCTGTGACTTTTCCCGTAAGTATGATGAATAGTGCACATACCATTTGTGTTTATCTCACCCCTGTTTACGGAACACCCCAGAGCTGACTTTGTACTTTCTTGGTGAGGAATAGTTCTCTCTGGACACTGCTCAGGCCAGCTGCAATTATTTCACTGATGGAAGTACCAATAGGGCCAACATTTCAAAATTTAAAAAGAGCTGACATCGCTCTTGGCCAACTCTCCCCATCCACAATATAGGAAGCTTAGGGAGATGATGCTCCTGACAAGGTATGGGTCCAGGGACAATATCACCCTGGCTTGCTGAGCTTTCCTAGGGCTCAATTCTACTTATTGTGCTTGAATACTTTTAGGTGGAAAAATAACAGAGTAATAAATTAAGGTAGAAAGAGTAAAGTGGAGGGTAACTGTGGTGCATAATAGATACAGGGGCTGTGTTACAGACAAATGTTGAGCTTTGTCCTGAAAGACATCCTTGCGCTTGCACACAACTACACGTTGTAAAATTCCCTGCAAATGAACAAAACTCTCCACTGAATGGAAGATCACCCAGCAAACTCGGATGGCCGGACAGGCCCTTGCTGAGGGTCCATGGATGGAGGACCCCGCACTGTATCTGCACAGATTCTGCCCATCCTCACAATTTTCAGTGCCCCTGAGCTCCCACTTCAGCATTAGCTCCATTATATAAAAATTTTGTGGTACAAAACAAAAATATGGGGGATTAAAACTATATAATGCGTTCCCCCAAGCTCAACACAGCACACCTGGTCCTCCCCCAGGAGGGTCCTTTTCACTACGAAGAGGTTGCTGCTTGCTTCTGGCCTCACCACACATCAGTGAGGTCAAAATGAGGTGTTCTAGCCCAGGTCTCACCTGCTTATTGACACCTTGAGAATTTGATGTCCAAAGTGAGGAAAAGTTCAATTTTTTCAGACTTACATGTCTGAACTAATAACACCAAAATTTACATGGCATCTCTGCAAGCATGTTCTTTGAGGGAGGGAAATTGAATTTCTGAAGTAGCAGAAATAGCCGCACTATCACTGCAGACACTGTATTCTGTTGAAAAATCAGAGCAAAGCCAGTCATCTGCAGGCTGGCGTGCTAAAATTGGGGAACATAGAATTTGTAATGAACTACTGCAACATTTTGATTTTGGGTTGCTTTACCAACTTTCTGTAAAATGGATTAGCTCTTTGAAAAGGCTGTGCAGGTCCTGATAAAAAAAATCTGAATTTTGCATTTCCATATGCGGATAGGTCAATATATTCTCTCCCACTCTTCTGTGGCCAAACCGCCCCTGTATTGTTTTTAACCAAAACAACCACCCCTTTGATTCATAATTTAATCCACTGCCTTAATTGGCTTCAGTTAGCTCTTTTATATGCAAACAAGTGTCCTGAGGCATTTTACATTCAAATCTGTGGCAGCTTGTGTTATCAACAATTTGGCAATTAGGCTATCGGAATTATTTAAACCCTCCAACACAATTACCTTTTAAAGGCTACCACTATGTTCACCATTAAGTTTCTAATTAAACATTTTACGTAACGGGATAGTTTATAGTGCAGTTGCTACTTTATAGCAGCGTTGATGACTTTTATGGTTTTTAAAGTTACAGAGTGCTGCGCACTGGAGTGTGAACTTAATAAGGCAGAGGCTGTAAGCGGAGGCAGGTGCTGTAGATGGGCGGGTGTAATGGGATATGATGCTACATTAAATGATTTTCTTGTCTCTTGAGGTGGAAAAGTGGGAAGGAAACGCTTTCCATCCACGATCTCTCCCTGTGAAGCACAGGGGTGGATGGAGCCAGGGCAGCAGCTCCATCACTGCCCTCCAGCATCAGCCAGGGATAGCTGGGGGCATCTGGGAATTTGCTCCCTCCTCAGCTCCCAGGGACCCGTGACAGGAACAAGCCAGCAAGCAGCAGGGTTTTGGTGGTTTGGGGATTTTTACATCACAAAATGAGCTTTGCCTGCACACTATTAATTGAACGTCCATCATGCTAAGCTGGAGTGTCCCAGGTTAGGGAGTTAAGTGCTTCACTAAGAAAAGTGTACCTGTTAAAAACCTTTTTGGGGGAGAAGACTGGTTTCCCTTGTTTGGAGAGCCATGTTCCTACTCTGTCCCACTGTCTCTTTTATAACTAACACCCACCATTTACATACAACTATTTTTCCTTATTAGAAGAGATTGACAAAGCTGAGATTAATCTTGAGATGGTATGACTAAAGCACTTCAACTAAATTAACTCTTCATACAAAATTTAAGTTTGATGACTTAATGGGCAGAGCAGAATTAGAAAACATAAGCTCTAATTATGGGGGAACTTAAGCAAGAATTTAATGAGAAGAAACCACTTGATGTTATTGGTATTGTTTTTCCACCCTGTGAACTTAAGATAAGAGACTCATTTCTTCTGATTTCTTCTGGATTTCTCCTGGAGCTTATGTTCATCTTCAGTTTTGGCGGGGACAGTAGCTCCAGGAGGAGCTCCAGGAGGAGCTACTGTGCATTGGCTGTGATCAGCAAGTACATACAGGCAGAACAGATGTCAGCCGAGGCTGTCACGTAGCAGGGCAGGAGGCAGCAACAATGGGGAGTTACCTCCTCAGTAAATCGTTACCGAGGAGAATAACTGCAATGCAAGCAAAAATTTGATATTATGAGGAATCTAAGACATTATGGTGCTTTCTTTTTGCATAGAAACACTATGGGTCAGTTCAAGCCTCTCCCTGCCCTCAAGGAGTGATAGTGCAGAAGGAGGTTTCTGGTGGAGGACATACAAGAATCAGGGTGAGGAGGCACACGCTGTTTCCAGGCGATGTGGCCACACACCAGCTAATGCCATCTGCTCCTGCAGGTACCTGTGTACAAGAAAAGACTAATTTCCTACTCTGCCTCTTTCTGCAATTTGTAATCTGCTGTTTGTTGAAAAAACAAGGGAAAAGCGTATCAATATTGAAGTTCACAGCATACCTGCTCCACCACCAACACTTAGAATATTGATTGCAGGCTTCTCGTTTCCAATACTGAAAAACATTATTTATACATTTTAAGAGAGCTGCCCAGAAGAGAGGGTTACATCTGTTTTGTGAAGCACAGGAGATCCCATGAAGACTAAAATCTGCAGGACAAAATCAAATACAACGTGCAGGTGCACAGCCGTGCCTGTGAGATGGCAGGAGGGATCAGATTCAGAACTCTGCTCTTTGGAGATTCCTCATTTCCAGTTTGGCAATTTATAGAGGAGTTCTGCTTTTACTATGAGTGCATACAAGCAGCAGCAGATACGTGCCTTCTGCATGTCTGAGCGTCAAGGACTAGAGATCTCCCTGAGTCTGGAACAGCAGCTTAAAAATTATCTGTAGAAATTTTACATTTTGCAAAGTGGGGAGGAAGGCGGACAGTGTAACACCTCTGAAACCCCTTAGCAAGGCTTTGGCAGAGCCATAAAACCCTGGGCTCAGAGAAGGGCCTCCCCAGAACCATGATTCGAGCCCAGCTGCTTGCTGCCAGAAAGTGAGGGAGTCCAGCAAAAAAACACACGCCAGCAGGCAAAGCAGGAGTGTTATTTACACGTGCTAGAGGAGCCTGAATATTAACTGAAAATATTACTTTAAAAAGATGTTTTCAATCGAATCTGATGTTAGAAGGCAATGTCTGCTATTGCGTTTTTCACCTGTTAGAGTTGAGGTGGGGTACGCCGTATTTTCATGCACGGAAACGATTCAGCCTTATCGCCTCCCTGCTAGGCAGCTCCGTCCTGAAGAGCAGCCATTCAGCAGTGCGTGTGTAAATGAAATCTCCAGCCGAGCCCTATCAGAGACCTACAGACGGGGCAGCCGGCGGGGAACAGCAATCTGCCTCGCGCAGGCAGCCCCCCGAGTCCAGCCAAACCCATCACCGCCACGGGACCGTGACCCCGGCTGTCCTTCAGCTCGATGTGGCCGCCTCAGTGTTACCTCGCTATCACAGCCGGCAGCTGTCGCTCCATGAACTCCTGCATGCTCTGGTGCTCAGTCGAATTTGCGAGGAAGACGCGGAAAGTCTGGACGTATCTGGCAGGGTTGGAGAGCAAACTTCTCATGGGCGATGCCATGCTGGGGGTCAGAGGGGTGCCAGAGGGGACAGGTTGCTCCCTGCAGCTCTTCTTTCAGACCTAGAGAAGGAATAACAAATGCTGGAGAGGTAAAAACCAGCATGTGCCTGGACTTTGCTCCTCATCTCTGGCCCTGATGCCACGCCGTAGAGCACTTTAAAAAGTATTATGCAATTCTGCAATAGAAACTGTAAATCAGTTTGAGCAGCAAAGGCTGATGTATCATCTTTAATCTGTGCAGAGGAAGTGCCAGCATTTTTTAACTGTGCTGACACAGGGCTCTGTTAAAACCTAGTAAAAGGGTCTTTAGATGGTTCTTAAACAAAATAAAAATTCCCCTATTTCTTGAAGGCATGGAGAGGCTCCGAAGACTTGGTGTGGATTGGAAGAAAGTGCAACACACGTCTCCAGAGATGCTGGCAGGTGTCTCTATCTGCTTTTTTAATCTTTTGATGTTCTTAAAGGGAATGTTGATGGTGGGGTGAAAACAATAAAAACCTTACAAATGCATTCTTTATTTTTCTAGCTCCTCTGAAGATAATGGTGTGATTCCCATGGGCCAAGTAGTTAAATCACATAAGCCACGTCAGTTACTGGAAGGGATGTTTTGCTAAACCCAGTTACAGAGTCAGGAGAGGGGGAGGCAGATGGTGCTATCGGGAAATGTCGGGCTGTACCTTGACAAGGGCACAAAGACATGTTCACCCCCTCTTGGACCAAAGTTTAAGTCCTAACTGCAAGGAGAAATAGGAACCCTCTTCCTCCTTGTGGGTTCCATGCTTAAGGATCTCACCTCATCTCCCCAGTCTCTCTTACTGTTTCCTCTGGCTTTCCTGCAGAGGTTACGTCCCAGCCTCCTCTGGTTAATTTTATTGCTCCCTTTGGACTGTCTCCAGCCAAGCCCTGTCATTGCTGAAGTGCAGAGACAAGGGCAAAAGCCTCCCACCTGCTGACATCCCCTGGCTCCAAGCAGAGCCGGCCCCACGCCTCTCTGATCACAGCGGAATAAGGAGGAGAATAGGGAAAACAAAATAAAACTCATGGATTGAGATAAAACAGTTTAATAATTATAATTTTAATAATAATTGTGATGATGAAAGAGAGAGAAATCCAAGAAAGACAAGTGATGCACAGTGCAATTGCTCACCACCCTCTGACTGATGTCCAGCCAGTCCCTGAACAGCAAGCGGCCCCCCCCTGCCGCCAGCTCCCCCCAGTTTATACACTGGATGTGACGTCCTACGGTATGGAATATCCCTTTGGCCAGGTCAACCGTCCTGGCCGTGTCCCCTCCCAGCTTCTTGTGCAACTGCTCCCTGGCAGAGCATGGGAACTGTAAAGTCCTTGACTCAGGATAAGCGCTGCTTAGCAACAACTCAAACATCAGCGTGTTATCAATGTTGTTCTCATCCTAAATCCAAACCAGAGCACTGTGCCAGCTACTAGGTAGAAAATTAACTTTATTCCAGCTGAAACCAGGACACCTTCACTTACCAGTGTGACCGCTGAAATATGAGCTTTTTCCAGACTACCTCTCTTTGAATTATAATCCTGTCCTCTGGAGGGCTCAAGTCCCTCCCAGCTGCACATCAAATAACAGCAGTCTCATCCCTCCTCCAAATCATGAACAGAGGCACGAAAGAGAGGCGTGCTTAGGTTCATTCTTGTCGTTGTCTCCCTTTCTGGCAGTGAACTGATGATAACTTTTCTGACTAACTGTGCAACCAGTATTCCACTCACCCTAAAGCTGTCACATCGAGGTCACATCTTCCTCGCTTGCTTATGAGAATGTCATATAAGGTGTTGCCAATCCTAAAGCCTCTGCATAGGAGTGTCCCCTTCTCCCCTGTACGCCGGGACTGCTACACCACTGGCAGAAAGATGACCTTGGCACAGTTTCTCCCTGACATCTCCACGTTGCCTGGCCATCACCTTATTCTCTTTCTGGTGCTCACTCCTTAAGGATGATTTCGAGGGACAGCCATCATGCAGAGGAGCTCCAGCTCCCCAGCGCCTCCCCCCGCCCCCTTTTCAACAATAACATGGCCTGCTTGGCTTTGCCCACTGTCCTTTGCTGCTCATGCCAAAGATAACATCCAAGTAGTGACATGGTTTGGTTTTGCATCCCGTGAGCCACATCTCTACACGTCCCAAAGGCTCCTGGCCCGTGCATTAGACAGACAGACCAACAAACTGCAGCTGAACTGAGTCTGTTAGGTGGAGGACCATCGCTCAGGCTGGCATCTGCTGCTCATGCTGCCCACGCTACCCACCTGGCTCAGCCACCTCGAACTGACAACCGCTCCTTTGCCCAGATAACCAGCACTCAAATCCCCAGCAAAATCTGAATTAACCTGGAGAAACCAAGTATGAATTTTGCCAGAGAGAGGAAGAAAGCAAACAGCTGGACATGTGCTGGGTGAGCATTACTCACTGCTAACCTACCCTGAAAATAAAGTGGTATATTCCTTGTTTACCCATTCCTCTGCTCTGCTCAATTCCTCGCTTTTTTTTTTAAGAGCATAAAGAGGCTTTGCTATTTGACACTAACATATCTTACTACATTCAATCTTGAAAAAATATTTTGTAGTTAATAAGAGGAGATTTAGATAATCGACCTGTTTTCTGTGCTTCCCTCTACTTCCCATTATTTAATTTGCCCACGTTCCCTGCCCGGCAGTCTCTAATGAGCAGCTGAGATTCATTTTCATGTTAGGTGCAGTTCAAGGAATTTGTCTCATTTATTTCATTAGCTTTTGGCTGTTTGAATTTGCCCCATTTATTTCGTTATGTGTTTTGCTGTTTGAATTTCAGCCAGTTAACTTTAAAAATGAGTAAAGAGAAGGAAGAGAAGGATTTTTTCTGAATCAGGCTGATGATAGAAACTTTTTTGGACAATACTGTTCACTTGGGCATGTCCCCTTCGGTGATAATCCGAATTTATACACAGCTCCCTAAAAGACTGAGGAGTTTCAAAAACAGACCCTATGTCTACGCTGTGGTTACTCGATCCCCCTCTGGCTTATGCCTGTGCTAGCAGAATTAAACCTCCTTTAAACTCAACGTAAAACCCTTTAAACATTCCCCGTGAATCCAGAAAACAAAGTGAGTGTGCCATCAGCTGTAAACTATTTGCAGCAGGAGCTTGGGCTTGTTAGCACAGGATTAGGTCTCGTTGCTGAACGCCAGCAGAACAGGGGTCCCTCTTGGAGGAGTTCAGTGCTCGTGCTTGCCTCGCGGGCAGCCGTACTTACGTGTGAGCGGTCCGTGCTCTCGGAGCCGCGGGCTCCCACGACGCGATGCTGCTGTGCTGCTGAGGACACGCTCCTGTCCAGCCGCCTTCCCCGTGGCTGCTGCCGTCCCACCCCCAGGGCCACGACGTGGCAGCACGGAGGAGGTTTTCTGCCTGAAAAAGGAGCGGGCGATATCATACTCTCGTGCGGCAGCAGCTGCCTGCAGTTTAGACCATGCCCGCCGTGTCCACCCGGCACCCTCTGCATGGGCCCTACCAGCTGTCCCCCAACACCTTCCTGGCACGGCCACCAGCACCCTGGGAGCAGACAGACTCAGAGCTCTACCTAGGTGTTTGTTAGAGTCTGCATGAAAATTAAAGCCCTGCCTTTGGTGTATAAGAAATGCGATTCCTGACGAAGAGGAAATAGTTGTCTCAGTGTGTGGCACACGGGAACATGCGGAATCCTTTTCTGTTTGCCTGTAGAAGCCTATCCTTATAGATTAATGCATTTTTTGCCAGCAGCTGAGGTTTTGATTTTCCCTTGTTTCCAGGGCTTAAGCAATGGCAGGCATTTTCCAAACTGCGTGCACCCTCCACAGCCCTGTTAGGAGCAGTTTTATCGCAGGGAGCACAAGCGTAGCAAAAAGCACTGACCCATGTCTGCTATCACACCACGTTTGGGTGTTCAGAGCCTTAATAAAATATTTGCCGTGTGTGTGCCTCAAATTATTTGTTGTTCCTTAATGTTTAGTGAGAAGGAATTACTTTGAAGTTAAACAAAGAAGTTTTCCTTCTGGTTTTAGGTGGAGAAATGAACTGTTCATGGACAAATGAACTGTTCACATCGTGAAAGTCATAGAAAATAATAGCAGTAATATTAATAATTGTGCTTTCAAAGGCACAGTTACAGGGAAATGGCTGTAGTTTGACATTTAGCTGAAAGTTTACTGAAGTAAAGATTTCATATCAACAGTTAAAACTGTTCAGCTGGAACAGCGACTGTGTGGGAAGGCAACACCCCCTGCATTTTTTTCTCTCCATACACAGCACGGTTTCCAAACCACGTGCGGGGAAGGAGGTCCAAAACCCTTTGCCAAGAAGCAAGCCGAGAGCTGTGGGGCCACGGGGTTTCGGTCCCTCGGCAAAGAGGGATGCTGAGCCACACAGCGGGGACGAACTGCCCCACAACTGTTTTACCATTTCAAATCACGACTTTATTTGCAAGAGGTGTTCTCTATGGAAAACGAAACCCAGCTACTCTGTCAGACACAAACCCAGCCAGCTTCTCTTGGCTTGAAGAGTCCCAGCGAATGCTCACTTTGCAGCGATGGCTCCCACCCAGGGTGCAAACCCTGCTGCAGCGGCAGCCGTGCAATGCTGTGCCAAGCCCTGTCCTGGCTCCATACCGGTGATAAGCACCACCATTTGAACGTAGCTGAACAGTGAGGTCAAGGTGTTTTCCTGGGTTTCTTTGTAGTTCTGGAAACCCAGAATAATTGGCATCACCAGAGCTCTGCAAGTTGGTCAAAAGAAAATGATCTCAGTGTGTCTGGCCCATGCTTTTCTCCCTCTGCAACCCACTGAAAATGAGCTTTCCAAGTGCCAGTTGTCATTTAATAGGAAAGCCTAAGTTTAGAGAGCCAAAATAAAAACTATTTGCATCTGGTGATTTAAATGCTTTATGAAAATAAAAGATGCTGCTGTTAATTTCCTTCTTCAGTTTCCCCTGGAGACATTCTGTGAGCTTTAAGCCAAATCTCATCCCTTTCAGTTCAACGTGGGCTCAGTGCTGCCCTGGTGCAGAGTAATTTGGGAGGGGGGACGCTGCACCATTGCCTACACCTACTTTCATTTCCTCCAGCACTTTCCCTTCCCAGCAGTGTCTATATGATGTGCTGCAGAGGCACTATGCCCAGAGCAGGACTGTGCTGAGCCGGAGGCTACAAGCCAGCAGAGAAGGGCAGGAGCCAGGACGGGGGCTGGCATCACGCTGCAAAATGAAATTCTGCAGAGAAGCTGGACACCCCACCCTCAGGCAGACCCAGGGTTTTGTTCATCAATGTGGTTTTTCCCTGTTTAACATCAATATTTTGGAAAGAAAAATCACCCTCCTTTGCCATTTTACCATGTGTCCTACTGTATACAGCACTGGCCTAGATGGCAGGAGGTGTTGCAAGGAGATCCCGTGAGTCTTGAGGGACTCAATATTTGGGAAATAATAGCTGTTGTGCATTAAACATCTCTGTGTTGTGACAGCTCAGGGGACAATTCACAACTCTGTAGATGTTTGGCCAACAGAGGTGTGGTATGACATTAAAACACAAAGTTGTGAGCAAGAGAAGTTCACCCAGAAACCTGGCGAGGATGTAGGCAGTTGCCACTGGCCCCTTAGACAAGGCAAGAGCTGAGAACAGTCAACATCTGCAGATTATTTCCATCTCTGGACAACATCTGCGTGGGT